>CM033106.1:4220640-4631279 GCA_019321725.1 Paulownia fortunei | reverse complement strand
ATAAATTTTCTGTTCTAGAATCTCAAGAAAAGTTGATTCCATCAATAGTGATTTTTTGTGTGATCTCATGTACTTCAATAACAGACGGCGCAATAACGAGTAAGTTACCTAGTGCTGTAAATGTTGGAAAGATCCATACCCAATGTTGCCATTTCAAGTAAAGTATTCTTATATAGTATTGGTCCTAAGACTCATTGTTTGATCTAGCAACTCTTCTATAGCCAGGAAATGAAAGAGCATCCAAGATAGAAATACTAGCTAGAATTCGCTTCTTGGTTCAAAGGCTGGCTTCCTTTTTTAGCAGACGAATGTCATGAAAAGTGAAGATCATAAAAGTTCTCCTTTGCTTAATCTAAACATATTCAACCTCTGTAGAGTGAACAAATATCGTTGTCAGGTATTCAATCACAAATGCACTGCATAGGAGGTGTGTCATGATTGAGTCACAAGTGTAGAAATGTGTACTATCTGTCTGCTGATAGAGAATAATAGCATGTTGATCAAATTTTCCATCCACTTGTAGTGGTAAACTAATTAGCCTAAGTCTTTAAGTGCTTTAGCAGTTTTTAAGAATAACTAGTGGAAAATTCTAAGAAAAATTGTGATAACTGACCCTTGAATTATCCTGACACCATGTACCAAAAAAAAAAAAAAAAAAAGAAAAAGAGAGAATAATCTTGACACCGCCAAATGACTAAAACTAAAATCTTCACTTCTTCTGGACGTAGTTATCAGATAATTACATATGGTATAAGTAGAAATGTGCTTGTTGAAGATCTTCAAACTTTGATCAAGTAGAGAAACATCATAAGAACTAGAAATGATTCAAAACTTGAGAAAGTGCTATTGGATTTGGAATGCCGACTATGAAGAACTTGTTTTAAGCTATACAGAACTTGGTTAAGATAGCAAACTTTCATCTTGTAGATATATATCTAGATTCTTTTGGCAATATTGAGCCAAATGGAGAACATAATTTTCACATATGAAGTAGCTCATACAGTGCCAAGTGTTATTTTCTTGTCAGTTAGAACTTTGTTATTAATTAAATAATGGGAATAACATCTCAAGGAGTGCCAAGTTATTCTAGAACATTCTTCATGAGCCCATAGATATACTTCATTGAGTCCAAATTTACCAATAATATACAATAATTGGTCTATCTATGGTTTATCTTGGATTTGGAAGTGAGTCTTTCTGCCCGTCGCTCAGCCATCTGAATCAATTGCAACTAATTGCCAACCCTATCAACTGAGAATGAATTTTCTTCTGCATAAACTATTTTCTACTTCAGCCTCTATTGTTCATAAACCAATATAACTTGAGACTAACTATTTTTGGTGAATTCAGGTCATTTCCTTTTGTAGTCCCATCATTTTTTGTTCCTTGTTTATATTCTTTTCCAGGTGGAATCATTAACTAATCAAGAAGAAGTGGAGTTGCGTGCCAAGATTGAAGCCCTAGGCTTGGAGGTCAGAAAGCTTCCTTCCAAATCAGCTCAGCATCTTAATGAGGTAGTTCAAATTCATTTGCAGTATTGTGGTCATTCTTTTATGATGATCCCTCTCTCTCTCTCTCTGCAAACCTTTTTGCTTGACATGATGCCACGACTTCTCTCATTGGGGAATAAATATTGTTTTCTCCAATTAGATGGAGATAGCAAAGGAGTTGGACAAATTATCAGCAAAGCTGGATGACGTGGATGGGATGATATCCTCAACACTGGCTGAGGACCCGCAGGTCCGGACTCTCTTAAGCAGTACAGCTGATGTCTGGATGCCAGTTATTACTGCAACATCTGATGAAAGACGTAATTTTACCTCCATGGCTGTAGAAGACATCCATGATGGCAGAGGGAAAGGCTCTTAGTAGTGATCGTTTGGTATGACTTAGCGGGTCCTGGGACGTGGCAGCCACTTACCACGTGTCTAATCAATAACTACAATATCTCGGGACCAATCTCAGACCCGCCAAGAATTACACCAAAATTTTAATAATCAAATGCTTATGTGAATTCTTTCTAGCTTCTGCGCCAAATGACCCTATTTACTTGGGCAACTTATGTCATAAGTGTTGCCAGGAGACTGTGCAGGTGCTATGCATTCATCAGATGTGGCATTTTGAAAATTCATTACAGGGGTATAGGAAAATGTATTAAAAGCTCGACACTCTTAGGCTCGTAGCGCATGGTGTTAACAGGAAATAACACTGATAGCTCACAGTTATCATGAGCTTACAATTGTTATCTCATACGTGACTTGTGATCTCAGGAGGTATTCTTTGTCCATCTTATAAATGCCAACCGCAACGTGTTACATCAGTACCATCAGCAATTTGAGCAAAACCTAAGAAACAAAGATCTATAGCACTCAGCACTGCCTGAAATAACGACTTGACTCATGAGAGAGGACATTCTGTCACCTCATGCTCCACATTGATATTGAATGATGCTGATTAAAGTTAAGGGATGGGGATATTTTCCCTCTTTTTGAATGAATAAACTAGGTACATATGCAAGCCAATTAGCCACATACCATTTTCCTTCTTTATAAAGTATTTCTACAAGTTTCTGTACTCCAACAAGGATCCACACGGGAAAAACTGAATAATTTCCAATGTATGGGCTTAGATAATTTTCCCCGACAAATTTTGTTACTCTTATTAACACATTTTTCTTTCCTTACATCGAAAATAAATTACATTCTTCTCTGAATTCGGTTCCTTCCCACAATGCGCCTCAAGCCATCGGACAAATATGAACGAGCCAATTATTTACCTCATACAACATCGGCATAAAACTGAACCAAATATAGAAAATTGTGTTATTGACCTCCTGTACATAGGAGAAGCAGTAATCAGGCCGTGGATTAGTAAAGTATGATGGCTGAACCATTATACTACAATCAAATTTGGGGATAAAGGTAAAAGCTACCAAATCAAACACGCAAAGAGATACAACTCAATGCCAAAATCTCACTATTCCCCCATAAAAATCATTATTAAGAAAATTGTTACAGTATCCTATATTTTTGGGAAACACCAAGCTTAAGCTGCTTTCTTGCAGTACTTTTCCAGCCATTCCATTGTAACACTCTTTGGCCTCTCGAGAGGCAGTCCAAGAGCTCGGTCCCATATAAGCTAAACCAACAAAAACAGAGAAAGTTCAGAGAAGAATTAACAGATAAAATATTAACAAATATTAGTAAGAAGAAGGCTATGATTTGGAAGACAACCTGAGCACAAATGCCAATAGATCTTGACACGCCAAAGAGTACAGTGTAGTATCTATCAAAATTAATGAAAAAATTGTCACTGATATGTCTTTACTCTTTTGTTTTTATTATTGTCTCTAGGGGAAATTGAAACAATAGAAGTCAGAGAACAATCCAACATTAGAAAAAATTTACAAAATGTATACCTTGCTTCTGTTAAACCATAATAATTGAGCAATACTCCACTGTGGGCATCTACATTGGGCCATGGGTTTTTCACCTGCAAAGGTCAGCCAGAATAACCTACATCAGGACTAATATTTGCAAAAATGACAATCTGAATAGGTCAATAAGAAGACCAGTTCAGCAATGATCATTAGCATGAAAGCGGAAAGTAAAGCAACCTCAATTGCAGTATTCAAAATTGCGACAAGCGTAGGATGTTATTGTTAACAGGAAGTTTACAAGGACTTGCAGAAAATACTAAAAATAGATTCAGACTTGCTATAAGTACTTATATGTCATATGTATGAAGTAACACCCTCCCCCCTCCCTCACCCCAAAAGAAAAAGAGAAAAAAATAACAGTCTCTTAAGACAGCAAGAGGGCTCACAGGTGAATCCCAGATGTAATTCAATCAGAGCTACTTTCCATATAAAAGGTTATAATTCATTCTTTTTAACATCCTATCCAATTAATAAGGCATCTAATTAATTTTGAAGTAATAAAAAAATTCAATGACCAACTAAAAGGTTAACAAATCCCATGTAAACTTTTAAGCAACTTTGAGTTATGAAACAGAGTCACGTACCTTGCCGAGTTCCAATAGTATCGGGGGCACTACTTCATAAAGATTTGAAACCTGCATGGAAAATATTTAAAACATGCCAATAGGCAAGATGATGTCTGAAGGCATAACTATGTCATGTTATCAAGGTTAAAGTGGAAACCAGTTTAAATAGTGGATCATCCGGCAAGTGCTTCAGCGCAAATTCTCTCTGGCAAGTGTATCTTGGATCTGTCTTGCGCAAAACTCCATGTCCAAATCCAGGAACAACCTACAATACCAATATAAGGGATAAGAAGGTTAACACTAAAGAGATCAAATTAAGGTGAAAATTTTAATGATAAACTATAAAAGATAATCAACTAAAGGAATTTGAAGGCTGAGGTAAGGATATCAGAATTTAATGATAAACAAAAAAAGGTAACCAATTAAGGAATTTGAAGGCTGAGGTGAGGATATCAGAATTTAAAAAAAAAAAAAAAAGGGTGAGGAAGGTAGCAAGAGAAAAACAGAACAGAGTTTCTATTTCAGAAACAAAGTTGAGAAAACTGAGTGGGCGCAGAGTGAGGTCACAGGCTTTGAACTCAAGTAACAGCAATGACTATCGACTGAAAATTTGCGAGGCTATGACTATATCAGTTATAAACATGACGCAAAATCGAGACACACAAGGAGGTGTGGGGAGGGGGGAAAGATTTTGCAAATTTCAATAATAGTAACAATGCTACCTTGCCACTGTTCAAAGTTTTCCAGACATAGTCTTTCAAATGTTCTTTGCTGACATTTTCCCCACACTCTTCTACCACTGATTTAATCCACAGCAAGACTTCCTGTAATAACACCACGAAATGAAAGCACATGGTAAGTAAAGGATATCAGCTATGTTTACCATAGAGCTACTTGTGGGAAGTTATTTAAAATTTGACATTCTTGATTATGGCTGAAGTTTTTAAGTTTTTTTGTTTGGGATGGCTTCCTGAGCACCTTGTATTTTCCTTTTTGTTTCTATTTCTTGTTGCTTCGCATGTAGGTTTTTGTTGTTTTCATTGCAATTTCATGTATTGTTTACTTTGGGTATTAACTAAATTCACCTTACCCAAAAACGGATATCAGCTTGCAATGAAGCATTAGCATTGCTGCCATAGTATTTAAAAAAATAAAAAATAAAAGTAGAAAACCCAAGGGAACTCATATCAATCGGATTGATCGCTCTTATAGATTAATAGCTTGAAGAAAAATGCTCAACCCATGTAGTCATCATAGGGCATCAATCTCATATATGAAACCCAATGCATAAATGCCTAAAATACAGTAACCATGCATGCCGCTAAGACAAGCATGCCGTCAGAAAAATGGTGGGATAAGCGACAATTTGTTTAAATATAAAAAGCTATCAGACGTCAGAAGAGATTGTGTAATCTTATTCAGGCAATAATCTTACAGCTTTATTTCCACATAGTGGAAGTAAAAGATTCTTCAGAGTATCTAAAAGTTTTGAGCCAAATAGTAATCTGAAGGTGAAGACAATAATTTTGGGTGTCAATACTCATCTTGAACGGCTTGTCCCCATCCATCAAAAAAGATCAAGGCATTACATATTAAGATATCTTTCTGGGCTTTGCATGACCCATACAAGGCAATATTGCTTGGTTCTTGAAGCCGTTTAATTTGCATTTGGTACTGATTATCAATCATAAAGGACTAGGCAAGTGGTAATACTAGATTAACATAAGGAAACTTGACTCAATATGAAGGTATTTAGAAGTCACATCTTAAACGACGGTTTTGAGTTATGACATGAACTGAGTAAGTTTGATCTGAATCAAACCTTCAGAAGTTCTACATCATAAGATCCAAATCAAGAACAGTTTAACCACTTATCAACTGTAGCTGGACGAATAAGGAGTCTGTAAGGCTTTGTTTGGTGGCATTTTGGGAAAAATATACTGAGGGAATGTATTTTGGGAAATGGGATTAGGGAACGTGTGGAGAATGAGAATATGTTTTGGATGTTTCACTGGAAAAAAATAATGTGATTTATTTTGGAAGACATTTTCAACATAGATGTCTTGTCAACATTATATGTTGTGGTTAGTGGGGAATATAGATATATTGTCAATGTTGTTTTCTAGTAGTTAGTTAGGGTATAATAGGATATATGAATATTTAATTGAAGTAATGATTGATAACTATTTTCAGGAAGTAAAAATGTGTTTTCCCAAAACCTCGGGAGAAGGAAAACATTTTCGGGAAATAGAACCAAACAAAGCCTAAATCTTTGGGCGAAATTTCCGTAGCTCCTTGGGATCATTTCAGGGGCATATTCTTTTATCCTTGTATGTTTCAGTAGCAGCATAGAAAGGCATAGAAAGGTAGAAGAATCATTCACTAATATCAAGTTTGATAAGCACATTAGCAAATAGGTGCTTTCCTAACTCAATTTTCTTTCCGAAAATTTGTGGGCATCTAGTTGCATATTTTTGGGCATCTAGTTGCATCACTAATGGCAATTAACAGTTGCATGTTTGGCAAAGAGACAATGATAACCCCATCAAACAAAAACATTTTAGCACCTGATTGGCCAAGCCATGAAGTGGACCAGCTAAACCATTTAATGCAGCAGCAAATGAGAGATAAGGATCAGAAAGGGCACTAGCAACCTGTGCAAGTACAATATCAGCTATCAGAGCAACAAGAAAACTTAATTGAAGGAATGTCATACTAATCTAAATAGTCTAGAATGTCAGAAAAGTGCACTATCATATAGGCAAGTCAAGTCAAATGCAAGCACTAGTGTGTTGACAATCATAGCACTTACAAAAAGATCATAGAAAGAGTAAAGCCACTTACCAGATGACCAGTATGGGCACTAACATTCCCACCTTCATGATCACTGCATGAAGTAGTATAAATATGTAAAATACATAAGAGAACTGAGGATTTACTTGGAACAACGCAAGTTATTTGCGACATATATTGATAGATTGTAATGGCATAAAGTACATGACACACCTATGGATGGTGACATAAAGCCTCATAAGCTCTTGCATGGCGGGATCATCAAAACCTAGCATGTGTGCAAAATTTCCGCCATAATCTAGGGAGTCATCCATTGGTATAACTTGACCGTTCTTGTACATCCTTCATAATTTCAAATAAATGTTATCCAACAATAACTAAATATAGTAATAGATTACCAAAGAATTGATTTGCATGACCATCAGTTTTTACAGAATCATTAACATGAATGATTGAATTCAAGCACACCAAGATAGTCCACTAACCAACCTGCGGTAGACATAAGAAGCTACAATCGGAACTTGGGCAATCAAACTAAGGGAGTCCTCGTATGTTGGTTCCCAATACCTGTAGAGGACAAACCATAAGCAATTGAATATAGAAAGAAGTTGATTTTTCATTAGAACATAAAGCCTCATTAAGAACTCACTTTGATTTATGGATCCCCTTCTCATATGCCTTCTGGAATTCACTTTGGACCTTAAGCAAGACACAGTAGTGTGAATTTTCAGTTGATATCTCCTTAATAAAGTCAAGAATGGTAATCTCTTTCCGTGTTTTGATATTTTTGAATCAAGAAACACAATCAACTGTTATAGAGAATGGAAACAACTTGATCACAAAAGCAACTTAATAAAATACATAACGCAAGCAACAACAAGATTAAAAGAAAACATTAGATGCAAGGTTGTGACATAGTCAATCATTTTGCACAGGCTAGCTAAAGGATATATAAGTTCATGGCCAATGTGTGGCAAGTAGGTAACTTGCTAGTTAGCAAGGAGCACTTATTTTTTTCATAACAATCTTTGTTATTATTATTATTATCGTATAAAGATCACAAAAATGCTAATAGTTCCACTTCAGAGGCCACCACAATCAATGAACAATCCCATTGTGGGTATAAAAGGTGATAATCAGTACATTACTCAAGCAGAAGAGTTTAACCAACCTAAAAAATTATTATTGAAGCTAACCATACCCAACTATGAACTAAGGTGTTGCACCATTATGGGCAAACACTGGCACAGCAATGCCCGGAAACTAACATCAGACATTTCTCGATCTCTGTAAGTACGATACAAGTTACATGCTATATAAATCAAAGTATCATACGGGACAAAGAGACTGAAGTTGCATGTTATATAAACCCACAATCATCCCCAATTTTATCAAGCTATGCAACTGCTGCTCTTTTTTTTTTTTTCCCTTTTCACCCTTTTAGCTTCAAAAAGTTGTGGAAATGAAAAGAATCAGCGTATTTATTACAATCTTAAATAATGTCTTAAGAACAGAAGCCCTTCTCTGTTTTGAGATTTTGAATATGTCCTCCATTTAAAAATTATTTATCACATTATCAGGATAAAATTCAAAAAAATTACACACTCTGAAAGCATTCAGGATGGCTATGAATGCGAAGACCAGGTTGTGAACAAGAACTCATGGCCAAATAAGCAACTGAAATAAAAATAGTAATTCATCAATCCACCTGAAGAGCCATGACCCCAGTTGCAAACTGAGTCATTGGGTGAGCAGTAATAGGTAAGGCATCAATGGTTTTATATACATGATCTGCAATAAAAAACAGGAATATAAAGATGAAAAAAAATTGCATAGAAAGCTGATAGAGGCTAGGAACAGACTATGGCATTGAGATAGACCAGTATAAGTATTGAAATTTCAAGTGCAAAAAGAAATGTAGGAAAAATAAAAATAACCAATGCAGAAGTAAAAGAGCTTCTTGGCATGGAAGTTGAACATAAATCAAAATTTTGAAATAGCATACAGAACGTTATAGCATCTTCTAGTATAAGTTATACAGCCCAAATGAAGAAGTTGGCATAACTAGATTCCCATGTACAAATAAGGAATAATGGCTGCAGACTGGTTTATCATTATGCTATCATAGGCTAAGCAGTTAAAGACCAATTTGAGAGTTGAACCTGGTACTGTAGCACGATTTCTCAATTCTTTCGATAATGAATCCACTTGCTCTTTCGTTGGCACCTGACTCGAGGGAAGAAAGAGACGAAGGTTAGCTTTGCAAAAGATCAAAGAGCACGAATGAAGCTGAAATACAAAACTAGTTCATAAGAGGAAGCTCAACAGCGAACCAATTCTAAAGCAGCTGTTAAGTTCGTCGCACAAGAAAATCTGATGTAGAATGTACAAAGTTTAAGTACAACATTGTTTGTATTTGAACAATGTCAGATGCAGCTAAATCCAAATATGAAAAAATGCATTGAGACAGAATAGAAGGTGAGCAACCTACTTTTCCTGTTAAAAGCAGCCAGAGGAGACCTTCAGGTAATGGTTCTCCTCCAGGCTTTGCTGCAGGTAACAACTTCTGACATTCAGGAATAGACAAACCCCGGAAGCGAATTCCCTAAGACAAGTTAAGTGAACAACAACACACATTGATGAGTAAAATTATATAACATAAAGAGATATTCCAACTATGCGTGCAACATGTATTAAGGAACTGCAGGCATATTTTAGAATCTTAAATTGATATAACGGGTCTGTACCTCTTCTGGATCAAGCAACGACGTTTCCCACAATAATCCTGTCATTCCTCTCATTCCACCAAGTACCTTTGGACAATGTATAAATAAATCTATTAGTTTATCAAATTTCCTAAAATCGCCAGTCAAATTTGAGGAAAGCATAAAAGCAAGAAAGCCACATACCATATCAACAGTGATATTCCCAAGCTGAATTTTCCCATGTTCTGACTTAAGTTTCTTTAGGCGCTCCTGAGGTTCAATATGAATTGGTAGTTAACATAGATATGACCAAGAACAAAACCCTTCTGCTATCAACGCTTTGGTCAATTCATCACATATATAATGAACACAATTAAAAAATCATTTATGTACATATCAAGATATATTTTTCTTTCTGTTATAGGATTAAATTGCAAATAGTCATTGGAAATTAAGACCAGAACCAGTCAAAGCATAAACAGTACTACTAACCTAGTACATAGTTTAAGTCAATTAGTTTTATCCCAGGAAAAGTACCTGTTGTTGTGGAATCAATTCCTTCAACTCAGAATGTAGGTCCTATAGAGAAATCAATAGCACAAATACATAAGCAAATATTAGCTTAGATGTTCGAAAAACAAGGAAAGGTCGTGAAAACAAAACAAGAAAGAATCATTACTCTTGATCATGAAATTGCATTTGAAAAAACAGAAAAAGAAAATAACAGAGCCAATATTTTGTGATAACCCACCATTTATAAGCCCAGTTTCTTTCAGGGCCCACAGCAATAACTAGGCATTCTCTTTAGCCTCATTTTAGGATCAATTTCTTGTGCACATTATATTACAATTGTGGCATGTTCTAGCATCTGATGAAGTATTCCACACTGACCATCATCCCAAATCATGACACACTTCTAATGCATAGGTTGAAATTACATGACTTTCAAAATCTAAATGGAACTTATTTTTCAGAATGCATAATTAAAAATTAAAAATTTGGAGATCAAATTCAAGTACTAATACCCTCTTCAATTGTGCAAGACTACAAATTAATTTATATATAGAAAATAATACACTTTCAAATATTTTACAAAGTTAGGTAACTTTAGGTGCATAATTTTCAAAATGCAATGAGACCAAAAATTCAGATTGTCTTTAAACCAATAAATGATATGATTAATTTTAATTCTGATCTCATTTTTTTATTTCACATTTTTGGGTAATGATTGGTTATAGGTTTTTTTGCAATTCTTTGGTTTATTTGAGTAAGAGTTTTTCGAAGATGCACTTTTGAAGAACACCCCTATGAAAACCACCAAGCACTCTTTAGAGAGCGCTTAATGGAAAGCACTTATGATTAGTGTTTGCAACCAAATCAATAAGATCCAAATCTCAGGAACTAACAAATTATTATGGCTCTTAACTGAACATACAGAATATATAGCTAATATTTGCTTCTCATCCACTTGAAAACCTGAACCTTTCTCCTAGCCCCTACCTAATTATAAACAAAGAAAAACAGGAGAGGCGTCTTGTGGAAGAAAAAAATTGTTAATATCAAATCTTCACTGGTTTTATGATAAGAAATGCTAAAGATAAACTATTCATAAGTCATTTTCAGCGTATAATACACAATAAATTGAAATTTCTGCTACTCTCACTTTTTCTCCCTTCAGTAATAATTAGGAAACTCTAAATGCATCCCAAAATGTTTTCCCATACTAGAAATGCAATTTACTAATATTCTTCTCTTCCCTGTCTATTATCTGGTTTACCAAACCCTCGCATGGTTTACTGACTATACAAATCAAGAAACACATTTTCATGGTTTCTTCGTCCTCTTTCTTTTTTGTAATTTCTCTCTTCTTGTGAGATTGTGTCAATGGATCTTAAGGCCATGAAAGCTGTTACTCCTAGTCTTCAACCTTCCAAATAATGACTATTGTCCACAATCCATAAATATACTACACAAAACCAAGAACAAACAGATGCACACCGACCCACGTGAAAAGCTACAGAATAACAAGACACACAGAATGCTTACAACATCGGAGGAGGTCTGGACTTGAAGCCAGCGGACAGAATTGCGGAGACCTGGCTGTTGAACCTATTAGATGTAAAAGTTCAACTTTCAAAAAAGTTGAGACAAAAAATAAAGAGAGAAATTATATTGGTCTACATCAGACACAAATGATTAGGTCATTTTCATGACTCAATATTACTCGGCCAACTATTCCTGGGCGTTCATGAAATCATATTTGCCTTTTTCTAAATGAACGTAACTGCAAATAACCTATAACTGACAACTACCAGAGTTACTTACAGCCCGAGACCGCAGCTTCGACAATAGAGAAACGCTCCTATAAAATACCATTGCTCACGAAGACCCAATTTCACTGCAAAAAACGAATTATTCAAACGCAAACCCACAAGTAAGTATTGCATAAAACACAAACACAATCAAATCCCAGCAGATACAACACATTGTTTTTTCAAATACGATCACACACCAATATTTTCAGCAGATCAACCATACAAGAAACATCAATAATGCTTACAGCGAAAAAGCAACGAAAGTTAACCACCACCAGTTCCAACTAGTAACAAAATAACGAGGTAAATTGAAATTAACAGACGAAGTTGATTAGGCAAGAGCAGGGAAGACCTGGAGTGAGAGAAGATTTGGGGAAAAGATGGAAAAAGTAAGAGACGTAGACGGAAATGCTTGCAGTGCGGAGAGATGTCGGTACAAGCGAATTGATCAATGGCTGGTGAGTGGCGACTTCAGAATTTGAATAAGAAAATTCCACCGCTGCTCTTTGGTATGCATGTGGCTGAAAGCTACTGATGCTTGATTTCGGATTTAAAAGTTTATTTGAGCTAATTTTGTTAACCATATAAATTAAGTTTAAATATTTTTTATTAGATAAAGATTTGATTTGAACTTAATTTAATGAATTAATAAAATAATAAAATATAAGTAAAATTATCAAATTATTCGATCTGATTAAAAATTATTTGAGTTAAAATATTTTATCAAATTCAAAATTAAGTGTGAATTTGATTTAATTGTTAAATAAATTAAATAATAAATTATCTTAATTTAATTTATTTATACGTTTAAGTATATATTATTCTTTTTCTTGAACTTCCAAAAATGGCAGGTAGTATGCGGCAAAATGGCAGGTAATATTATTCTTTGCCAAGATTTTAAAGCTCTTTTTCCTTTTTTTTAGAATATTAATAAATAATGTTTTGTTATCTTAAATTATAATTTTTTTCTTTTAGACAGACATTCTCGCTTAAATAATAACATGATATCATTGATTATGAATTATTATATTAAAAAAATATTTATATAAATACTGAAAAAAATTACTTTTTTCAATATAAAACAAACTTATCAATTCAAAATAAGACATTTAAATTGAAACAAGAGAAAAGTGTGCAGTTTTACGTAGGAGGGGAAAAAATAAACTACATTACTAACAAGCTTTAAGTTTTGTTAAGTTTCATTTCTAAAATTGTATTTTTTGTTCTTCGATAATAAATTTTTTTTACTATTTGTATTTTTTGAAAATGATATTTTTATTTTAAAAAATATGAATAACTCAAATAATCATATGCCTACTATACCCCTAGTAACAGTTAAAAGTGTATTTTATTAATTATAATAAATAATATTAACAATATATTTATAGTAAAAATTATTTCTCTAAATATATCATTTCATTTATTTTCAACAAAATATTCAAATATATTTTCTTGACACATTCTTCAATCTCACAATCAAAATACATTTTTTCAAAATATTTCCTAAAAATAACCGAAAATAATACCAATCAAATCATTAGTCTTTTTTTTTTATATACAGAGAAAACAATACTACAAATTAGAACTAGTGGACCTAAGTGGGGGAATAGTATTGCATTAAACCACTCATTAAACTAAACTAAAAATTGAATAAGAGAAATTGGCCTTGTTTAGGAACTGACCATTAGAAGTTCTAAAGGTAACATCAACAACTCCTATTTTGGGCCCTCTACTTTATACTTATAAATAAATAAATAAATATATTATAAAATAATGTTGACTGGCTTTTGCTTATATGTTAGAGTTGCAGATTATGTTTCGCAGAAAAAAAAAGAAAAAGAAAAAATAAATCAAATATTTCCATACTTCAACTAACACTTTACTTTACAAGGAATGAAATAGAATAAATATTATTTTCTGAGCTTGTTATGTTCCTTTACATTTTTTATTATTTACTTTACTTCCTTTACTTTAATATTTTTTGTTATTTTACAACAATAGTATCACATTTTTTTGTGAGATTCAAACCTACTTAAGGTACTATTATTTGGACAAAATGGCGATTCCACCTAAATTCATAGGCACTATAACTGGGGACAAACTATGCATGATAATGTATTAAGGACTAAAACCAATTGAATATCATTAATTGACTAAATTAATAAAATATATGTTGTCACATTATGAATAAAATAAAATGAATTTTTTTATCGAATTTGATGCAGGTTTACCTATGCAATATTGTAGATATTGAATATGTTTTTCAACAATATATAATCGTATACTTTTATTCATCAATTTATGTTTATGTTTACATTTTTTAATCTTCCGAATTAAATTATAGAATTAAAAAAATATTTAATTAGTAACAATCAAATATTGTCATGTATGAAGTAGTTGTTTAAGGTAAAAATCATGATAAGACCCCAAGATATTTAAGCTAACCAAATTGCACATGCCAGTATTAACTATTATTAATTATTACAAGAACTCTCGTCCTAAAAAAATATACATAATATCAATCTTCAAAACTATACAAAAAATACATTAAATCAAATGTAATATCAAGGGAGGTTTTAAAAATTCTTTCAAATTTAGGTTTATCAAATTCAAGGAAATTCAGAACATTTAAAACGAAAATTATTTAACTCGCTGTGGAGCATATCTAATTATAATATTTAGTTCATGATTACGATGCTAAATCAATTAATTATTTTCGTTGAAATTTAAATTAATGAACAAACTCTCAATTCTACTTTTGAGTTTTCAAATTCCAAAAATTGTTGCTCTCAAATAGAATAATTAAAAAACTTAACTAAAGACTGTAATCGAGTTTTACTATACCAATAAATTTTTGTAAGTAACATTAATTTTCTTTATATATATATATTTATTGTTAGACACAAAAATTGTATTTATTTTAGGCACAAAGCTATTTTCTTTATGTAGCGAAAAGATTACAATTTACAATAGATAATCAAAACAGTGGTTAAATTCTCTCCAGGACATTGGAGAACTCATCATGTGAGCAATTCTGAGACAATATGAAGAATGCTCGACAAAGACACCCAAAAAACAATAGGAGAATTATTCTTTTTTTTATGGGAAAAATCGGATGAATTGCAGTTAAATTTATTTATGTTTAGGGACCAAAAATACAAGTTCAAAAGTTTATATTGTCAAAAAAAATGTTGCCTAAAATATTTTCAGAAAACCTTTTAAATAGTTTGTTTCCAAAAAACCAAGGCTGTAATCAAGTAGCAATTATTTAACTGTTATTTTTCCTTAAGTACATATTTTAGATTTTCCATCATTGCCTGAATTTAAAAGATGAGGGGTTTATTATCGTCCACTCACAAGATTTGTGCCGGATGTTAAACGGACATCCGATGCTTGGTTGCGAAATTCCTAGTGAGGTTAGAGGTAAATTGGTTGCTTATAATTAATATAAGGGGAGTAATTAAGAATTAATCCTTAATTACTTTGGCAAAATTTCATTTGTATTCCTTTATGGTTATTTATAATAAATGAGTAGAGTTACATGTGAAATATCTCGTCTAGACATAGTAGACTTTAATAAATAAAAAAATATGTTTTTATCATCTTTTAATATCCAATACTTTTTTTTCTTTCTTTTTTTTTTTCAATTACATTATGTTCTTCAACTACTTAAATAGAATTGTTTTTTCATATATCGTGAATTAAAATAATTCATAACATAACAAAACATTTATTAGTATAGAATAAATAAATAGTCATATTTTGTGTATTTTAAAAAATAGAGTTAAAAGCATACATTCCCCATTTACATGGGGCTCGTTTACTTTGTTGGGTGGATATGAAATGATTGATAAAGATTATGATAATTTGTTTGATATAAACTAATTTATTAATAAATATTGTGTGTACTTGGGTTGATCATAAATATGATAATTTAATACAAATTTTAATCAAATAACTATTTTGTATGATAAATGAGTGGGAATGTAATAATATGCCCTTAATAAAAATTATTTTTTTCCTTCCTTTCTTTCTTTCCCATCTAATGCTTAGTTGAATTTAATTAAAAAATCATGATAATGAAGAACTACAAACATCCTAAAAATAATAAATAGAATATATTTTTTTTGGTAAAATATACTTTGCCCCTATATTATTGTCATGTATTAATTATCCTCCAAAATAATTCTAAGTAGCATTTAACCAAGAAAATAATTAATCTTATGAATTTTCCTTTCTTAATTTTTTTTTCCATTTCTTTTTTCTTCTTCTTCTTCTTCACCTTGTTTCCTTTTCTTATTCTTCCTTCGCCATCCCAATGGCTTTTTTAGTAAAATATAATAATTTATTAAAATATTTATTAAAATACCGTATAATGAAAGAAAATCACCAAATTATAATAAAGCGTTAGTTGTAATAACGCTTTCAATAATTTTTTTTATTCTGACTTTGAAAGCGTTACTGAAAAGTCAGACGAATTTGAAAGCGTTACTTAAAGTGACGCTTTCAAATTCTTAACGAATTTAACGACTTTGAAAGTGCTACTTAAAGTAACGCTTTCAAATTCTTAGCTTTTTTTTCTTTAATTTATTATATATATAAGTAATTAATATATATATATATATAAGTAATTAATATATATACATGATACGCCAATTGTGTATATTTATAATTTATAATTTATTCATATTATGTGTATTTAGTATTTATGTAATTATAATATTATACATGTAAATATACAAGTTAGATTTTTAAATAAAAATTAAACAACAATTTAAAAAATTATTATATAAATGAATAGAGTAATAAAATTAAATATATTATATACAATAATCAGTAATATCCGCCAATACCACAACCACGTGGTCGCCTATTCCTATGCCCTCTAGCTCTCTCTCCCATATTCTGTGCAACAGTATCAAAAACTGTGATATCTCATCAGTTTGCGAATTATCATCTACATATGTATTATGATAACTCGATCAAAAGGTATCATGGATATGATCTCGATACATTGATCTCATTGCAGGGAATAAAATATGAGAGATATTAAACTCCAGACGTGATACATTTTTAGGCATCAATCCCAAGCCAAGATCAAGTTATACCTGCGAGTACGCATATGCTGTCGGATCATAAGGAGTGAAAGGAAAATAATCCTCTGTGGGACTGGCCTATAAACATCATCAGAAGAGACAAGCAATGTAGAAGGCCCGGCTACATCTACTGCTGGAGGACAGTGATATGATGTTGAATCATGGCCGGTGAAAGGAGGTATCTGAGTCCGACTGGTGGTAACACCCTCTACTGAGCTACTGGACCTCTCAGTACGGCTTCTCCTTCTCCTATTTATCGTAATCTGTGTATCATCTGGTGGTCGTGGTTGTTCCGAATGCATTTGTGAAGGTAAATCTCGGCTGACAAGGAGGGTTGCGGCCTGCTCACCAACAGAAATATATCGCTCCAATAATGAATTAGCTGCAGTCAAATCCTCAAGAGGCATCATTCGAGCACTTATACTAAGAGATGTCAACCGATCAGCCTAAAATACATATAAAAAATCACAATATAAATATATATGATATAAAATAACTCAAAAATATAAATATATGAAATATCAATTTACGTACCAAAAATTGCATCAAAGATGCATCCCCAACTTGGTAGCCTGTAGTCTGAACTCTATTGGCAGACGATATAAAACGACGTGTAACTCTGTCATACCACTCATCATATCCATCATCTCTAGTGACTGTATCTCTAATGAGTGGTCTACGCACAATAGTCTCAAATCTTCTAATCCATGCACTAATGTACTGTATGTGATGAGCTTCCTAGTCAAATTCTATATACCCCCTACGGTCAAATCTATGCAAATCTGTGTCACGATCCTGTGGAAATTGAGGGATATTTTGTATCATTCCAAATTGTCAAGAACCCTCTTAGGATGGTGCATCTCAACTAGCGCATAGAAGATTAATGGATATGTGGACGTCCAAAGTTGGGGACTACAATATGGTGGCAAGTCAGTAATGTATTGGGAAGTCATATCATATGGTTGCCAAATGAACTATAAAAAAGAAAAAAATAGATATTAATAATATATTGCGGGTGATGGCAAATAAAACTTCATTATAAGTTTGTTGACCTAGTGTGGCATCATAGTATCAAATATCTCTCGAAAGATGCGCACAGAATATCGAGTAGTATGATCATAAGTTATCGGTATTCCACATGTTTAATTTATTTACATTAACATAATAAAAAAATAAATATACAAAAAAGTAATAATTAAATTTTTTTACCGTGCACCATAGGAGGATTAGGAAGTACATGTTCTAAATCAATCTCCCAGGGCTCTAAATCTACACGTGGTTCTAGAACAACAGGTGTAATGGGCGTTATCCTAGACCACACCAAAATCTGGAAGAATTGAAATTCACATCAATACAAAATATGATAAAGATGTATTAAATTATAAGATAAATATGTATTCATTTTACCTGTAATAATTGTAATGCACCACCAATATTGTATTTTATTTTGGAGCATGCCGTACACAACTCACGATATAAAAAAGCCAATACAGCACTACCCCAGCTGTACCCACTAACTTCATCAACATTCTCAAATTTTGGTAAATAAAGTAACGGGATTGAATTTCCTGATGAATCAGGACACATAACACCACCAAACAACATGAATGCATATGCACGGGCGTACTGGTGTACATGCTCCTCATCACTGTCATCAGTCACAGGATGCTGTCTCATATGTTGTGCGAGGGTGCTGGTATATAGACGTGCCCTCCTAAAATGCTCGGGCGCAGGATGAAATCCTAAAGTAACCTCACTGTACTGCACCCAATGTGTTATAGATATCTCGTGATCTACACCTGTGACTAGACGACCATCAATAGGAAGGCCCCAAATAACTGCAACATCCTGTAATGTAATTGTGGCCTCACCTACTCGAAAATGAAAAGTATGTGTCTCTCGGTGTCATCTCTCCACCAAAGCGGTAATCAAGTGAAAATCAGCAATAAAACGTCCACATCTATACACACCATAAAATCTTATATAATGTAATATAGTAAGCACGCGTGCATGCGGGTGCACCTGATCAAATAGCTGCCAAAAAGGACCATCAGCCCTTCTCCCATGTAATATCTCATCAATCGTCTCTGTCATCACAATCTCAGATCTATGCTGTGACTGCATAGATAACAAACTCGGATTACGTGCCCATATGCTTGTGTCAAATCCATCCTGCAAGTTAGAATATTTTATATTAATAAAACCATGAAAGTAATAATAAACTTATGACATGATTCAAATATAAATAATACATATGTAATGAGAATAAGTGTTCACCAATTAGTATTTTGATTATTCTAACCACAATTACAAATAATTACATCAATTAACAGCATGATAAATACTTTGAAAATGAGTATTATGATCATTCCAATCATGAATAATAAAAATAAGTGCATTACAAATATTTGGCATTAAAAACCTCAATATAATAACATGTTAATACAAATTTTAGCTTGTACAATGAGTCAACCCTATAATCGAGCAAAGTTCATGACTGAGACTGTGTTGGACATTGTTGTTGGCGGGCTTGTTCTCTACGAGCTTGTTGTCTCGTACGAGTTTGTGCTCAATCCATCTCATTTAGGATACGGGAAGTTTGATTTCTGCCTCGATTGGGAATAACTCGTAAAGTTCTATCATGATATAGCTCAAAATCAGGTGTGTCCCAATAATTTTCATCTATGTATGGCTTAAATATACCAACATATGTTTGTCTATAACTCTGTATGTTGTAATACGATTTTACGAGCACTGCAGAATTAAGCTTGTAAGCAGCACACACTTTTTGAGCATGAGAACACGGAATCCCAAACAACTTCCATTTGCCGCATGTACAATCCCTTAACATTAAATTCACAATGTGTCTATGACCCCCATGTCCACTTCTATAGTGCGTTTGTGATATAACGGAAGCTGACTGCTGATTATGGTCAAATATGGTTGCAATATGATGTAATGAGTGTGTCTTCCAATGCTTGTATTTCTTATATGCATAATCAATCCATATTTGATTATTTTGCATCATCCTATCTGCCTTCAGCACCCATTTATGAAAAAATTGAGCACACCGATGAAATATTATATCCACTATAGTTGTGAGTGGAAGACGACGAGCACCTTTTAATACTCCATTAATGCATTCAGACATGTTGGTGGTTAGAAGTCCGCCTCGCCACCCTCCATCATGAGCAAATGCCCATTTCTCCTTGTCAATCTCTGTCAAGTATGCAAATGCTTGTGGCTTAATGGTTTTAATCTCTTAAAGAGCCTTCTCAAACT
Source organism: Paulownia fortunei (assembly GCA_019321725.1). Lineage (NCBI taxonomy): Eukaryota > Viridiplantae > Streptophyta > Magnoliopsida > Lamiales > Paulowniaceae > Paulownia > Paulownia fortunei. The sequence continues at coordinate 4,611,083 of CM033106.1, read as the reverse complement.
TACTTATTTGATGTGTAGTATCAGCTCTATAACATAAGTCCCTCAATTGTATATTCTTGAAATGATTGTTGAAGTTTGAGCACACGTGCCTCAAGCAAAATCGATGCACACTACGAGGAAGTGTGAAGTCGGGTACACTCTCAACTGCTCGAAGGATGCCAGGATGTCGATCAGAAATTAGACACATACCTTCAACCCCTTGTATAATATGTTTGCTCAGCATCTGTAAACCACTTCCAAGACAGTAGTTTCTTCATCGACAATTGCAAATGCAAGAGGCAAAACCTGTTGGTTTACATCCATAGCAACTGCAATCAACATTTTATGTTTGTATTTTGTGTATAAATGGGTTCCATCGACACTTATGACTTTGCGACAGTGATGAAATCCCTCTACACATGGCTTGAAGGCCCAAAAGACGTATTTGATTATCTTTTATCTTGGATTTCTGGTGTCTTTATGATCCTACTCAACAACAGTTCCCTCATTCGACTTTTGTAGAGCTCTCATAAACTTAGGAAGTTTCTGCACTGAGCTCTCCCAAGTCCCATACACATTTTCTCAGGTGCGTTTCAAGCTATACCATGCTTTCGAATATGAAATCTCAAATCCCAATTTTTGCTTCACAAATTGCATGACATATTTTATCTAGTACATTGGATCATCCCGAACAATCCCCACCAACAACGTAGCAATATAATTTTTATCTAAATTATGGTGGTCAACTGATATTCTATCAATCATACATGTGTGGTTCCCCTCATACATTGTTATTTTAAACATGCCAAAATTTACTTTTAGTGACGCTCGAAGCTCCCATCTACACCACATATTGTTCTGCTATGTTTATATACTACTTTCCATAGCTTCGGTGTACTCTCAACCACACGATACTCTCGTCTCGCAAAGCGGATGGAAAAATCTTTTACTGCAGATATCAAGTGCTTCTTATCCTTAAAAATCATACCCACATCAAGAACCCCTCTATTTGAATCATAAAACTTACCACAGTCCCCAGTTGAAACAAAAAAGGAGTCTGCATATACCTCTGGATAAGTAGTAGAGATGAATGGGATCGATGGATGAAGTATATGTTCATTTGAGCTGGAAGGTATTGCTGCACTGACTGAGAGTTCAGACTGTGACGATGTCCCCTGACCATGTGATGACAATATATTCAACATGATATCAATATCAACATTATCCTCATTATTATTAGGAATTGGATGCTCAACCTCGTCTGGTTCAGAATCACTAGGTATGTTGGGCCCAAAACGGCCCAAAACTGTCTGCTATTGGATCATTAACATCATCAGGTTCAGCATCAGGGATATACTCCGTGTATGCATTATCAACTTCTCTCGTGCTACTTGATTCAATAGTATACTGCCCAATACCAAAATTTGCATAAGCAGATATAGAAGCACCCACGCATAGGTCATCAATTCCAACAGTTGACATTCCTTGTGTCACCATAGAAAGATCCACAACAGTGTCTTGGGCTAAAAGAGACATATACGAGCCCCATTCCTGATTCATCATCATTTCTGGAGGAGCAACACTATGGTGAATTTGTTCTTTCTCAACATAAAATCCATATTATTAATTTCAGCCTCTGGATCCAAGAAAAACCCTAGACTGTCATCGTCGGTTATCTCCACAATTGATTCTTTTATCCGTTGCATGTAGACTTGTGAAAATTTAACAAACACTTTCAACGAGAATTGATTGCTATCAATGCGGGTGCGTTCATACAATTTTGATAATAATTCCGAAAAGGTTGTTGTACGAGGAATTCTCATATATGCAATTGGAAAACGGTCATGTCACAGTCCAATAATCTTGTGGCACTTAACCTCCCGTATACACCATAACTGTAACTTTTCTTTGAGGTGCCATATATTCAAAAATTAAATGCAATTATTCATTAGTAAATTCGTAATGGTGATTTTCAAATAATTATTTTCTTAAATTAATTTAATAAACATATTTATTAATTATATTATTGTATATAAATATTATATTTATCTATTTTCAAAATAATAATATATTTAATTTATTTAATTATATTTATTTAATTTTTTTATTAATTTTCAAACCCCATTTCTTATTTTAATCATTATATATAATTATTAAATTCATAATGGTGATTTTCAAATATTATTTTCTTAAATTAACTTAACAAATATATTTATTAACTATATTATTGTATATAAATATTATATTTATCTTTTTTTAAATAATAATATATTTTTTATTTATTTATTTATTTATTTATTAATTTTCAAACCCCAATTTCTTATTTTATTCATTATCTATAATTATTAAATTCGTAATGGTGATTTTTAAATAATTATTTTCTAAAATTAATTTAATAAACATATTTATTAATTATATTATTGTATATAAATATTATATTTATCTATTTTTAAAATAATAATATTTATCTATATTTTAACTATGTTTATCTATTTTTAAAATAATAATATTTATCTATATTTTAACTATGTTTATCTATTTTTAAAATAATAATATATTTTATTTATTTTTATTTTTTTATTAATTTTTAAACCCCCATTTCTTATTTTAATCACTAAAAATTCTTTAACTTAGTTCTCTTGTGCCCCAAACCAAATCAAAATATTAATCTTATATTTAATTAGTCAAAAAGAAGATTTTGACATGCACAATCTTAATTTTTTGTTGCAAAATATGTAATCATTTAATTCGGTAAAATTCATATTATAGAAGTAGGTGAAAGTTTCATAGCCTATGAAAAATAATTACGAATGTAACAACCTCCACTAAGAAGATAATTTCAGAAAAAATGCACAAAGTTTCTAAATGATATTGTATTTTACCGTGCTTACTTGAATCTTGATTCTTGTGCGAAGTCAAACCAGAGTTTAAAATGGAGCAGACCATTTAAATCTATCAAGATGGTTTGAAACATTATTACATACCGTCAATGTCTAGCTTAAATTCGTAATTGTGATTTTTAAATAATTATTTTCTTAAATTAATTTAATCAACATATTTATTAACTATATTTTGGTGAATAAATATTATATTTATCTATTTTTAAAATAATAATATATTTTATTTATTTATTTATTTATTAATTTTCAAACACCTATTTCTTATTTTATTCACTATCTACAATTATTAATAATTAATTAAAATATTATATTGCATAATAAAATTAAATTTTTAATATATATTTTTTAACAGAAAAGCTTTTGATGTACATTTTATTTTTATAATGTACCTACAGAGTATTATTTTAATTATTATTGGTGTTTTAATTAGTCCCAACATGAATAAATTGTTAATATAACATATTATCAAATCAAACAAAACAAGGATTAATAAAAAAAACTGTTGTTATCTCTCTAATATTTAAATTAACAACAAAATAATTTCTAATATCTTAACTTCAAAATATAATGCATGCTCAATTAAATAATTTAAAAAACCTAATACTTAAATAACTAATTTACAAATGATAATATTAAAAAAATAATAATTACCTTTTTAATTTGATCGTCGTCGCTGTTGTCGCCACCGCGTCGCTGCTATCGTTGTTGCCGCTGCCTTATTGGATTGCTTGGTTGGTGAAGAAAGAAAATAAGAACAAAAGTTTGAAATAAGAAGAAGACAAAGATGAAGAAAGAAAGTTGAGAGAAGATAAATAGTTAAGAATGAGTAGAAGAAGAATGAATAGAAGAAGACTAAGCGAAGAAGAAAAAGAAAACCCGTGAACCCCGTGAAAGAAAAAGCTGTTAAAACAGTTCATAATACAACAAATTTTAAAAAAAAAATTACAACAAGAAAAGCGTTACCGCGTATAACGTCTTCCTTTCAAATCCGGTCAAAGTTTCATTGATTGATATCTGCATTAATTGGCAGATTCTGCATGACTACAGATTCTTGAAAAGCGTTACCCCCGATAACGCTTTCTTTGGAAATCATTACCCCGATAACGCTTTCTTTGGAAATCATTTTGGCAGATTCTGCATGACTGCAGATTCTTGGAAAGCATTACCTATGGTAACGCTTTCTTTGTAAATTATTTTGGCAGATTCTGAAAAGCGTTACCCCTGGTAACGCTTTCTTTATTAATATGGCAATTTCTGCATGTATGCATTAATTGACAGATGAGTATTAATTAGCAGATGGGTAAATCCGGCCAACCATACATTGATTGATGTTTGCAGATTCTTTTAAACAAAGAAGGTATTATTGGGGGTAACGCTTTCTTTGAAAATTAAAAAAATAAATAAATGAAAGCGTCATCTAAAATAACGCTTTGCTATAAATTCCTAAATCCAAAATATTTTACGATATTTTAATAATTATTTTATTAAATTATAATAATTTGACAAAAAAAACCCATCCCAACCACCCCCACTCAAGCCGTTGCCGCCTCCCCACCAGCTCAGCCCAATCTCCACCACCCCAACCCCACCCACCGAAACCCGATAACCCCGTCTCCCTAACTCCCATCTCATTCATATCCCTTTTTCATCTACCATCTCCAACATCAAAACCCACACTTTCAACCCTCATTTCTTTCAATTTCTCTCAAATCTCTTTCTTTACCCCTTTCATGCCTACCGTCTCCTTTTCCTCTCAGTCAAGCTTCTCATCCTCCCAACCAACCCACCTTAAATCACATCCAAATCCACCACCAAGATGAGGTTGAGCTTGTTTTCTTCCATCGACAATGCAAAGCCTTTTTGGAGGGTATGCATTGCAATTTGTTTATTTAAACAAAAAGACAAATCTTGTAATTAAGGACAAATTAGACAATTCAATCACTAACAATTTGGTGGGCCTTGAGAGATTGTTTAATACCACCTCCTTAGTGGGATACATATCCCGCCCATAATCTAAAAAAATTAAAATAAAATTGGATCACTTGATATCAGTTGAGCATCTATCAACAAATATATATATTGAATTAAGTTGAATAAAATAATAAATTTAGGCTAATAATAGAATGTAAATGGGGCATGATTGATTGCATATTGAATCTCATCCTTTGCAAATGTCCACATGCTACCAAACCATTGTTAGATATGCCCTTATACCCTTCATCCGGTTTTCTGATGGATATCCCATAAAAGATGCTAACCTAATTTGTACATATTGCATTTTGCCCCGACCTTAAATAAATTGTGTATTTAATTCTCTAAAATATTTTAAAATGCTGCACGTTACCATCAAGTTATTATTTTGGTATAATAAAGTGGAATATTTCACTAAAATTACTCATTTACTAATATATGGACATTTCAATCAATTTCAGTTACCTTGTAATTACAAACTAGGTTTATAGTTATGTTTTTATAGATTTAAGTGCATGATATAATTAAAAATTATTTTTATAATTATCCCCAAATTATTGTTAAACTTCACTAAAAAATATTTCTATAAGTATAACATCCACCAACAACCATCACATCTCTTATCATGATTCAAATTAGAATCCCAAATGGCACATATCATTCACTAAACAAGTAACCATAAATGTAAATATATACCATAACAACGAATTGGGAAAATCTATAAATATTTTTTAATTATATCATGCATATAAATTTAGAAAACTATAATTATAATTATAAGATAATTCTAATTGACAAAATTATTGATATATTACAATTGAGTAGAACACAATAATTTTTGTAGTTAAATATTCTACTTCATTCCATCAAAATAAAGATACAATTAGTTAAATGCACATTTTTAAATAAATAAATGAGCAAAGTGCAACAGGCCGATAATATTTTATCGAAAAATGTGAAAAATGCACATTTAATAAAAGTTGGATTATTGTTTCGTACATTTGCAAGCAATGTACAATCCAGTACGGACATTGAATGATTTTACCCTGAATAATATTACAAAGCAAATAGTGTGTGAAAATTGGATTTGGTTGATGCTGAATAATATTACAACACTGGGTGCTTTATTTTTGCTACTTGTCCTATTTTATTTTATATATATATATATATATATATTTTATTAAATCAAAATAATCTATTTTAGATTTTCCAAAAAAAAAGCAAAAAAGAGCACAAAGATCTGATTCAATTATATATGGAAAAAAGTTTAAACATTTGAATTTCAAATTTCAAATTTCAAATTTTTAATTTTTTTGACAAATTAGTGGTTGAATTGGTCTATTAAAAGTGACTTATTTTATTTTGTAAAACAAATTGAATCAGATTTTTGATTATTTTGATTTGGTCTATGCAAATTGAATCAGATTTTCGTCATTCTGATTTGGTAAAATAAATTGAATCAGATTTAGAATTGAATTATTTTAATTTAGTAAAATAAATTGAGTCAAATTATCTATTTTGATAATTTTGAATTAGTAAGACAAATTGAATCAGATTTTCCTTACCCACATGTTTGCCTTGCCCAATAAATCAAATTTTTTTATTTTGATTTAGTAAAATAAATTAAATCAGATTTAGAATTGGGTTATTTTGATTTAGTAAAACAAAGTGAATCAGAATTTTAGTAAAATAAATTGAATCAGATTTTTTATTTTAATTTGACAAAATAAATTGAATTAATATTTTTTTTTGAAAAATTCATAATTAATTATGTTAATTTAGTAAAGCAAAAAACTCAAAAAAAAAAGAAAAATAAAGAAGTCGAGCAAGTACTATAATGCATTTAACCAGACCAAAGTGTTGACCTTTGGCTCAATACACGAGCCATAGTTCTCCTCGTCCGTGGCGGTTGTGGCGGTGGCCCCCGTCCCTCCAAGCCGCCATCGTGTTTTTCCTTGTCCCTTTTTTAATTCGTTAACCCTTGTTTCCATATGAATTGAGCTTTCCTTTTTTTTTGGGTCAGCAACATTTATTCTCATTCACCATTTTGGGACAAGATTCCATATCCAATTCATCTTTATCTTTCTTTTCTCTCCGCCCCCGAGACACAAGTTCAATACATATTCACAGAAGAGAAAGATAGATATTTTATTTTAAGAAAAAGTCGGTATCCAGTTCTAATTTGCTTTCAGCATGCGGCCATGCATCTCCAAGATTATCAAATGGCATCCGGGTCTAAGGAATTTGAGCTCGGTATGTCTTCTTTTGTAAAGTTCAATTTTTTTTTTTAATTTTAATTCAGTGGCGCACCAAGTGCATTTTTGAATTTATTCTCTGTGGAATGCGCTTCTGTAGTTGCTTGGATTGCACCTTGATTGGGAGAAGCACTTATCAGTTTGATTAATTGTGATGGAATGATTTTGTATCTTTGTTTGAACTTGGTTGATTTTTCTTTTGGCTTTTTGGGATTTTTCGTCCCTTCATGCATGTGATTTTGGAATTTGGATTGGTTTTATGTGTTAACAATTTTGATTGAGATACTCACCTATTAGGTTTGGATTTCGATGGCAAATGCAATTTCGGCGGTTGAAATATTGTTTGGCACGATTAATGCTATTCTGGATATTGTGACATGCTTGAGTTTTGTTTCTACATTATTTAAGTTAATATATGTCAATGTTTTGATCGTCATTTGGTTTAATTTGTTGTCTGCTGCACTAGTTGATCAGCAGTTCAAACTTTGTTTTTTTTTTATATGCTTCCCAAGATCATGATTGGGCTTAGTTTGCTACTTTCTGAGTGGAAATATCTATTCTTCATTAGAGTTGAAGCAGCTATGAACAGGGGACCACGCTTGGTTACTTTCTAAAGGCAACTGATTCATTTCAGCAAGTTGAATCAGAATGGGTTGTTTTTATATGAAATCAATGTGATTGAACCTTTTCTTATAGCAATTGGTAATATCAAGTCATCTTTATGTGCATCTGTAATGTATAAAATTAGACAAGAAGTCCCTTATATTTTACTTTTGCAGTTCCCTAATATCATGTTAAGTTTGCACTTTGGCAGTTGTCTGTTTCATCTGTATTTTCCCAATCACATGTTGAAATCATGCATCCTTACCCTGCAAATTGGCTCTTTGTGTTTCCACCCACTGCTAAAATAATAGTTGGCTAATAATAATCAAATTTGATTTACAGGCCGACAGTACCATCACATCTCTCATTCTACGTAAAAGCAGTAATGGACTAACTTTAAGAAGTGACCATGTGGATGGAACCATGTCAAAGATGTATGCTACTTCATGTGAAAAATTTCAAGCGGATGCACCTAAAGATAATCCTGTTTCTGATATGTTAGCTGATTCATTCGGGAGGCTACATACTTATTTGAGGATTTCATTGACGGAACGTTGTAATTTGCGATGCCAGTACTGTATGCCTGCTGAAGGTGTAGGGCTTACTCCTAGTCCTCAGCTTCTCTCGCAAAATGAGATTGTTCGCCTAGCAAATCTGTTTGTCAGTTCTGGGGTTACCAAAATTCGTCTGACTGGTGGGGAGCCAACAATCAGGAAGGATATTGAAGAAATTTGCTTACAGCTGTCAAACTTAAGTGGATTAAAGACACTTGCTATAACTACTAATGGAATTACCCTAGCGAATAAACTTCCAAGGTTAAAAGAATGCGGACTTAGTTTGCTAAACATAAGTTTAGACACGTTGGTTCCAGCAAAGTTTGAATTTATGACTAGGCGAAGAGGACATGAAAGAGTAATGAAATCCATTGATGCTGCTATAGAGTTGGGATATAATCCTGTCAAAGTATGTTTCACCAATGTCCTAAGTATATCATTGTTTTGGCTCAGTTCTTCCTTCTTATTTATCTACTTGTTAGATTTAGTACAGATTAGTATTGGTTAATTCTTTTCCACTGTCAAGATTTTCTGAAAGACTATCAAGTATATATTTTTGGATGTGTTTTATCCCAGGTAAATTGTGTTGTAATGCGCGGATTCAATGATGATGAAATATGTGATTTTGTTGAGATGACACGTGAGAAGCCGATCAATGTACGGTTTATTGAGTTCATGCCTTTTGATGGGAATGTCTGGAATGTGAAGAAACTTGTACCTTACTCTGAAATGTTGGATATTGTGGTAAGGTAGAATTCTGCTGTCCCAATTCTGGATATCCTTATACATTCCCTGAGTGGCTCAATATTACTGAACAGGTTAAACAATTTACAGGACTTAAAAGGATTCTGGATCACCCCACAGAGACAGCCAAGAATTTCAGGATCGATGGACATCAGGGTACAGTTTCTTTCATCACATCAATGACAGAGCATTTTTGTGCTGGTTGTAATAGACTGAGACTTCTAGCTGATGGGAACTTTAAAGTTTGCCTGTTTGGTCCCTCAGAGGTAAATCATTGCCTTGATTATCATTCATTGACATTGTTTTAATAGGCACTTGTGAGGTTCACCCTGAGGTGGGACGCTCACAAAAATGCCTAGGGGCAATGCAGACTGGCGTATGCCCTTTGCCTGGGCACTCTGGGCCTCCTTGGGGCATACGCCTTTTACACCCCAAGTCGCTGGACATGTATCCCAAAGGAATGTGAATATTTTTTTTTTCCAATTTTAATAGGACTTAATCATCTTAATTAGTAATAAAAATTATTTAAATCCAAATTAACCGAACCAAGATGAAAACATATAGTTAAAAATGAACAAAGAAGCTGTCTTCAACAATTTCTCACTTATATTCATCTCTAAAATTCTTTACTTTTTTCCATAACTATTCTCAAGCTCCCTATTGATTTAGAAGGATTTGTCCACTTCTAGGCTAGTTATCAATACAATGCTATGTTTGTCTTATCATCTTTTTTATTCTTCCTGTGTATTGTCAGGTTTTCATTTTATTCAAAAAATAATAAAAGCTCTAATTTCTTTTCTTTAAATTCCTTCTATAAAAAAATTATTTATCTCATGGCTTTAATATTGAGGCATAATTTTTCAATTCACAATTTTTTGCCTACTAGTTTTAATATGTTGGCTTTATTTTACTTTTTTTTAAAAATTCTCTATATTATTTTTTATTTATAAAAATATTCAATATAAAAATTCATGGGGCAGACGCCCCAAGCCTCAGGGCTTATGCCCCACTCCAAGACATGCGGTTGTCAGGCCAATGCCTTGTGCCTTTAAAAAACACTGCACTTGTCTATCCTGAAAGTTGTATCTTGTTCTCTATTTTGCAGCTTTTAGAGCTCTTTTTATTTTTATTTTTTTGTCTTTACTGTTTTACATTTCTTTGCTGATGCTTTTGACAAAGAACAAATCCCATTGCTTCCATCCCCACAAGAAAATCTTTGTGCAGGAAATAAAGGATTCTAAAAAGTTAATGATGTCAATTATTGTTGCATTGCGTCATATTGAATCTTTTTTTTATTCACGTAGTCACTGGCTGTATGCCACAATTTCTGGTCATCTGTTGACCAACTTTGAAGTGATGCTATTTGCAAGTGGTATGAGCCGATAATGTTTAAAAGTCAATACTCTCTTCATATTCATCAATGAATATACTTCCATGGGATAAAACTGTGAGCATCATCCGAACTATGCTCTTCCTCTGTGAGACATCATCCAGATTATGCTCTCCCCTTTTGTGAGACATCATCCAAACTATGCTCTCCCCTTTTGATCAATCATCAACATATTTTGTCCAATGTGAATTTACTTATAAGCATTACAAAGAAAGATGATTTGTGAGATTTTATGGAGGGCAACATGTTGATAATACTCTTATATTTTGCAAGTATAAACATATTGATTTTGGCCTCTGGATTCTCTTCTAGTTACCTAACTTTTGGATATAATTTCTCAATGATGCAATCATTAGTGCGGTAGAAAACGAACTGCAAGACAAAGCACAATTAAAATATTCTTTCAGATACATACATACATATATATATATATATATATATATTTGTTGATTGCATAAAATGCTTAGTTAATCCACACCAATTTAGGGGTGGTCATCATCTTTCAATTTGTAACACCCTAAACAACTCATAGGAGCAGTCGAGCAGATGAATTGAGCTTCAGCAGATCATGTTAATAATATCAGATTGAATGGATGCCTTTTGCACTTTAATAATGCTGTGCAAATTTGCCATCATCTTATATGAGATTTTGCTGCTCATGTGAAGGTTAAGTTTTAAAATTACATTCTTCTCTCATTCTCATGACGAGACTTTCTTTCATTTCAGGTTAGCTTGAGGGACCCCATGCGTCGTGGTGTTGATGATAATGAACTTAAGGAGATTATTGGAGCAGCGGTACGTAGCTCTTGTTATCTTGATAATAATGTTGCAAACACCATTTGTCTGGGAACTATTGTGGCCTCCCCACTTCCACAACCACCTGCAAAAAGAACCCACCTCACCGTGACTCCTGGGTTCATTTTTCGTGGGGTGGGATCCTTTTGTCAAGATTGCTACCCACAATTTTGAGAATTACTTTGCATTTTGTGTAGCTACATGCTTGTAATCTTATAGTTCTAACCATTTATGCGCAATACCAGATCAAAAGAAAGAAAGCGGCTCATGCTGGGATGTTTGACATCGCAAATACTCCAAACAGACCAATGATACATATTGGCGGCTAGGGTTATTACCCCCTGTACATTATTCTGTATGTTATTCTGAGCTGAATTTCATTTGCAGATACTCTCCTACTTTACTTTCACTGTGAATTATCTGGTTGGTTTTTCACTAGCGGAAATGTATTTTAGTTTTTAAATTGCATTTGCATCTGCAACTTAGCAACAAAGGATGGCTGCACTCACATATCTCGATTGAGAAAGTGCTCTCTCATGCTAATAGATTTTTAACTTTCTTGCAATGGGATCTCGTTTATATCATATCAAAGCAAATATGGAATTTTGAGTGACATCTTACATCTATCTAACTCCTATGAGATAAACACCTATTCAAATGAATGGAAATGTCTATTAACGTCATCAATTTCATGTAATTACTATATTCATAGTTTACATGCTATGCTGAGATTTGGAGACATTATTGACTGTTGTAAATCTGTTTTTTGATGGAGCTCATTACCATTGGACTTTGACTGAATGTGCAGTAGTTATTTTAATTCTTTTAAGTTTGGCCCTAAATATTTCTTTGCCCCTATGTATTCCACGCTATTTGATTTAAGTTACAGACTTGCAGTTGAAATGGTTTGATGTTGTATAAAAAGCCTGTAAGGAAAAAGCACTAATGGTTGACCAATTAATTTTCTCATTGAAGATGAAAAGATGTTCTAACTAAGTGCTAAAGCAGGCATCCCTTATGCTTGAGTTTGGATTTTACTGGAGGGGCATATAGAGTAAATGAACAGATTCTATTTATATCTTAAATGTTTAAGCTACCTCATGCATTGCGTGTTTAGTTTGAGGATCTACATTAAAGAGCTCAGACTTCCGAAGCCTTTATTCTTCACGCTATATGTGTCCCTTACAGCCAAAATCTTAATGACGCTTTCTTTGTGTTTGAGATAGTTGTATAAGAGTTCTATGATTGACTTTTGCATTGGTTAGTTTCTATCGTAAGGAAATATTTCAGCATCTCCTATTTGATAAACCTCTATGTTCATAAATTGGAAGATGTCACTCTTGCTTTGTAGGGTTTGAATTGTCAAATATGCTATGTGAGATATTGTGTCCATGCTTCTAGAGACAAATGATAGGACAAATTTTAAACTGATCTGTGATTGGAATTTACCACTTAGCATTGCCTGGATACTTTTTGATTATACATGAAGAGTTCTGATTTATGAACCAAAAGAAAAAAATTCCTTTTTTCTGGTATGTCATACAATACTTACGGACATAACATTTTGGCATGTAACTCAGTTAAACAAAGTCTTATATCATCCTTATTAAGAGTCAGCTACATGGATGCCCTTTTTCACTCTTCTCTATCTAGATTATGTCAAAATAAAATTCGCCTCGAACCCTTCTTATTTACCTCATTCTTTTGATTGTAGGTCTATGATGAATCCTTCATGACTACACCATAACTATTTCTGCTGCAATTTGTATTCAATAACTATTGCTTTAACCAACCCTACCAATATGCTCATTTCTTATTCATTACCTTGCTTTATTAGCAAACACACTGTAATATTTTCATCTCAGCCGCTCTCAATTTATATAGATTCTGCTGTTCTTTTACTTGCCATGCTTCTCTTGGCTCTTCTCCTCATGTCTGTGTATGAACGGAAATGCACACGCATATACATATATATTACTCGGTCCTCCTGCAGTTCTTACTCACAACTTTTCTAATTGTTCTCTTTCAGGCACCACCTTTAACTTGCTTATATGGAATTTGCATTGAGCCATTGGTTCCCGCATGTAGTTGATCACACACCAAAGAAAGAAAGAGAGGAAGTAAAAGGGAACATCTGAAGAAAGGGAAAGCTAATTATGAAGCCATGTTTTTGCATTAATTCTCAAGGCTGTACATTATCACATTAAAAGTATTGCAGTAGTTTCTAGACTATACAAAATTTTCAAGTTTCTTGTTTTTTGGACAATACCAATGCCAATTTTCTCATATACCTTTTAATTTATATGATCCTCTTCTCTAGGAGGTGATTCTTCCCATTGTACCCAAAAGGAGAGTTGGAGTATGTGGTATTATTTGCTCTTATAACTTTCTCTAATTTATGGAGTTTTATACTGTTTGGTTGTTAAATATATTGGATTATGTTTCCTAATTGGTCTAGTCTCTCTTTGGTGTTATTTTCGGCTATTTTGAGAAAATTATTTAGGAGAATGCATTTTGGTAGTGGGATTGGACAACATGTGGAGAATGAAATATGTTTGGGTGTTTTGTTGGAAAGAAATGATATGACATGATGTGGGAGACATTTTTAAATGTAGATGTCTTATCAATTTTGTTTGTTGTATTTAGTGGGAGACATTTTCAAGTATATTTATCTTGTCAATGTTGTTTTGTTATATTGTTATAGTTAGTGGGGGTATAGTAGGAAATATAATTATTTAATTGAAGAATGATTGCCAACCGAAATGGAAAATATTCCAGCAAAAGAACACCAAACGGGCCCCTAACTTCTATAATGATATTTTTCATTTATAGTTTGGAAATGGGCATTAAAATACCATAGCTTGGTATTAGTTAATTTGTTGTCGACTTGTATATATTTTATTGCAGAAACAAGAGACTATGATATCATGCCGTGTCTCTTTACATATGTTGTGCGTACTCGTACTTTGCTTCGTTGCTCATGTGCCAGAGTACTATATCTACCTGCAGATTGAAGAGACACTGGCATTTGTGGTTCATTTATTATAGGTTGAGCTCATGAACTGCTCAGGTGAGATTCATTTTCTTGTCATGCGTTCTTTCATACACTTTCTTTAATATGTTAAAGATTCTTTTTTAGTCTTGGTACACTAAGATAGTCATATTGATCGTAAATTTCAGAAGAAAGCCAGGCAGGCAGTTCTCGCAGAGAGGAGCTTACATTGTGAGAGTTATAGACCCGCCAGGTGACTATATTTCTTTTCCAACGATCTTGTAAGAGAACCAAATTGAGGCCTTAGATTTGCCTCTGACTGGTATATTAGTTTTTGAAAACCAAAAAGCACTGTTAGCAAACGTCATTGACCACTCTGATTCCTGGAACATAATCTTCTAGATGTTGAATGTTAACTCTTTCTTTCTTTATTTCTCTCTTTTGTTTTTCCCTTGGATGAGTCTTCCTTTTATGTTCGACTGACACACTTTAAGCGTCTATAATGAAATGAATGGTACTGTACATCTTCCATTGTTGCCAATTTATTGATATGCTTCTGCTTCACTTTTCAGTTTTATGCACAATGGTAACCTATTGAACCGTTTTATAGGTTGACATAGATTCAACTGGCAAGAGCTGAGTCGTTCCATCAATGTCTCGGGTGGGCAAAATTAACTTCTAAGTGTCATATAGATAATTCTATTATCTAAGGAATATTTATTGTGCGTCATCTGGTGATGTCCAACACCTGCAAATTATGTATAATTCGACAATTTTCATATTTGTTCTGTCAGCAGAACATCTTCACAAGGGAAATGAGGTGCAGTGCTCCGTATTTTACTTTTGTTTCGTGGCATCTGCTATAGCTGCACATGCTAAGAGATGTCAAAGTCTGCTTCAGAAAATGCATTCATGGTTGTACAAGTATGTTAAATAATATATATCACAAAGCATTACTACTACAAAAATCTAAGGCTCTAGACTTGCTGGTTCCAATTTTCCCTCAGCAGATAGCTTCATTACTCAAATTTATGTCCATGACCATTATGTTGGGCATATAATCCGTTTCCTGTCTTTGGTTTAAAAAAGATGATACATTATGGATGGCAAACATCTTTATTACTATATTTTAGTAAGGCAGATTGTTGGTGTGATAGATCTAGAATTAGTTATGAACTTGAAATGA
Source organism: Paulownia fortunei (assembly GCA_019321725.1). NCBI lineage: Eukaryota > Viridiplantae > Streptophyta > Magnoliopsida > Lamiales > Paulowniaceae > Paulownia > Paulownia fortunei. The sequence continues at coordinate 4,595,714 of CM033106.1, read as the reverse complement.
AAAGGGAGGAAAACAACAGATTGGATTCAGAGAATTGCTGTAGTACTGGAGGTTCAGCCTGTGCTCGCTCTTATTTAAGCCAAGCTTGCTTTTGTTTTATGACCTCAGACGTAATAACTTCTGAACAAAAAATAGTCACTTGAACTTAAACCTTGAATTTGATTGAATTCATGAAAAAGGTGAGCCTAAGACTCCCCTGAACTCTCCAAATTAACCTCAGTAAAGTGTCTATATGATGGAGATAGTAGTTGTTTCCATGAGGAGGAGTTTTCTCTCCCTAAATATAAGCGCACTCCTTTGCAGCCTTTGTCCTTTTTTGGTGGAATTCATGCTACACCCAGTATAGGTGCATATATTTGAGCCAAATGTCCCATTTTATAGAAAATGGAACGCTTGGAGGGTAGATGTTGCATCCAGTGTATGTGCACTGGATGCAGACCATCCTTTTCTTCCTTGCAAAGTGATTTGGAGAGAGAAGGCAGGGTCTGGGAGAATGACAAATATAAGGAAACTTGGTAAGGGCAATCTTGAGAGCAAACATAGTTGTTTCAACAAAACAAAGACAAATTTTTGTTTTAATTTGAATGGAGAGATGAGTAGTACTAGAAGCGCAAAAACTAACACCATAACCTTACTGGAGAACATTGTCAGCTAGTCAGCAAGTCATATAAATTGCTAAGCGAATCCATAAAATGACGCACGTTATTTCAAACCAAACATCTGTAACAACTGGAAACTAAATCGATTGTGTTGAATACATATACAAAGGGGAAATGTCGTCTCTCGTTTTGGTTGATCAATCGGTCAATCACATCTAAGAGTTCCTGATGGAACATCCAAAATAGAATAAACAGGCCAAACGCAGAGATGATCAAACCAAGTGACAGCAAAAAATTCTAACCGAGTGCAGACAATTTGCTGAGACTCATTTCAACTGGAATCTCAACCCGTCAAATCCCCTGTTAACTATTTCTCCTGATGTGAGAGATTATCCACTTTCTTTTTTTCAGTTCTGATCCAGTGCTAGTGACTGAGAATGACTTGGATTTCTAGGCACAAGGCACTTACATATCACAGCCTCCTATCCAGCTTCTTGGAGCAATCCTAGCAGACTTAACAAAATGAAAAGGAATTTTCAGAGTTACCCAGTCGTACCAAACAGCAAAAACTTTTTGTTGAACCTTGTCCAAAATCCAAAACAACCCCTCCCCTCCCCTCTCCAAAAAAAAGAATAACGAATGAAGCATGTGGAACCCTCCTTTTATGCACACAAACTAGTGGTAAGAGTCTTATCAATCTCACAAAACATCGGCAAGTTTTCAACTAGCAGAGAGGCATCTCACCAAATGTATTGATTTGAGAAGACCTGAAAGAAAGTAGAGGAAATTCATTCATATCATGAAGGAATTCATCTACATCTCCCAAAAAACTCAAAAAGGCATTTGGATTCTCTCCCCCATGTATTTCTTCAATCTCCTCCTTCATTCTCTTTGCATCTTGCAATATAGGTACACCCACTGATTCCATGTTCTTCCCTAGCTTGCTACCATAAGGCTTTGGCGGCAAGACTTGGCATGAAGCATTATTCCCCTTATTTGTACTTCCTTTACTTTCTACTGGTTTACCTGTGAGTCTTTGGACAAGCTCTCTGAAATTCTCAACATCTGTCTTTATGATTTCTGGTGCAACTATGTGAATTATCCGTATCTTTGGCTTTAGTTTGGAAATCGTGCGAGAGTAATCGTGCACGTCCAACTTAGGTGGAGCTAAGGTTGTGGCAAATGAGTGAGGCTTCATTTTCTCTTTTGTGGCTGCTGATGAAGTTGTGTCTGTCTGAGAGAGAGAGAGAAAGAGTGTTGTTTGAGGGCGTTATGGTTATGCTGCTGAAGATTGAGTTCAATATTTATATGGTAAAATTTAAGACAACTAAGCTTGCCTAGTTGGAGCAACAGAAAGTCCAACTTGGGAAAGAAACATGAGTTTGCCTCTTGGAAGTGATGATCAGATGGATCCTTGTCTGAGACTTAGAGGCTACTAGTTACTTGGTGTACATACCCGTACATGTCCAAGATCGGGAGCTTGAAAATAGTATTTATTTCCTCTGATTTAGTATTAGTTTTATCAACTTCCAACGCATACATGGATAAAAATAATATCTCATTACAATGATACACGCATCGTAGTTTACTTGATCATGATAAACTACTTAGTCAACTCTTATCAATATGTTTTTCTCCATCAACCTTTACTGTATCTACAATTTTCAGCTTTATTTACATACACCAAGTCGACATTTTGGTTTATATGTTGAGAACCAGAGTAAAATTTTCTCAGACATGATCTTAGAAATTGCTCGGTTTAATTAGCCTATTGCTCGTTTCAAATATCCTTAGAGCTCCTCTCCCACGTGGCATCCTCTCTTTATCTCTTAAAGTCAATCATTTTTAAGTAAATGCAACTTGTGAGTAATGGCTGTCATCCCACTAATCTTATTCTCAATTTGCAGTAGTTGCTCATAGTTTAATCATTGACTTTACTATCAAGAAATCTGGTTTCCTTTTTTGGGGTTAAAAAACAGAAACCTGTTTGTTTGAAAGCATAAAGTCGTCGTTTACACGTTTCTTGTTCGTGTTGTAGCGTGTACACATCCGTATTACTACAGAGCTTCCGATTCCTCTAAGACTGGAGGAGGGAGGAAAGGATTGTGCACGAAATTGTGAAAAGTTGCAAAAGCAACCAGACAATGTTAAAAGATTTCTGTGACTCCAGCAAGGCCAAGCGGTAAGAAATAAGAGGTTCACAATGAGTATGGGGGTTTGAATCCTTATAGAAGTAGGGGGGACGTGTCTATTGCTCCTTCTAGGATCAAGTCCAAGATAGGTCCATAGAGAGGGTTAATCGTAACCGAATGTCTATTCTAAATATATATAGGTTGTAATCATATTCGAATTTATTTGGAGAATGAATCAATGGGGAATATTGCCCCAAAACTAATCGGACGAAGTCTAGTAGATGGGACAAACCTGAAACTTGGGTTACCAAAAAAAAAATTGTATATTTTCTATGATGTGTGTGTATATGTTTGTAAGACAAGTATAAGATGCATAAGTCTTATATTATGCTATACATCATAAGAACATCAGTTTAGATATATTATTGTAAATTAGTGTTTCATATTTTATTTTATATTATAAGTAAATGTCAATAATATTTTTTATATTAAAAACATAATAATGTAGAGTGGGACAGCATAAATCTTGACTTTAATGCTTGGCGTTGTAGGTATTACTAATACTATTAGAGGAAATGTCAGCATTTATGCCCTTAATTACGATCATAAACAATTGAAAATGCATTCCACTTCTGAATAGATCATGATAAAAGCAAAGTATCTTAGTAATACGTTTTAAGTGGTGGGATTATTAAATGTCGCTGAAAGCCAATGTTCTTGTGAGCTGTGAGAATGGCTATATTTTTTGCTGAAGCCCCATTGCTGATGTGCTATTGATGACGCTTTTGTGCATGTTGAATTCACGACTTTGCTTAAAAAAACAAAAGGAAAAACAAGTGGGTGGGCAGGGTCAACAATTTTCTAATAAATTTTGACAAGGCTTCAAATTTGGAGACAGCTATTATTTGTGAAATATTAGAGCTCGTTTGGTTTTATTTGCAGGAAGAATTTTTTTATTTTTTATTATTTAAAAATAAAAAAATATATTTGTTTTATTCACTTTCATCATAAATACTATTTATTTTTAAAAAAATATATTTTAAATTTAATTAATATTTCATATTTTTCATACACCTACTAATCTTATTCTCAAACTATTTATATATTATGTCTTTTCATATATAAAACAACATAAAATAAATATATTTTTATTTTTAAATATATATAATTTAAATAAAAATATAACTAATTCAAATATATTCTTATTTTTATTCGAAAGTCTAATAAAAATATTTTTAACTTTAAAAATAATGAAAACATAAAAATGAGTTGGATCATTATTGGGCCGCTCCCCGATAATGTGCTTTACTTGCTAAAATTAATACAGCGCCCATGTTTACACTTAAGCGGCAACAAGCAGACCCATGTTTTGTCGAGTCGGACTTTTTTTGCATCCTTTAATGGTCCAATTCATCAAAATTCAATCACTAAACTATTGAAAAAAAAAAATCTTTCTTTTATCCAATCTAGTACTTTATTTTGTGGGTTGTGGGCGTTAATCCAGCGAAAACCATCTAACCCGTAAATCAGAATTTGAATAAGTAAATTAAGTCATAAAACTTAAGAACAGTTAATGGTGTAATAATTTTTTTTTAATAATAAAAATTTAAAGTATTTATAGTGATACGTGGGTTTTCGTAGATTTGGAGCTTAGGTCTCTATTGATTTAGATGGAACAATATAATCCACCTTTATGTATTGACTTGTACAATCTAATCTATTGGATATTGATTTTATTCATCTTGGCTTTTAAACTTAATCTATTATATCTTTATAAATAGTAGCTCATCAAGAATAATTAAATATACCACCCGAAATGGAAGGTTAATTGGTGGTCGTTTTTATAAAGTCAATTAATTATAATTTCAAATAAATAAACAATCACTTGGTCCAAAAACCAAATATTCAAAATTCTGGTTCGGGTCGAATAAGCTTCAGAAGCAATTAATCCTTTTCTTTTGCCATATTTGCAATCCCAAAAGTGGATATGTATTACCTAATTAGTATTGATAGTATTTGTAAAATAAAATATTAAATAAAAATAAAAAATTCAAATTATTATTTTAGTTAATCTTATACATTTAATGAGTTGACGAAAAATTAAATAAGTCCATCTGAACCTATTATGTCAACGTCATCATGAAAATAACTATGGCAAGTGGGCATATAGCTAAATAATACTCTAATTAAATAATAGTAACACAATAATATTAACAAATAGCTATAATGTTAACGAAACCACTACGATGGTTGTGATTAAAGAAAAGAAAGCAAAGGATAATAGGATTTTCAAATTAGTCTCTTTCTATCAACGTCAAGGCCACGTACGAAGTTAAACTTTCTAATTTTTTTAATAATGTAATTAATTTTATACTATTAGTATCAAAATATTCAAATTATTATTTTTATTTTACTTCTTATATATTTACTTTTTACAACGTCAAAAAATTAAGATTCTATTTTTTAAAATATATTTTTTTCTCAAGTTACCTTTCGTATAAAATAATATGCAATATCACTAATTTTGAATCATTATTTTTAAAAACAAAGATACATCAAAGGTTCATCTTTTTACTTCTTCTAAACCAAGTCGAATGAAAACTATAAAATTGGGACAGAGATAGTGTTATTTATTAATACTAAAATATTTTCTCAAAGAACTAATTAATTAACTTAACGTTACACTTGTAGAAATAATTAAGATTGGTCAACATGTAAATTAAATTCTAGACAGAGGTAGTAATATGAAATTTAATTTCCACATAAACAATTTCAATGCATGCACAAAATATATACATATATGTAAAATATATATATATATATATATATTAAAGAACAAAAGAATAAATGAAACCACTATCAATCCACAAACCAAATTAAAGACAAGAAAACATATACAATTAAGAAACCAACTTAAGAGGAATATTGACGAGTGATGCTCTCCCGCCATGCACATGGGATTAATTAATCAATCTCGCCGGGTGAAGGATGCGAAGAATCCCCTTGGAGACGGAGACGACTCGCCGCCGGCGGGAATATCGGCTAGAGCGGCGGCCCAGCGGCGGATGCTGAGAGAACGAGCAGGCTTGAAGCTGTGGGATCTGGGAGTCTTGGAGAAAACGTTGGAAGACTGAGAAAGGATGAGATAAACCAGGGCTTGGACAAGGATGAACAATCCCACCTTCCACAACATGCTTCCTAAGAAGCTGCTCTCCACCTCCATGTTCATTGATTAACTTTGCAGAGTATAGTTGAGAAATGGATGAAACACAGCAAGAGTTGAGATGATTTGTATGGAATTCAATTATCAGTTCCGATATATATATACATATATATATATATATATCAGCCGACCTTTTTTGACTTGGCTTCTCGTAGAAGGCTGCATGGATTTTCAAGAGTCACCACCTGCACGTGATTTTCATGGATTATATAATTGCTATATATATATATATATTACTCCTAATATCTTTAATTACAAATTTATTACTTACTCTTTATTTTGAAAAGAAATTAATGATCAAATATATTTTAAAAAGCTTTAAGCGCATGCATCTCAATTGCATTATATTCACGTATAAATTTTTACTCGTACAGTGTAAATATGATTGTAATTAATATCATGCAATGCAATAAAAAATTATGTCCGATATTTTGATAATTACATAAGGTAATAATTCGGGGATACAGTGATACATATATTTTCAGATTATAAATTTATTGGTCCTTTTTTATTATGCGTATATTTTCATTAAAGATGTATGTAAATAATTTTTATTTTTCAAAAGAAAATTCCAAATACAACAGGTTAATTTTCTTTGTAAATAAATATATCATGTGATCACTTAAATTAATGATCATTAGCTCCTACGTAGCTATTTTTGAGAAAAAAAAATTAAAGAAATGGAGATGACAAAATATAATAAATTAACAACCCAAGATTTTGTTGTTTCAATAAATTAGTTGGGTAAGTAATATTGGATAAACTAGTTCATAGTAATAATTATGTAAAATCATCAAGCCAAATAATTATGTTATGCAACTTTTTTATAATAATTAACGACGCCTGATTTTGTTGGCTTAATAAATTGTTATATATATATATAGTTATATAAATTAATCTTTTTTTTAGATGTTTATATTATCACTTTTCTGAAAAGCAAGGATTTATCACTTTTGAACGCAAAAAAATTGTTCAGATGGGATCCACCTCAGGTCCACTAAAGTCTAAATGTTCAAGACAGAGTAAGTTAATTAATAAAAAAAAAAAAGGAATCAGATGATTGTTGACAAGGATAATCATCATGCCTGAATAATTGGCCAGTTAATTATATAGTCTGGATGATTATATTTAATTCATTTAAAAATATTAATGTATCAATTTTTTTCCATTTTAAATCATTAGAATATTAAAATGAAGACCATCGTCAGACATGCATCCAGTTGTTAATATTTTATTGGTTGTATTCATTCAACCTGAAAAAGATTATCAACACGTTGTACACAATTTTGGTCTAGTAGCAGAGGTCAGCTTTCAAAATTTTAGAGGTTTTGGATTCCAGTCTTATACGAATATATATATATATATTTATAATAATTATTTATTATTAATTATTAAAATTATTAATTAAAGATCGTCAGCTCACTATTAATTAATATCAAAATATTTAAACAATTTACTGAAAAAAAACTCCAATATATGATGAGTAATTTCTAGGAAGTACAGGTCCTTGTTTTCCAAATTTCAAGATTGTTTTTTTGCATAAGACACGGGACTATCATTTTTTATAAACTTTTTTAAACTCAATGAAGATTTTAGAATTCAAAGCAAGCATATACAATTTCAATTCAATAAAAAAAATTAAATAAAATTTAAAAATTATTATATTCGACTCGACTAGATACCTTTAAGTGCGCATCTTTACATTTGTGGATCATAAGAAGTTTACTTGGACAACACGAGAAGTAACCGAAACTTGCTAGGGCAACCTTAATGACAGGAGTTGGAACCCTTGAAAGGGTGGCAATTTCTTGTTCATATTATTGTTTACTAAAAATAGGCAAGTACGTATTTGTTTTACATGGGAAAATAGAGAATAACTGTTAGGCCAACTGAAGGTTTTTTTACCCTTATGAAGTCTTCGATAATTCAATTTTATCGATCAGCTATAACCTTAAAATATATGACATGTTACAGACCATGAAATCCACTGGCCAAACTCCAATTGAGAAAACGACATTTTGTGAGTGTTTGCCAAAAAAATTAATTTTTAGAAAAGTAATTATTTTTAGAAAAAATGAAATAAAATATATTGAGAATTGAAAGTTGGAATATTTGTAAAGTGTTGTTGAAAAATAGAAATAAATTGAAACTTAATAGATCCAACTTGCTTTTTTTTTTTATGTAAAAGTCTAAATTGTTCTTGAATTTTGAACCTGTGATTTATTTTATTGAGTTGGATCAAATAAACTAATTTAAATTATTTTTATGCTTTATAGATATAAAAATAATAAATATAATATTTACATGTAATAATTAATGTATGTAAGTGAATAATCATTTCAATAATAAATTGGTAAAAATAAATAAATAAATAATTAGGTATACTTAAATATAAGAATTCACAAGGTTTACCATTTACCAAAATTTGTAGCACAAAGATTTCAATTTCAAGTACCATTACGATCACTGATTACACTTTCTGCTACGAGATGATAGCAGGGAGGGGAGGGGAAGGGAAGGGAAGGGAAGGGAAGTAGGGAAGGCAAGATGCACACTTTTTGTTATTTAACAGAAGCATAGTCATTCATGGCAAATTTACACTTCACTAGACCATTATCGATGATAAGATAGCCCGGGCCTCCTAGGAAATATACATTACCTGAAAACAAAAAGGAATCAAAAGCATGAATATTAGATATAAAATTCAGCAAGACAGATTATCACATTGCAAGAACAAACACACTAAAAAACTAGAAAATGTGGTGTGCTGCATGATATAGGCAGAAATTTGCCTCAATTTCTTGAATTCTCATCGTCCTATAAGTACCTTCCATTATGCTCGAGAAACTAACAAGACGTATACTAACATCAAAGATCACAAATCGGTACAAAATATTCAGATCAATCATCAACCCAAATGAACCCAAAAAATTCAGCATGAACTAGGTCACATAATACTCAATTGGTGCACCATGTATGATATGTGGTGCTGAGTGCTGACTCTCAATATAGAAAAGTCTTAGCAATTTCACTTGATATGCATTTCCCCCAGTCTTCATGTCCCAAACCCAAAAGAAAACAACAATAGAATCCACATACAAAGTTGCATTTGACAGAAAACTCAATACTTGTGTTTAACCTTTAAAAAAAATAGTGCTTTTGCAAATTTTTGTGTCTTTATTTATATCCATGATGATAAACAGAAGTGCATACTTAAGAATCTACGAAAATGACTTATTTTAAAAATATTGAGACAGAATGAGAGACCTAAGAAGATATAGTAAGCTTGAACACAAAGCCAAGAGATCACATTCATACTCCAAGTGACTCTTCAGCTATATAATACTCCTACTGTAAATATAATAATACAACTTATCCAAAACGAAACACCAATTTCCCATAAACTTAAGCCAATGCATCAGCCATGAGCCACAGCAAAGAATTAAAAAAAAATTGAAAATGTTTATCAATCAATTTTACCAAGGTAACGACACAGATACTCCAAGCTAGTCCAGTAAGGAAACATTAGCATCCTAACTCACCCTTATGGCGAACCATTACCTTCTGATTTCCAAAGTGACCTGATATCTACGAGTGCATAAATTATATATATTGTTTATAACTAGCCAAGACAAATAGTCCGTGTAGCCAACAAGTTAGCAGCAAGGCACAAGATTAGGTTCTGTCAATACATCCAAGACATAACACAAGCTCACATCAATCCAATTACTACAATGCCCTGAACTTATTAAGACCTGAACTTTCATTAAACACCTCAATTCGCAATATCAGTGTTCAATAAAAAAACAATGTCTATGGTGTAATAAGGATTACTAATAAAAAATAAAGCAAAAAAGTATTTTACAGATACCATTGTATCAACCAATCATATGCAACAGACACATTGATAAGTAAGTCTAAGAACGAAAAAAGTGAAATTTAAATGCGCAAAAATTTTGACTTATAAATACAAGGAAATTAAGTGACAGATGTAGAAATAAGTTTAACCTAAAATTTCCAAGAAAAAAGGCTGAACTATGGAAGAAAACAAAGTTGATAAAGTGAGCCACAGGCTATTGAACAAAAGTTCTTCCTGGCAAGCTTTAGGAGACAAACTCATCTCAAAATGGCACAGATGGTTGCCAGGTGCATGGATCTTTACATAATCTTAAGATGCATGTAGGGCTGAGGCTGTGTTAAAGGCTATAACATAGAGCAACAGTGCAACTCAAATCTTTAAATCTTCACAGCAGCCTAAACGCCAAGTTTGGACTATGGCTTGTAGACCCACACCCTGGTCTCTGCCACAAGGGCATTGCCATATAGCCAAGAATCAACAGAGGGCAATTGCTCAAATATAGGCCAACAATCCCCTTTCCAAAAATTGTGTGGCAAGTAAAGTGTTGACATCTCAGATAAGTTACGATCACATTGATTAAAGTTTAGGATTCAACACATTGTGTTATGAACACCATGGCAGAGCCCATTCTGCTCAGTTTAGAATATATGATGACCTTACTTTCATAATATGCGATGTTTACAGCAAGGAATTATTGCTGTGTGGTGAAAATATTAGTGAAAGCACTAATTACATTCAATCTATTCTTTCCTCCTACCTCTTGGCACCTGTGAGTATATTCTTAAATTGCAATTTCCAGGCCAACTAAGGGTTAATGCGTTTAATCTCTAGAATGCAGCCAAATCACCTAAGAATAGTGTAGCAAAGAAAAAAGTTGTTTTCATTGCCCAGACACTTGTGGACAGACCAGAAGCTTTCCCAAATTTGTTGCAGGTTTATGCTACCAAAACATTGAACAAGACATACCTCAGGCCATAAGCTAAAGACACAGAAATATAGGCTAAAAACAGGAAATAAGTCAAATTTAAACCTTAAAGGTCAGAAATCAACTTCATTCAACTGCTGACTGTTGATTTAAACAAGAATTTTTTTTTTAAAAGAACTAGAATTAGCTTCAAACACAAAATGTGGCAATGAATTTCTTTTTTCAAGTGGAAACTCCGGAAACCAGTACTGGTATTTCCACTAAAATCAAGAACAAGGACCATTCTAACTGATCAGTGCATGCATACTGCTTCTTATATCACACTGCACCCGAACAGCAATATGTGAAAACCGAATTTCGTGAAGCTCAACTTATGAACTGTTTTTTTATGGGGCAATTTATCTCATCATCTATCAGACTAAAATTTCGCGCAAATGGATTCACACTGCCCCTAGTTTAAGAAATAAAATGAACTGCTAAAGTTCATGCACGACAAACAAAACAATCAATTCACCTATGAACCAATGTAAGCAAAAATAAGAAAGGAGTAACCAAATTATACCTCTAGTTCTGCCAAAAAACAGAACAAAATCCAATAAACACCCCACCAGAACTTCAACTCCTAGCAAATGCATCACTGTCATCATTTCCTCCCCCACCTCCCCCTCTGTCCTCCACCTGCCATCTCGGCCAACTTGACACAGTCTCCACACTGTTTTCCCTCTCTAGAACCCTATCCCCTCTCTGCACCTCCCCAATTTGGGTCGGGGAGAACAAATTCCCCTCACTCCCACTCCCAATATTCCCCTCATCATTCCAGCGATGTCTCCTCGCAATATGCCTTAAAGTGTTCCTAAAGCCATACAAATCCGCCTCATCATCCACTAATTCTTCGAGCCTCACAGACCTCACATACCCCTCCCCCCCATTCTCCATCGTCCCCTCCTCTCCCGTGGGCAACTTAAAACGGCACACGGGGCAAGAATTATTTATCTCGAGCCACGGAACAATGCAATCTGAATGATAAGTGTGTTTACACGGCATCATTTTCACAACGGAGTTTACAACAAACGGGTCCTTACATACTGGGCACAGCATAGTGGGGTCACTCTCGAGGGTGATAGTGACTTCTTGCAGGGACTCTATGGAGGATTTGGGGGCGGGGTCGGATCGGGGATTGGCTGCGGCGGAGGTGGTGGTGAGGTGGTGGATAAGGCGGTGCAGGTAGGGGCTGGTGAGGAGGAAGTTGTCATCGGACGGGGTAAAGGTGGCGGCGGAGGTTTGGTCCACAGAGAAAGGGTCACGCGGGGCTGGTGAAGGTGGGGTGATAGAGTCCTCCATCTCCATCTGTTCGAGGGAATCCCGATGGCAGTGGGGGCAGAGGAGGGCGTTGGGGGTTGGGGAGGGGGGTAGGCCGATGCTCATGTCGCACGAGTGGCACCAGTAGGCCGGGTGGTAGAAGAGGCGGGGCACCGTGGTAGATGGGGAGGCTGACATGACGCGAGGGCGGAGGAAGCGCGGCGGCGGCGGTGGTTGGATATTCTGTTGCGTTTATTGAGGTTGGGTGGATAGGGATTGACTTCTGGTTTGGGGAAGGAAGGAGCTGTATTGGGGTTAGGCCCAACGTTTGGTCACGGTCCGTAGGGAAGATGTCGATATTGATAGCGAAAATTCATATTTTATTTGTATAATCTAGTATAATGTGTGTGTGTAATTAAAAAAACTCACTTTTTGTATACAATTTGAATTCAAAGTAATAACATTTATATTTTGGTGGTAAAATATTTAATTTACATATTATATGTAAACGACATAACACTTGATATATTTATAATATAAACTTAAAATTCAAAAATTATTTATAAGCATTAACTAAATATCATATATAGAATAAAATATTTAATAATTTAGAAAAAAATAATTTTTATTGAATAGTTATTTTTATGTTGTGTCATAATTATAAATAAAATAATATAATAATACATATAAGTAATTTCTGTATAATTTGAAAATAATTACAAATATAATACATATGAGGAATAATTCTTCTACAAAATTTATCTGTACATTTCATATATTATCCATTTTTGTATTATTTGACTGCTTTTTCACCATAATTTTGAACTAATATTTTGTAATATACTTGTACGTATAAAATGTCAAATGTTTTTCATCTTATATTTAACTAACGAGATTAAAAGGTTTGTTTGGTTTATATGAGCAGTAATGGATGTGGAAGAGGAATTTTTTATTTTTTCTTTTTATCATGTAAGATTATTTTGAAAAGATTCTATGGTAAAATGTATAAAAATGAAAATGCATTTGTACAAGTGACTTATAAAATTCAATTCTATTTTTGATTTATTTGAAATTTTAATTGTTTTCCAAACAATTATTGCCTAAAATTATAGTGTAAAGTTTAAACTTTGCAAAATTATTGTCAATTAGACTGTAGGTTTGAAGATATGATTATTTTTTGAAAATTTTGAAAAGTTGAGCAAACCAAACACACTCACATTTATTTTACTAATTCACCTTTTTTTCTTTTTCTTTTTAAAATTGTGCTTTCATGGACAATTACTGTAAATAAAAGGATAATGAAGGGTTTTGATGGCTTTGTTTGGTTACCTGAATAGTAAAAAAGTAGAATTGTAATTTTTAACAAAATTTTTTGGATATGACTTTTAAAATTCAAATTCATTATCTGAAATATCCCGGATTTCAATAAAAACAACTCCTTTCTTTTTACTGTTTTCTATGTTTCTGCAATTACTATATATTATTTCACTCTCATTCTTATATATATAAAATATTAGATTAGAGGTATAATAGTAATTCTTGGTAGCATATATTTATAAATTATTGATCAATAATTGATAACTTTTTATTAATTGACTAACGTATGATATAGAAATATAATTGATTGCTCAATTACAAAGAAATATATTGCGAAGAACTAGTATAACACAAATAAAAAGTTTTTTTGGTAAGGAAAAAGTTATTCTGCTATCATTACACAATCATTGTTAATTTAAATATTATTAAATCAAATCCAATTTCATGAGTTGACACTATTAATGTCACATTCACAATACACGACATAACATTAAATTCGATGCTACTTAAAAATTAAGACAACTTATTAAAACATATTTTCATTGTTAATCAAAAACTGATGAATCTTTCCGCACTTTTTTCTAGGCATTTCATGCATACATTTAAAAAAAAAAAAGAGAACCAAATAGAGTTTATGGTTCAACATTTTTTCATCAACTTTGGATGCAAATAAAATAAATAAATATTTTCTACACTATTTTTTTCGCCAACTTTGGATCTAGAGACTACACTTTTTGGAGTGAATGCATGTAGCATCCATTCTTTATTTATACACAATATATATATATATATATATGAATCCATTCTTTATTTATACACAATATATATATATATATATATATGAATGTGTGTGAATAAAGAGATATTTTCACTAAATGTGTGCAAAAGGTGCTCTTGTTTAACTTCATATGATCTATTTACTTCTTTAAAGCTCTAATCTCATAGAGTCGCTTTGGCCGAGTGGTTAAGGCGTGTGCCTGCTAAGTACATGGGGTTTCCCCGCGAGAGTTCGAATCTCTCAGGCGACGAATCCTTTTTTATTTTCTTCCTCCTCATATGTAGTTTCTGCTCAGGGTACAAATTCATCGCTCTCCACTTTTTGTATTTGTTTTCGGAATTTCCAGAGTTATGGCGCACTAGCTGTAATACACTAAATTTGTTGTGATTAGGGTTCGCTCTGCTATGGGCCGCACTGTAGCAAGTACAAGACGAACATCGATCGCGTAAGGAAACACTGTCAATGCCTCACAATTCGCAGGCGACCAATAAATAATGGGGTTTCCTTTTTATGCCATTATCGTCTCTGATCATTGTTTTTTTGAGTCTACATGAAGTTTTTTTTATTTCTTTTTTTTTTTTTTAAAAAATGTTATTGAAGACTAGATTTATGATTATAATTGCCAGAGTAAAAAGATTGACATTAGATAAACCAGTGAAAAAAAAAGAAAGATATCTTTTCATGGCGACGAATTAGTCTCTGATGCGCATTCTAATGGCGTTTTTAGTAATGTGCATTCATATGTTTACATTCTTCCTGCTTTTTATTGTTGTCCATGTTGAGTTCTGAAATAATGTGCATCTTTTAGTTTTTTTTTTTTGTGAAGGACTTATTTGGTCTTGCTTGCGATATACAGTTTACAGAATTGCTGAGTTTTTTGTAGATTGTCATTTTGTAGTTGGCTATCTTTTGGTGTAGCTGTTAATTTTACCGAACTGCCGAATTCTGTTCTCTTGTTTTTGCTTTCAAATTACTCATTTTGTGAAATTGGTCCTTTATTTGGTTTTGATAGCTTTGCTTTATCTGGTGACTTGGGGGGTGTATTTTATTTAGACATAAAAAAGTTTATGCTGATGGTTTTGATCTCATTTCATCATTCATATTATGAGGTCATGGTGTTATTGTATGTTCCTTCTGTTTGGGCATCATGCTAAAAGTGGAGTTATGACACTGATAGATTCTTGAATATCATTATTCTTGGATAATTTATGTTCCTTTTGTGCTAGCAATTTATGTTGCACATGAAATAGTCCTCCCATAAGCCTTTTATTTGTAAAGAAAATTTGATTGATGTTGGTTCTAATTGGACTTAATGTTCTTTCTTTTTGGTTTGGAAGGTGCAATAGGGTTTGGCGTTTGGGAAAGCTTACTTCATGATGTGTAGCGCATTTAGTGCATGAAAGGGAATAGAAAAGGGTATAATTGATCTCCAATATATTCATTTTTCTATATGGAACTTCATCTAGATCTTTAAGTTTCAATGTCAATTACGTTTATGAAAGTCAGATTTAGTCTTGGTAAACTCAAATAAGATTTTGTTGGAAATTAGAAAAACATTTAAGTTCGACCAAATTGAGGCTTGATTCACTGGTTAAGTTACACAAACTTATTTGGTTTTGTGGATGTTCTAGAAATTACTTTTAGTGATTACAGTTATCCTTCCTTTAGGATCTATGTAGAATGAAATTCTAGGTTTAATGAGATCCTGGATGGAATTTTTCTGATTCAACTATTTGGCTATATCAAATTGAAATATAAACTTACTTTATATGGGGACGACTAACCTACTTTATGAAGCTATTAGGTTAGAAAAGTACTTAATTCTTTTAAGAAGGAAAAAATAGGTTTCTTGCTAGCCTGATAATTTGGTGTAGTAGGTTAACAATTCATACTAGTACTTATGGTTCTCGTGATACTTATGCTTAATTTATAAAAAATTATTACAGAAATTTTTATGATCATAATAAAATTTGCTATTGTCTTATTTGTTTATTTGAATTCAGGATAGGTGATAAAATAACCATATATTTAGAAGTTTGAGGAGATTATGCAACTGGAGAATAAAGAAAAAGAAAGTGAATATGGAAATAGATGAAAACATTTATATAAGGAGAGAGGAGTAGTGAGAAAAAAACTACCATGTGATTTTAGGATGAAACTACCTTAACACTTGATAACATATAAGAGGCTCTTAAATTGTCTGACCAAAGAGGCCAAGGTAGTTTATTTAATTCCCTCTTCAATGATATAGAGACTATAGTATCATGTATGTGTAAAAGTAGTAGTCCTCTTGACCAATAAATGCACCAAGAAAACACAACATTGCAAAGCAAAAGTAAAAGTTGATGGATGAAAAGAAAAGTTTCTCCAACAATGTAAGTGGGAAAATGGCATATCAAAATAACAAGCCCTAAACCTGTAAATACTAAACCCTTAAATCCTCAACCTTAAGATAGTCTACTGTTATTTCTTCACTTACTTTATAGAAGAATTTTTCTTTTGGCCAACTTTTTCTTTTGATGTCTTGGTTAGCTTTGCTTTTTGACTTTTGTTTCATGAATCAACTTTTTTGATTGAAAATTGTGTTTTTGGTGCATTCATTTATAGACACACACACTTATATATGGTGCGGGGATAGCTAATCGCCTATATGAATTTAGTAATCTAGGAAATTACATACTTTTATGTGCCTTAAAAAGTCCTTGCCACCTCATTAAAAGGAGGATAAATTGCTCACTTTATAATAATTAAAGGAAAAAGAAAAGAAAAAGGAGGAGAAGAAACTAATGGATTAGCCAACTGTTGATGAAACTTATCTCTATCTTCGAGAAGTTGTTTCTTTTATGCAAGTCTGTTAGACAGTTAGAGCACCAAAGTAATTCGGGACATTTGGATCACGTTACAAGACAACTTGGTAAGTTCAAGCATCAGTTGTGTAAGTGAGATGAACTTCCATTGAACTCTTGATCTTCAACCATCTCTTCAATGAAATAGCCGCAGAAGCTCATGTTTGGACATACGAGGGATATTGCTTATCTGAATTGGTCTGTGTGCTCTGAATTGGTCGGGTGATCTATGATGCTTGAATACTGACTGATGGACCAATCGGCAATCTGTATCTCCCCTCCCCCTGCTCCAAGGAAGACAGAAAATGAAACACAATAAGTAGAATGGCTCTTGATACCTTAGGGTCTATTTGTATTTCATACTTTTTCCTTACTGATTCCATCAAGTGTCTACTTCAAACATGTTTCAATTGTAAAAGTGAAAGTTCTATAAGCGTTAGGAAGATCTTCAATTTGCTGCATATGTCAAGGCAAAAACTTGTCCTTCACCTAACCGCAAATTGAGTATATAGGCAGGTCCAGGACAAGTTTTTAGCACAAGGGTTGTCTGCATTTGTCATCATGCTTAAATGGTTGATGGAACTTTCAGGCCTCAAAATGTGCGATATCTTCTGACTAGGATCCTTTTCTTTTTCGTTTTTTTGGTCTGAATATTCTTTTTGTGATAATTATTGGAATATTTATAAACTGGTGCTAATTGAATCAGCAATAAAATGGCTCATTTTAAGACAATAAATTAGACTCTCTGGTATGCTTTTCCTTTGGTGCTCGCCATGCTTCTTGATGGCAGATGAAATTTTGCTGAAAGTTTTGCGTGTTCGATTTTGAACCAGTTCTTGCCTTAAGATATTTTGAAATTAGTTTTTCTGTTTAATCAATCTTTTTTCGTTATATAGTTGTGATTAAATTCCAAAGACGTTGAGTTTTGTTTCTTATGTGATTTTGGTTCATTATATTTAGTTCGTTTATCTTTCTTCCACACCACAGCTACGTTTGTATGGATGCCTTTTTCACATTTGTTGTGATTACATACTTCATATTTTTGTGTTTTTGCATATGCATTTTGACTGTTACACTCAGCTGTGTTCGGCTGAAGTTTTTGCTTCTATATTTATAGATATTCTGAAATTTTGCCTGGTATTCTGCTTTATCATTGCTTTTAGGGGTGGTGGTAATATTCATGCATACATTCGACTTGGTTTTGTTTGTTTTATGAAAAAAGTTTTGAATGTGTTATAGATTACTGTTTGTTTTTGTTTCCTTGTATCTTGATAAGGATGACATTATGAACTTGTTTGAGGAGCATCAACAAGTGCCCACAGAACAATTGCTTGCAATCATTTAATGTTTAACGGTGACAGAAAATGTAATGTTTTATCCAATTTTTGTTCTTTATCTTTTATCCTATACTCACAACTTGTGCTATAAGTGACCTAGTCCCTATTTTTGGGTTTTTGCTTTTGCATTTTTGACCGTTACACACAGCTGTGTTAGGCTGAAGTTTTTGCTTCTATGTTATAGGTATGAAATTTTCCCTGGTATATTGCTTTATTATTGCTTTTAGGGGTGGTTGAATATTCATTTATGCATTTGACTTAATTTTGTTTGTTTTATGAAAATAGTTCTGAATGTGTTATACATTTGTTTCCTTGTATCTGGAAAAGGGTGACATTATGAACTTGGGTAAGGAGAATGAACAAGTGCCCCCAGAACGATTGTTTGCAGTCATTTAATGTTTAAGGGTGACAGAAAATGTAATGTTTTATCGAAGGTTTGTTCTTTATATTTCATCCTATTCTAGTAACTTGTGCTACAAGTGGGCTAGTCCTCAGACAAGCTTGTACAAAAGAGCTGAATTGATTGATATTGGTGCTAATTGGACTGTGTAGTTGAAGAAGTTTGGTCCGTTTCCTTGTACAAGCTTTCATTGTTGAATTGATACGACTTATCTATGAAATGGGCAGAGAGGACAGATGGAGTTTCAATGTTTTGTGCAGTTGTAGAGTAACAGAAACATCAATTAGCCAATGGATCAGCACCCCTTAGATCAATGGGGGCAATTTTAATATATTCTGGGCCAGGGGGTTGAGCTGTTGTAATAATAAAGTGGATAATCATATTTTCTAGGTATGCTGTAATCTTTGTTGGACACCAACCTATATTTCAAGTTTGTCCCTAACCCTTGCAGCTAGGCTTCCTCATGTTTTTTTTTTTTTTTGGTGGGGTTGTTGGTGGGGGGGGGGGGGGGGGGGGGCAAAAGCCAAATTACCCAAAAGAGCTTGAAATAACAGAGGTAAGTAAAAAGCTCTACCTTAGAATACAGTAAAATCCATTAGACCTTCAAGAAAGCAAAGGCCCTTGAAGTCTCAAGTCCTACCAGAGTGGTGACCAGTTCCAAACATAAAAAAGAAAGGATTATTATGAAAACCTAATTTAGTACAAGAAAACCCTGTCCGTAGGATAAGATCAACCAGAAACCTTGGAAGCCTCGAGATCAGCAGCCTTCTTGAGGAAACTCTGGTTATCATCTTCAAGAGCCATCTGAATGGGGCTGGACCCCAGACCATCGGCTATAGCCAGCATTATATTCTTCAACTCATTTCTAAACTCCTCCTGATCCACAGTCCCACTATTATCTAAGTCGAATTGCTTAAAAATCGAGTCGTAGAGCTTCGTCAACTCCTCCGGCGGCGTGGCCACGTCCACCCCGAAGTGGGTCTCGATCAGCCTCAGCGACTCGAACGCACGGCGGAGCTCCGACCTGGAGAGAACGCCGTCGTTGTTGAGATCGAGCGACGCGAAAGCCTCGTCCACGCTTTTCTGGAACTGGGCCTCGTCGTTGACGAAGGAACGGACTGTTGAACCGTCGATTATCACCACTCCCATGTCGAATTTTAGTGCGTGTTCGGTGTGTTTTTCTTTTTCTTCTTCTCTGTTTTACACTGAGAAGTGGAGAGTCGTGGAGATTTAAGGTTGGGGAAAGGGGTAAATGTTAGATAATTAAATGTTTTTTGGAGATATTTTTTCTTGGGTAACGTAGAAAAAGAAGGGGTGATGAGGGGACGCGTTGATTTCCGACCATGTAATACGCAAGATTTGGACATGGTTTTGGCACGTGGTTACGGTGGTTAGATGGGCATCAAATAATTAAATATCTAGTGGTAAAGGAATATTATTTCATTGGTTTATGGTGCTTCTGTGTCCCTCTCGTGGTAAGAAAAACGAAAGCACATTGAATGAGACTTGAACAAGGAAGAAAAAACTTAGTTTAAATTCACTTATGGTCAAACTCAAACTTGATCATATTTTGAAATTCCATCTATTTTGATGCAGGCCGCTTTACTTTACTTTACTTTACTTTAATTGGAAGTGAAATCACTTACCTACTTTAGGGTGAATTTTGTTTCCTCGACGGTGTGTGTATTTTTCCTTTACCCCAAGATCGAGCTCTATAGACTAAAGTCACATTTTTGCGTAATTTTTTTACACCAAATTTGGATGTCGTAGAGTTGATTTTTATTTAGTGCTTGTCGATTTGGCATTAATAGGTTAAAAAACGATCATTATGTTCCAAAAACTATTTGTTTAAAAAAATTATTATTGCATTATATATGAGCTTTGTTCTGTAACAGAACCAATATGAATTGGGCTTGTGGGCTCTCACCTCGGGTCCTGTTTAATCTAGTCCAGTAGGACAAAGACATCAAGCGCGCGAGGATTTATGTATGGTTCTTGTGAGGTTATGAGGTAAAAATTACATGAATATATAAAATAATAAAATTATTTTTTTGTTTCTATTTTATATTGAACTCTAATTGCAAATTTAACTATATTTGACATTCAATAAGTATAAGGAGATGGTTGGGATTTTCACTACACCGGTGGGCTATTTTATGGTTTGGTTAATTCTAAAGATCATTGTAATTTATGTCCAGTACTTGTAAAAGAAGGTACTGGCTTTTACAATTTTTACACTTTAGCTTGTTCCAACTTAAAATGTGACAATTAAATGGTCTAGAGAAGGTAAATTGGTACAAGTGATCTTCTATTGCAAAATATCTTATATTGTATTGATAATAACTTATAAGATTTTATTTGTAAAATGTACAAATTACAGTAATTATAATATGATTTATAATAGAAAATCATTTCCATAATTTGGGTTCAGAAAAGACATTTACAAAAAACAACATTATTATTAATATAGAATTTTTTATTATACTATTGCATCGTATATTGGACCGATTGTTACTATGTATAAAATTAATTGACGTTAGATAAAAGATCAATTGAAATTGTTCACATTCCACTTTGTCCAATTTCCTTGGGAGGCAACACAGAGAAAAAACTACACTAGGAAGAGCAAGTTAACTAGAGCTGGACAATACCCAAACAAATCTAGCATTATGAATTGCCCAATTTATGTAAAAAACAGAACTTAATGTTCAAACCCCTCTTCTTCCAGAATCAGATTTGGTCAAAGACTTGAGTCTTACTAGGAAATTAACCTTACTCTCCCAATTACCATTGCCCCTCTCCTTCCTTTTCTTCCCATCAAACTTCTCCGGCGAGCCCCCCAAATTCTCCGGTGACTCACACAACCTCCGGTCAGCCACACTCTCCGGCGTCTTTGCCACGTCATCATACTCGATGCTGCCATCCGTGGCGTCCACATCAGCACCCAGAATCTTGGCTTGCATGGCTGATATCACGGCCTTGACCGCCACGTCGGCATCCCGCCTGTTCCTCAGAAGGATCTCCCCAATCTGAGCTGGCGTGAGGGCCCCACCCGACCTCATGCAACTCTCCACCACGTCAAACAGCACGTGCGACTCCAATCCCAAATAGTTCCTCACCAAGGCCTTGAAGGCATGCATGCCGCACGTGCCGAGGCTAACGTGTACGTCCATGCGCCCGCATCTAAGAAGCGCCGGGTCGACAGCGTCCCTGTGGTTGGTGGTGAACACGATAACTCTCTCTTCTCCGCAGCAAGACCATAGGCCATCGGTGAAGTTCAGAAGCCCTGATAGCGTCACCCGCCCGTTTTCCTCTCCATTGTCACCAGCACGCCTGCTTTTCTTGGGCATTGATGACGGGAATCTTCTAGTCTTTGTTAATCTATCACCGGTTAGATCAATGGAGCAATCAATGTCCTCAATCACGATGATCGAACGGTTCGTGGTTTGTATGAGCAAAGCCCTGAGCTCGGAATTATCAGTGACTTTACTGAGCTCAAGATCATACACGTCGTAACGAAGAAAATTTGCCATGGCGGCGATGAGACTGGACTTTCCTGCTCCCGGGGGGCCATATAGCAAATACCCTCTTTTCCATGCACGTCCAATCTTCTGATAAAATTCTTTGCCGTCTGCAAACGCCGTCAGGTCGTCCACCAGCTGTTTTTTCAGCTCAGGCTCGAGGGCCAGCGTTTCAAATGTGGAGGGGTGGCGGAACGGCACGGAGGACCACCCGGACTCATACGAGCCGTGGCCGTTGTTGGTGAAGAGGCGACGCTCTCGTGACACGCGCTCGAACTCCGCCGCACGCGCCGTCACGTGGTCTAAGTAGGGAGAGAGGAGTGCGGTACGACTGCGCTTGGGGAGCTTAAGCGTGAAGCTACGCTTCTCGTCAAGGGAATCTTGCACAGTCTCCACATGGTGCGTCCACGAGATGCGGTGGCCGTGGAACCTGTCGTGGACGGTGTGGTTGGGGGCGACGGAGTAAGAGATTCTGTTGGAGGATTTGGAGCGGGAGAGGGTGAGGCGGCGGCAGGTGGAAGAGGGGTTGACGGAGTTGAGGTAGAGGTTGACGTGGCGGTAGAGATCGTTGACGTCGACGCCGCAGTAGCCGTTGAATTCTGCGATTTCGAAATAGGAATGAGGGCTGAAGAAATCTTGGAAGGATTCATAGAAGCAATGCAGCCATGCAAGGAGCTGTGCGGGAAGAATGTTTTGGAGGACAGTGAGGAGGCCTAAGAGAGACCACATCTGGGACAATATTTCCATGTTTTGGGCCTGTTGGTAACGATGTAATAATATCAATTCAAAGTACTTTTTCCTATTGTTTTTCAAGAATGTTGGTGAATTTGGGTGTTTTCATTTGGGAAGGTTTTTAACTTGAGTGGAGAAGACAAGAAGATTGGTGATGATTGGGGGTTGAATATATTAGGGCTTAGAAAAAAGTGGTTCTTTGAGGGATGAGGAAAGAAGATGCAAAGATAAAGCAAAAGATGAATTGAGCAGACTACAGAGTCTTGCTTTTGCTTTTTCCTGTTGTTGATTTGTGGACGTCCATGTTTATCTATTCTGCTTCCAACTTCACTAAATCTTCATTGATCAGTTTGTGATCTTTTCTAATATTCGTTTATCCACTATCTCTTGAGTTGACAACCACACACACAGTAAAAGTTGAACTTAACCCTCCTTTACACCCAGTTTATATCTTTTTTTAATTTGATATTGTGTTTTATATATGCTTATTATAAATTATTTTTTAAATATATAATTAGAGTATATTAATAAAATATAATACAATACAAGTTACAATATTAAATTAAAATAAAAAACCCATCCCGCCACTAAAATTAAAATTGTCAGACGAATTTGATGTAGATTTTTCAAAACTCAAGACCCGTCCATTCATAATTCTTAAAAACTCAAACTAAGATTTATCGAGTTCGAGTTAGATTTACCAGACCCACATTATAATTTTAATAAATATAGTTTTTAGAGATAATATTATATAAAAAAACAAAACCCTCTCCAACCTTATTTGTAACTTTAAAAACACGTCTCAAGCATGTCGTTCCACATTTGAACTTGTTCAGTTGTCATTCGTTGTTAAGTTTAACTATCATTTACACCCAATTTGAATCATTTTTTAATTTGATATAGCATTTAGTATTGCACTTTACATATACATTTCAATTGTATAAATTGTTTTTTTAAATATATATTTAACGTGTATTGGTAAAATATAGTACAAGATACACTATCAAATTAAAATAGAATATTATAATTATTTTTCACCAACATAATTATTTTAATTTGTATTCTATCTTATAAATGAATGAAAAATATATTTTAGAGCTAGAATGAGCAAATCGATAGTAATATCGAATGTAAAAATAACATATTAAATTTATATTTATAATATTAAATATCAAATTAAAATAAAGTAATTGCACTTGGTACAAATACAATGGGGCATGGGTTGGGATGAAGAACTGGAAACACATGAATGAATGTGGCCTTTTGCTTTTAATTATGAATGCTTTAATTTGTGCCCAGGTAGCTTTATCTTTTGTTCTTGAAATTTTGTGTCTTTTGATGCAAGAGAATGTTCTTTGGAGTAATTATTGTACTCATCATACGAAGCTGAGCAATGTACTTACTCCTCAGTTTGATCATGCTTCTAAAGATAAACTGCTATATATATATATATATATATATATATATATATATATATATATATATACATATGCCTGTTGGTAAATTATCTATTTAATTTATTAATATAAATTTGATAATAGAGTTTGTTTACATACAAAAAAAAAAAGTATGATATTCAACAAAAAAGAAATTGATCGACGAATTTGCAGAATTAATTCCACTATTTGATCAACGGCAGTGAGTTGAACTTTATTATTTCATGGAAAAATGTTTAATTTTGTTGATTCTCTTATTTGCATTAAATTGATTTTTATGTTATTATATGATGTGCCTAATTATAATTTGAATTCAAAGCGACTTAAGAATTCCAACCTAATAAGCCTAAGTCCACTGGCACAAGAGGCCTTATCAAAATATTCATATGGTAAGCATATTTAATTAAATCCAAAAATATTTTATCTTAACTTTAGAAAACGTACAAATTAATGAGGGCCTAAAATACGAAAATGGTCAATAACGCATAAGTTCCAAGTTAAACATGTATAAATATTTTTTTATATCATTTTCAAGGTACATTTATAAATACACAATTTTCAAGGTACATGCGTACCTCTAATTATTTATTCGTAGTTAAAAATTCATTTAATACTCACTTCTTAGCGAGGAGGAATCGCGAGGAGACGATCCTTAAAGATTCGAAAAGATTCGTAATTAGACCACATCAAATAATATGAATTAAAATATATAAGGAGAGTGGTATAATAGAGATGTATGCATATTTTATTTGTGATATCATTTGTGCCATAGCATAAGGTTATTAAAAATTAGCATCTTTTTTCTGAAAAAATATTTTAGAATTTTAGTAAAAGTAGAACATATTAAGCAAGAGAATTTGGTGTTATATAAAGGTTATGGGGTCTTAGACTTTTAGTTTAGTATTTATGATTTGAAAATTAAAAAGGTAAGAAACGTATGAAAATTAAGATTTTTTTGTGCTTTTAGATGAAGCTTGAAAATTATGTTAAAATTAGCCTAATTTGATAAAGGGATATTAAATTATAAACGATTCACTTTATATTATAGGTTAAGGAATTTTAGTCATTTCAAAGTTTAAGATTTTTATAGAGTTATATTTTAGGATTTTTTTTTAGTATTTTTCAATTTATTTATTTATTTTATTTACAATGGCCATGCAATGGCTCTTTTGCTATTTTCTATTCACCAATTGATTATTTGGGGCCAATTTAGTCTTTTTGCTTAAAAGCAAAAAGCATTTTAATCTTTAAATAGACAAGTTAACGGAAAAATGGAACGAAAGGAGGTCCTTGCAAAAAAAATAAAAAATAAACAAACAAACATTGGGGGATGAATGTAAAACTTAATTTTTACATTTAACTATTTTGTAAATTGAATATTTTCTCAAATTATTTTCTCAACCCAACAACTATATACTTACGAACATTGGAGGTCAAATACATGATTTGTAAATAATTTTTAAAGTTTGATTTTTTATGCTAATAGTTATAATTGTTAGCAATGATATAATTTAAAATTTTTTGAACTGTAAAATATACAAGCGTCATATATCATGTTTTCAACTACATTTTGAATTCTATTCTAAAATTTATATTTTATCATGTATTTCATTTCATGGATATACGACAAGTGTATATGTCCTTATTAGTCTATAAGTTGTGACTAAAATTAAAAAAGTAAATAAAAAAGTAAATCCAAAACTTAATTTTTGTTGGCCTTTGCTAATTACTTTTGTAAGGCATTTCCTTTCATCTATCCCATAAAACTATAATGCCTATGCATAAAGAACATAATTGATTCTACTTCTTTTACCCCTTTAGTTCAATCAATTAATTTCATTAAAAAACTTATACTTTTTAAAGTGTTAGTGTAAAAAAATATTGAAAAAAGTGCCAAAAAATATTAAATTTTGGTTTGTTTGCAAAAAATGCTGGAAAATAGATTAATAAGTTGCAGTAGTAACTTTTTTTCTTCTTATGTTTAGACGTCTAAACCACTCATAATTGTAAAAGTGGTTTATTTTGTGGACGGTTACTAAATAAAATAAGTTAGCATAAAAATTTACTTCTGATGATGTTATTATTCAAGCTGTACAATATACATATATTTATATGTATTGTTTATGTAATTTTCTCTAGGTACTAAATAATATACATACTTATAACATGTTTATAATTTAAAATATTTATAAAAATGTATATTTTACTTGTAAATATATATACATGTACAATTAGATATAGGTAAATTAATACATAAATAAATTATACTAATATATTCCTGAAATATATCGTAATATATGTTAAAATCTATACATATATTATATATATGTAATAAATTATAAATGTCAAATAGTATACATACTACTAATATATACCACGGAGTACTACTTTCACAATAATTTATAAGTATGAAATAACCTACCTATATAGTAAACTATATGTGAATAATGTAAAACATATTATTATATAGCAACATATGTGTAATAAATGTTTCGTATATATATATATATATATATATATATATATATATATATATATACACACACACTATTGTAGACAATACTATCTATATAAATAAGTAGACGATGCTATCTATAATTCATATAGTATTTGATATGTTTTTAGTTTTATATATATACTACTATGCGTAATAATAAATAAGAAAACTATATATTAATATATTATTTATACAGCGATTTATGTGTACTTTATATTCCATATATATAGTCTTAGTAAAATAAATAATATTCAATAATACTTTGTATATATTATAATGTATATGGACACTCGCATATAAATATATTCTAGTAAAAAATATAATCAATTGGTATATTTTTTCTAATGTAAATTATCATATTGTAATTGTGAAACCAATTGCATGGAAAATGTAAATATATTTGCAATTGATTGAATTAAATTCGTCCAAATCAAGTTTGGATGAAAAGGAGAGGAAATAAACAGACTCTTGATTTCTTGGCATTCCATGTGAATTCTCTTTTTGGCCCTTTTGCTCTTTTTTATTCTTTTTGGCTTTATACATGGTTATTCAATTCTCATGAAAATTGTGCTTTATAGCTTTTGATGCCAAACCAAGCCCTATATTCTACAATCTTAAAATTTATTTCAGCTTACTTTTTTCAAAAAATAGGTAAAAGAATTATAAAAGTACATTTAAAGGTGAATAAATGGAAGGGCAAAAATTGAAAAAAAAAAAATAGAACTTTTGGCAAAGTAATGGTCTGGCAAAGATGGGAAGAATTCTTCAAAGCAAATGATAGATGCCTCTTTTATCGATTAACTCCCACATTATACCTTAGACACACTTTTATTAGTGCAACTCAAAATCTTTTCACAGGAAAAAGAGTTTTTAAAAATAAACTAAAAGTATATATGTTTCTTTTTTTCTCGTATAACAAAGGCTAATTATTTTTTGCTTGAGTTAGCTCTCTCGAATTTTAACGGATTGTAACACAAATTTCTTTATTTGCAGAATTTAACAAAGAAGAAAAATAGTATAATTAAAATTTTATTAATTTAAATAGAATAAAATGAGTATAATCTCTATGAATCCTCTTATTCTTCTTTTCAAGAAGAATAATTTTTGGGATTTAAATTTTGAAGGTGGAATCGTCGATTTGATCTCGTTATAACTTTAATTCAAATGTTTAACACCTTAATCTCGAATCAAACGGTAAAACTTCAAAACGTTGACTTTATAAAATTGGTCACTTGTTTCATGGAATTAACATTTGATCTCCTCGAATTAATTTTCAATAATGTTATTTCAAAAATTTAATAATTTAATCTCAAATCAAACGCTATTATTTTAGTAAATTTTGTGATAAACGCTTTGGTTTTAAATCTCAAATCAAATACTATTATTTGAGTAGACTTCGCTATGAACGTTTTGATTTTCGCCTTGAATACCGTGAATCTTTTTTAAATTGATCGTCTTAAGTTGAGAGAATTTCATCTATCACCTTTCTTACTTATACCTCTTTTCACAACTTAAGTTATTGTGTTTAACTCATTGGAAATTATCCATATTTATACTTGTAAAATAGAGATTTTTGGATAAGTCATTTGATGAAATAACACGAACTTTTTATGATTTCATTTATATCTATATCTTTGATCACAAGATTTGATATAATCTTAATTGCAAGACTTGAAATTTGACATTTGGTGATATTTGATTGACCAATAAAATATTTATTATAATATTAACTAATTAACCATTTACTTTAAAATTTTAATTTAATTAAATTCTCAATATAAATAAAAAAATACAAAATTGATATTTAACATATTATTTCATAATTATCACCATTTAATTTACACAAATTTTATTTGTACACACATGTATCTAAACAGTGGCATTGCATGTATAAAGATTGAGAAGTTGGTATTTGGTCCTAATTCTTGATAGTTGGACTTCAGTTATCAAGAATTGGGAACCACACAGCTAATAGCTTGAGGCTTAACTCAAGCTACTAAGTCTACAACTACAAAATTTGAAAATTAACACTTAATTAAAAAATCTCATATCTTACCCAAAACCCTAATTTATGAGGCAAAATAATACTAAAATAAAAAAAATTTGAGAAAATCAATAATAAAAAGGTTGACTGGTGACTGTCATATTAACAAAAACTATTGGAATAACTTTTAAAAATTAAAATACAATTATAAAGTAGTAAAATACTGTTGAATTTAATCGCTAGTTGAAGAAAATGCAAAAAATATCACCATAAATCCAAAATTGAATATGTAAAATACGAGTCATTTTTTCACAAAAATGAATCAAATATCACATGCACATCCTTCATCTATTTTATTTAACATGTTGAATATCATAGAATGCCTAAGACCCTTAAAAAATAAAAATAAAAACACATAAAATTTTCATAGTAAAAGAACAAAAAAAAAAGGCAACAGACCTGTTTCAATTTAATAGTCTTGGGCTGCAACATCAAATCAATTTGACCCACGCTTTTCCTTTTTTTAAAAAAAATATTCTAAACACTGCAAAATGTAATGTTTGGCTTTGAAATTAATGATTTTGAAACGCTATATTCACTAAATAGTATATTAGATGTGTGGATGATGAATAATAATTATATTTTTTATAAAATAAAATATTTATATATTATTTAAATACTCGATGTGTAATAGATCGAGTGTGACATATATTTATAATAAAATGAAGTTAGGAGGGTTAGATGCCAAATGTGCATAGGGTCTTAAATTAATGATTCTTGATATACTATATTTAATAAATAATGCATTAAATATATGAATGATGAATACATATTTTATTTTTTGTTATTATCCAAACACTCGATATACAATGCACCAAATGCAATAATATTTGTACCAAAACGACCGTAAGCAGGGTTAGATGCCAAATGTGCATAATTCAGGGATTTTTCCTTGATTTAGTTAATATTCACTATCTCATATATGCATAAAAGTAACTATGTAACTGCAACTTCACATAAAAAATTAATAGATTGATATTTAGTATGTACATATATTAAAAATTGTTGAATTATTTTTGTTTAATTGGATCTAAACCCTATCTATATATTTTTTTTTTCAGAAAAGCAATTAATTACACCATTCAAGAACATTACAATTATTAAAAATTAATTAAGGATCGTGAATTAGTTTCTATCAAGGCTTAGCTTAGGCTGTAGATCCGGGCCAAGAACCGACCCACGCAAAACTCTATTTGAGCTGCTTGTATCGAGTTCGGGTAAGACCCGGGAACTGTTTTTTAGGTATCCAATAGGGTTGGGCTGTTGGGTTTAATTATTTCGTACGATAGTCATTTAAACACTCATATATTCAAAGCGGGCCTTGAAATTATAGAGGGCTTTAGTAGCTGATGCTACAAGGTAGTTTTTATTGCTAGTGGCCCATGCTCTATTTGAAAATAAGACTCTAAGGGGACGTTTGTTTGTGTTTCCAAAATAAGAATTCTCATTTCCAGCCTTTCCATTGAGAATTTAATTTTGTATTAATTTTTATATAAAAATAAAAATATATTTAAATGAATCGATGAATATGGGATATTATATAGGTTTGAAAATTAGAATTATGCTATGTTATCTATTTTGAGTTGTACAATTTCCCTAATTTATGTATATAATATTTTTGAAGTTGATAGTGTCAGAGTTCATTTTGAATATCTAATTTAAATATATAAGTTAATAGGATGATTTGAAGAAGGTGGATTCTATTGTAATAATTTAGTTAGAAAATAATAATATATTAATAAAATATAGTCGATAGTGATAGGTTTTGGTGGTGTAATACATGATTGAAAATTAAAAATATAGAATTGAAAATTAGGAATATAGGTTTAGAAAATATTTTTGACGGAAAAAAGAGAAGATGAAATGAAATATTTCGAGAAAAGATAGTGAAACAAATATGATTTAGCATAGTACAGAATTGAAAAATGGGGTTTGGGAACAAATGAGGCCTTGACTTTATTCATTTTCGTAGGATAAGATTTGGTGGGGAGAGGGGGCCTAGGCCTAAAAAATTTAGGGTTAGTTTGATCATGCTTTGGCAAAAATTATTCTACAATAATTGATTTTAATTATATTAATTTTTATATTAAAATTGATTTCAAAAGAATTGATTTTATGAAACTACAGTTGATTAGAAATTCCATTTTGTAGGTTTTATAGAATGTTGATTATTGTGTTTGGATAATATATAGGTGGTTTTAATTTAGATAATCAAACCCTCTGCAGGTCACTGTAGATCAAAATTAATTGCGAGTTTAGATTTTCAAACGCCTTTAAAATCACAAAAAGAGGTTCAAATGTGATATTAGGATCCCCCACCGTTTTGCCAAACGCGCCATAATTATTAGAATTAAAAAGCCTAAATAATTCTTCCGAGCTTATGAAATTAAATTTTAATGGTCACAACTAGAAGTTGGGGACCGTGCTAGATTTTAATTAAGTTTGTTAATTAGCTTTTTTTCAATCGTCCTTGTAACTTCTTAAAATAAAAATAAAAAATTATATATTAAAAGAGATGAAGAAGCTCATCTTTTTTATTAAGCTTATGAACAAGAGCTTATTTTATAAGATGTTTGGAGTACTAATAAATAATTTTAGCTAAATCTTAATATAAGTTTATTTTACGAAGACTAAAAAAAAGAAAAAGAAAAGGAGTCGAAAAAAAAAAGTGACAAGATTGTGTCAGCATATATATATATATATATATATATTAAGGCCCTCTTATTTAGTAAATTATTCTCATCTCCAATAACATAATCAAAAATTAGAAGGGAATTTTTTTTTTTTTAAAATAATAAATAAAGAGGTATTTTTTAATTTTTTAAAAATATAAAATTTTTAAAATTAAATAATTATATATATAATTTATATTAATTTAAAATTTTTATGAAATTAAAAAACACGGCGGGACTAGCCCTTAGAATTTAAATCGGTCCCGCTCATCTCATGCCCAATGAAGTCCACTTTCTTTAAATGTACATTAAGCGACACAATTTTTTTATTTTCTATAAATATTGGAAATAGTATACAAGCATTAGTGACGTAACAATAAGTCAAATAAAGTTCATTTTATAGCGAATCAATAATTATTTATTAAATTTTAGAAGTGATTTTTCGCTACCTACTTTTATTTATTCAATGATAATGGATATGGACAAGGTACAACATTTCATCATAACGAACTTATATAGTGCAATTAGGTATGTAGAGTACCATTTTTGTATTATATTCTTGAATTATATTCATGAGAATGAAGTTATATAGTGCAATTATGTACATGGAGTACTGTTCTAATTAATAAGATTACAGTAATAATGTGCAAATTTTAATCTAGCA
Source organism: Paulownia fortunei (assembly GCA_019321725.1). Taxonomy (NCBI): domain Eukaryota; kingdom Viridiplantae; phylum Streptophyta; class Magnoliopsida; order Lamiales; family Paulowniaceae; genus Paulownia; species Paulownia fortunei. The sequence continues at coordinate 4,563,433 of CM033106.1, read as the reverse complement.
TTATTTTTTTTGTTAGTAAATCCTATACTTTCTCAGTCTATCACCATTACTCTTCTTGGATAACTAAAAGCTCTCATTTCATCAACTTTAAATTAAAATTCCTACTTGAAACTATAATAATTTATCTAGTTACAAATTGTGGTTGTGGTAAAAAAAAAAAAAAAAGGTCACTCTGAGTAGCAATTATCAACATTAAAAAAAATCCTTATTTCTTGTCTAATTTTCAATGATTTTATTTGAAAATTAAATTTGAAATGAGAGTAAAAAAAAATAAAAAAATTTAAGAGCATACACTATGAACTCTGATCTTCTAACTAAACAAATTAAAGTGGAAGCCATAAATAAAAAGAAAAATTACACCCCAAAAAAGACCAACAAGAAGAACATAGAAAGTTCTGCAGCGGATTTACAATATGAACATTAAAACGTGTTTGAAAAACGCGCGATGCCAATAAAACCAAGCATAGTATCATCAACTCAGCAGAGGAAACCAGCGTTCCCGAAAATCAGACTGATAAGAAATCATGAAGAAGAGAAGCACGAGGAGCAGGCCGACTCCCCAGGGCGTGCCGCCGGCTTTGTGGAAGGAGTCTTGCTCCGGCAAGGGGATGAAGAATAAGGACCTCTCCAAGGTAGAAAGCAAGTGGACGGCAAGCAGAAGCAGCAGCGGCGACACCATGATAATCAGCTTTATCTGATTAAATAAGCCCTCGAAAATGGACTCGTAGTTGATGTACCATGTGATCCCAACGAACATGAAGAGAATGAGGAGGAAGAAGCAGAGGTGGAGAGGCAGAGGAGAAGGGTTGTAACTGTTTGACATGCTGAAAATTTGACAAAGTTTTTTGATGTAAAAGAAATTATTGATTTGTGTGGTGAAGGACTTTGGCTTCATTATATAGGAGAGTGCTTTAGGTTTGTTAATTCATTATTCAGCTTTTCAGAGTAAAGGGTTACGCGCTTTCAGTGGAAGTGATTGTCACATGCACAATGACGCAATCTTTGTTTGTACTTGTACTATAGGCAATTGTACATACTACATGAGCAACAATTATTGATACAAAATGGTTTAGGGTATTATAATATGAATGTCGCTTGTTCGATTCTTATTGAAAGTTTAAAAAAATTGTAAGAGATGAGAGCTCATATATGGTGATGCTCTAGACATAAGTCAATAAGTCTGATTTTCGACATAAGTATGTTTATAATGCTATTGTATTCAGATGTCTGGAACTTGCTATAGTTTATAAGGTATTAAGGTTACAATTCAAGTGATCTTGTAATTTGTCATTTGATGTGAGTTAATAATGCATGTATATAAAACAAGGAATAATACTTGTATATGGGTTCATTATTTGAATAATAATTACTTCTTTCGTAATAAAAAGGAAAAGAGTAAATTTATCATAAAACTATTGATCTTAATTAAATATATTACAAAGATTTATTTTTTTGCACTCCCGTCAGTAAAATATGCTTGTTTTGCATGTAGATAGTGCATACATAATTTATTTGTCGAATTCATATAGTAAATTGATTTTTTCTATTTTTTCTCAAATTCATATGGAAATTTTTTTAAGAAAAAAGAATATATATATATATATATATATATATATATATATTGGTGAATCAAAATGATTTTTTTAAAAGAAAAAAAGATATGTTCCACACTTTTTTTTTAGTGAAAAAGCTCAATTGGGCTTTCGGCTACCTTTTACAAAAACTAAAACTATATAATGAAAGATTGGCAATTGGGTGCATGTGACTTAGCGCGTGTGATTAAACACTTTCTTCCAGGTGAAGAATTGAACTATAAAGGGAAATGATCTGTTAGGAGTTTGCTTTGGATGCATAATAGGATTCTCTTTTCTTTCGTATAAAAAAATTATGCAAAAAAATCCAAAATGGCCGGTGAAAATTTTCATTGGTCAGTAGGGCACTGACTATTAGCAACCTTACACGTATCACCGACCAGGACCAGATCTCGGGGTGCCCCCCACACCCCCACCCCCTCTCTAGTTTGTGTATATAATAGTGTTTCATATCTCCGTATGCATGGAAGCTAGATTTCATAATGCAATTATTAAAAAGAGGTTCAGATGGGTGTCCATCACATTATTTTATTATTATTATTTTTTGCCCTTTGCCTTTCTGATTTGCCTAATAAAAAAATGAAATAAAGTTGATTTAACTAATGAGAGTTTTATTAGAGGTATCTTTGTGATCTAGGCATGTAAATCTAACAATAAGATATCAAAAATTAACATAATACATATATTAAGTAGAACTCGAGCCTAAAATCTTGAGTTTTTTTATTTTTTAAGCTAAAGGGGAAAGCTTAAATCTACGCGGTTGGGACCGGGAAGAGAATGTCTGGTAAGGTACACTGCAGCATAATGGTAACTTAAAATCTTGAATTTTTACCTCAATCCTACCACTTACCAATTTAACTATAATTTTATTAGGTCTTTTCTCCTTTGATGTTTGGATTCGAGTTCAAAAATGAGTGTAACAATAACTCTAAATCAAAACATACCTAAATATTGATTTATTTATATTTTTGTTTACTTTTTTTCAACTCAAGTATATATATATATATATATATATATGATATGGGAACTCGCAACTGCTATATTTTTTGGTGCGCATTGAATAAATTATTAAGTTAATGCAATAGCCTGCAAACTATACAAATTAGGTAAATCGCACTAGACAAATCTCATACGACAAACTCGATCGAAAAAATATTGAAAAGAAATTCGAATTTAGAATATGACATTCCGCGCAACCCTTTTCCACCAATTGAGTCATTCATGCGAGGAAAAAAAAAACCTCATGTATATCTTGATCGAATTAAAGATGGATGTAGTAGAACTAATTAAATCTAGACCAGACTACTTGCTAGCCCAATTGAACTGTTGAAGTTCATTAATTGCTACTATAGATGTTATATTAGCGGTTATCAAGTTCAAAAAAATAAAAATATATAAGATACATAATTTATTTTAGTTCTCAGCAAAATGAATATGGGTTATTGAAATTTGATGGTTTTATTTTGGGTCAAATACAAAACTTGACTTTGACATACGTGCCTGAACCTCTATGGTGGAGATTAATTAAGAAATTATCGACAGGATTAATTTTGATTCCTGAAATTTCAGGAGAATATTCTAGATTGCAAAGATGAGGCATCAAGGCAGTGTTTTTATAGTTATTTATATTCAGATCAGATTTACTCTTCTTACTATTTTAGTCAAAGTCCGTACGTTGAGAATGGGGTTCCACTGCCATTTGTTCTTCTTTCTTTTATCCCTCCCCCTCCCCCACCACCCACCCACCCACCCACACACACATATATATATATATATATATATATATATGATTATATCAATTCGAGTAATATAAAATTGTCCATTTTTAAAATTGAGTTGATTGATTGATCTAATCACAAATTGATGATGGATCTAATTTAAATAAAAGTAAAAAATTAAATATTCAATTAAATTGATTAAAAATTTGTCAAATCAAGTATAATTATTTTTTATTTTTTAAAAAATATTATTTAGTTACATATATATGATTATTTATTTTTTAAGTTTTGTTATATTTTTTTAATTGATTCTTTTATCTTTTTTATATATAATAATTAATTTATTGTATTATTATTTTTTATAATATAATAAAGAATATATAATGACTAGTTAAATAGTTAATATACAGTAAAATTAATTTAATTATCAATTCAATTATAAAATTATTATTATATATATATATATATTATATGTATACATTTGTAATGTAGTTAGAAAATGAGTAAGCTTGATTATCTTTTAAGCTGTACCCCACAATTTTTCTAATAAAAATTGGTTGATGTCATAGATGGTACCTCACACTTAGCACAGTCCGTTCGTTTTGGTGTATGTAAATATCTGACTTTGTTGCCTAAATATTCCTGTCCGAAAACATAAATCTCAATCAATCAATTTTTATTAAAAAAAATTCCCTTTCAAACATAATATTGCTACGATTATTAGGTCCAAAAATTATAGTTATCTATTATTATTAGATACACGACTTTATTTTTTATGTATTTATTTTTTCTGGTATAGTATGTGAAAAGTCCTATACCAAAATAAATCTTATATTGTTAATTTTTTCTTTATACGATCTTATATTCCTAAAAAAAAATTGTGAAATTACTAAATAAAATAGAAAAGGCATGTGGGGCCATCAAATCATCATCATATTATGATTTTAATTTTGTTTGTTTTTAATCAATGATCCGATCGGGTCCCAATCAAGTTAATTTTTTTATGCCCCCGCAACGATTAAAAATAGGCCATATGGATTCTTGGGTCCCTTGGACCCATTGATCAAGTACCTCGTGAAACAAATAAATTTATCCACATTGTGAGAGGCATCCTAGATTATTGCCACCATTGCACCTAATTAGGAATCCAATCGTACTATCTTAATTAATTTTAGTCTTTATCAATTTTAGTCTTTAAATTGCAACTGCTTCAACTGTTCAACATTAAATTGGGCCCTATCGATGAACTCTAGCTCAAATAGTGAATTTCAGTAAATGTATTTGTCTAATTTTATAATAGTTGATTGGTAATAATTGATATGGGTAAATTGTTTTAATATGCGTAAAATCAATCAAATATTTGATATTTTTCTTAAAATATTAAAATATATTTTTAAAGAAATAATTCACAATAAGACGATTGCACAATTGTTAAACGTCGCGGACTGATAAAATATGTCGAACTTGTAAATTTTATCTTAATGAAAAAATGACCAAATCTACATTTATGGGACAAGTCAAAAGCCTCAAATGCATTGGATCAACATACATAGAAATGTACGTGATCTACTAAATATGAGTACTAGCTCGAAATAATATTAGATTAAGAGCTGTCGGTCGTTTTTTACTCCCGTGAATTAATCTTTTGCTTATCAAACAATTCCATCATAGTTCTTACGGGAAGTAAATTAATCAAACCTGAAAGTACATCAAATATTTCAAAATTTCTTGATACATGTATGATTTTTTTTTTATTTTCAAAAATAAAATAAAATTGAGAAGCTTGTTCATTAAGGTAACATAAGTGGTACAGTGGTCCTGGAAAACTCATAAGTCAGGGAATATCTGGGAGCCGAAAGTGCATCAACTGTGGTTGGCAATCTATTTGGCTCCACATAATCTTGAGGTTCACAAAGTTGTTTCAACTTTCAAATATGTGGAAACAATTATCGGAGAGAAATTATTCATTTTTGGTTGTATTTTAAGTAATAATATTTGCTATATTCATGCCAAAAAATAAAATAAAAGCCATAAATAGATATGACAGAGAACAGGACATGCTTTGGAATGTCAAAAACTTTACATCAATCGGGAATTAATTTTGCTAGCATAACTTTAAAGGATCATAACTTTTATTCTGCAACCAGCTTAACTAACACGCATATGTATGCTTATAGGAAGATGGTTTTTAATTACATTTTAAACTATGAAACAAGTGACTGAAGAATAACAATTTTTTGTCCAAAATTAGGGTGTGTTTTAAAATTCGTGTACGAAAAATTATTTCTTTTCATTTTGCAGAAAAATTCATTAAGTTTGGTAACTGTGCAAATTGGTAACTCATATTCAAAAGAATCGATTAGTATTGATTTTAAAACATGTATATTTTGTGGTAAATGTGTATTGTCTAAAATGAAGAATATGAATTTTTTTACTTATGATCGTTACAAATTGAAGTATAACCAAATTGCTTTAGATCAGTTGAGGGTGTCAACAATTGACAATTCTGCAATTTTGAATATTTTTTTCAAATTTAATTCGAATAAAAAATGTATCTACAAAATAAAGTTAATATTTAATGATATTCACGTGAGCGTCATTCATACATCAACCGTCATTCATACATCAACATAAAAGACTTTATTAAACTTATTTTTACTACCAAATTTTTTTTAATATATTATAGTTGTTGAAATTTAAAGTATATGATTATCTTTTAACGCAGAAAATCCAAGATTTACTTAAATCAAGAAATAAGAGTTCTAATTTTATTAAGCACACAAAATATAATATTTATGATTACATATATATATGTATGTATATATATGTATATATGCCAACTAAAATTGAGTTTGACTAAAAGTATAAAATGAGTCGAGTTAGCTCGACTCAAATTTGAGCTTGAGCCGAGTTTGAATTTATTTGCGAGTTGAGCTCGATCTCACATAGAGATGTACTCATAAGTTCATAACATAGGTTTGTGGCCTTTTGATTATTTTTGAAATTTTATTTATATATATGTATAAATATTCGATGTTATGTGAAATAACATTAAAAGTTATAAATATTCAATTTTGAGTTACATGTAATGAAATAATAGAAATAAATATAGGCAGAAAATTACGTATTTTCCCATTGAGATTATATATGTTTCTACAAATATATTCAATTAATGCATGTTTTGAAACTCCCTCTTATATTTTATATATAATTATTGATAAAAGATATCTAACTATTATTTGTCTTATCTTATCTATTTTCATATTTATTCTTTCTTTTTCTTATGTAAATTATGTTGTTAATTTCAGTATACAAGTATTAACAGCCTTTATAGGTCACTCCAAAATAACTTTGGAAAACTAATTTGTGAAAACCATATAGTCTAAAAAATAATGACATATTTTGTACTTTTAATCATTAAATATATACTTTTACCAAGATACGCATGGATGTGTGTGTGCATATATATATATTCACGATATATAATTTGTTGCAATTTTCTCTTCTCTTCTATTTTATTTAGTTCCTTACATTCTTTTAACATATATGAAGTATTTTTTTTTATATTTTCAATCATTAGGAGCTACTATCATTTGCCTATCTTCTCATCTTTCAAAAAATAAAAAATAAAATACTGCTCAAGCTCGAGCTTTAAGAAACAAGCTTTTAGTCAAGCTTGAATTAGAGCCTGTATCATAATTGGCCCAATCCATGCAAAATAAATTATATGTTACGTTTGAGGCCCAAACAATATAAACACTCTAATATCTGATAGCCCGTTGGTTTCATTTCCAAATTTATTTTCATATTTTCAATATTTTTAAAGTTAAAAATATTTTTATTAAAATTTTATATAAAATAAAAATATTTTTGAATTTAATATATTTTTATGTAGATTATATAGGTTCGAAAATAAAAATATATTTGTTTTATAATTTTTTTGCATAAAAAACGTAAAATTTTAATAGTTTTGAAAATGAATTTGATAAGTGCTTGAAAATGCGTATAATTTTAATATGTTTGACAATGAATTTTAAAAATAAATATAAATTATATTTCTAATAAAATTGAGTAAAATAAATATATTTTTGAAGTTTCAAATAGTGAAAAGGTAAAAAAATGCTTTGTGAAAATGAAAACAAACAGGCTCAATCAGGCTCCCAAGTATTGAATATTTCATGCAAATGAGTAGAAAGAAATTCTATTGGTATGAAAATAAATGAGATTAGTATATTGTCTACTCTTGGGACAAGCATATCACTATATTTTGGTTATTTTGTTATTTATCTTTCTGAAAATTGTTAGACTCTTATTTTTCACATTATGTTTATGTAGGGGACAGACAGCCTAAATTTTCAACTTTCTTTTTACGTTTTCCCGATACAATAAAATTATTTCCTCATGACCCGTAATCTTAGTCCAACTTAAGCGAACCATGTAAAATATAGTTATGCTGTACCCGGTGTAATACTACACTGATATAATGTACAATGGGTATTTAAAATGATAGACAAGTATTCAATTTTATAAAAAATAGGATACTTATTCATTATTTACATATCTAGTATATTATTTATCGGACGTAATATTTGGTGTATTATCTATATGACTGTAACATCTCAAAAATCATAAAATATTATATTGATTTTGAATTTTATGTTCTTAATTATCGCCCTTAATTTCTAACAAGAACAGTCATAAAATGCCTAATAGTCATGGTTGGAGTTGGGAATTTCCACACCATTTTCTCCTTAAATGAAGGTTTGAAGCTAAAGTGTACATGTATATGGAGACAATAATGATTGAGCAAGACTATTACTTTCTACCTTCTTTTTGAACATTTGGTCATCCCATTAAAAAGTTAAAGCCTACAATCTTGATCTGTCTGAGACATCTCTTCCTCTTTCCCCTCTGGAGCTGATCACAAACTTCAGAATGGATTCTCACACCTTCAGCATAAGATTTCCATTGCTCTTAGTATTAACACTAGTGTTGCTAGCTCTTGCAACCTCTGATAATTCCAAGGACAGGGAAGAATGTGCAGAGTCATTGGTGGGATTAGCAACATGTCTGCCTTATGTTGGAGGAACTGCAAAAGCCCCCACCCCTGATTGCTGCAGTGGGCTCAAACAGGTCCTGAAAACCAAGAAAAAGTGCCTGTGTGTGATTATTAAAGATAGAAACGATCCAGACTTGGGGCTCAATGTTAATCTCACACTTGCTTTAGGTCTTCCTCAAGTTTGCAATGCCCCAGCTAACATTTCCCAGTGCCCTGGTAAGTCCACTATCCTTACTATCAGAGTGTAAAATGAGTCTACCATAAAGTATGAACAAGCCTAAATAGTAAGTGTTGTACTTCTTATTTTTATCAAGTTGAGCTCGAGTCGAGTTAGAGTTTCCTTTGAAGAAACATGGGAATTTCCATGGATCAATGTCCCAGTTGTTCTTTCCTATTTATTTTTCTACCCTTTTTTTGACCTACATAGATTCAGTAGTTGTGCCTATGCATCTACAAGATTTTCCTTTGCCAAATCTGGGATCTGGCCTTAAGTTACACCATATCTATCAAATTTTACTTCAATGGCAGTAAGAACACAAAAAGTTGTGGTTTATAGCTGTGTAATTTCCACCAATTTTGGGTAGAAATTGTGCAAATCTTTAGCCGTATAGTCGATTGACAGGGTAATTGTTACACTGCAGCTCTCCTGAACTTGCCTCCAGATTCACCAGATGCTCAGATTTTCTATCAAGTTGGGCAGAAACCCACCAATAGTAGTTCTAGTAGCCCTGTTGCTGGAGAGCCTAATGCCAATGGTATGTCAACACTTGTCCTGATTAATTATCCAATAAATAATCTTAATTATAATTGTAATCAGAAAGAATGATGCCCACTCACTTTATAAGATGATCCCTTTTTATGATTTCATCATTTGACACCCAATCTTGATATTTCTGAAACAGTGAAGCCTAATCCAGCAAGTACCCCTGCTGGATTCAATACTCCTGGAAGCAGTGCTCAGCAGAGAAGTGGTGGTTGTGGCTATGGGAAGAGATATCTGGGATTGGAAATCTTCAGTGGAATAGTGTTGTTATGGTCTTTTACTGCAAATTTGATTATGTAATGTCTGTAAAACCTCTTTGAAATTAAGATGAACTCTTACTCTTGTTTGGACTCTATGTTCAATGAGATTCAAACCTAACAAAGCAACTCTTATTTCCATGACAAATCATACAAAAGAATGGGAAGAAAAATCTTTATAACTTGTGTTATAGAGTATATGTATGAGTCTAATCAGGCAAATAATCAGAGACATGGTTATGTGTTCATTTCTAGTCTGTCATTGGGTTGGTGGATTCTATGTCCCTTGGACTTGGAATTAGAGTCTGTCTTAGTTTGACATAATGATGAAGCTGTAAAATCTGAATGCATCAAAGAGGACAATTTCAGATCCTAATCAAATAACTAAGCTCCCTTATGGTTTGGATAATTCTTCTTATGATGCTGGTTTTTTAAGGTTTCAGCTACATGTTTTTTGAACCCTTTTGTTTGGTTTATTTTCTCAACTCCCTTAAAAAAATGTTGGGATTGAGTAGGTAAGTGCAAATGACATGCAAAATCAAATAAAAAGTATCTTTTATTGCATTTTTTCCTTTTAGAAAAGTAAATAGTTTGCAACTGAATATCTTGAAAATAGAAATAAAATAACATGACCTTTTATTTGGTTGATTAAAAGATGTTTTAGGCCAAATGAGTTTTTATCCACAATCCAAGTGTTCTAAAATTGTGACTGAAATTCTTCATATAGTGGTCACACAATGTCACACTTCTAGACCCTCATTTTTGCCTATTTTATGTGCATTTCAAGAGTTGTTTTCTACAATTAGAAGCTACATTTCTAGATTGAAGTTGCACTTAATTATCGAAGATTATGGAATTTAATATATAATTTTTCTTTCAACTTCCTATTCAAGTGCAAGAAAAATTTAAATTTTTGTTAAAAATTTGGATAGGGTCAATTTTATGGCTATCTATCTTTATTTCTTGCATTTCTTCACTTGCATATGAGTAAATATGAATTAGGTGTGATGAAAATTTTATGCTTGTTAAGGTCATAAAAAAAATTAGACCGTACAACTAGTGAATAGACTTCAAGTATTAATATTGGATATGCTCTTACTAAAATATTTTAATTTTAAATTTCAATTCACCTTGGGATTTATACCATAATTTATATTAATTTATCATTGAAAAAAGAAACAAAACATAATAGGAAACTGATGATATTTTCCAAGGTGAATGAATGAAACAAGCTGAAAAAAAAATTAAAATGAGTAATTTTTTACTCTTTTATCTCTTTTTCGTTAGAAAAAAAAATTCCATATTAAATATTTTAATTTTGCAACGCTCTGGGTTTATCCTTCTTCCCCACAGTCCCGCTTAAATCTTCCGGTTCATTAGGCGACCCAAATTCCTAACGCGACGGGATTTTAAGAAGAAAAACAGACGTCGAGTACACAAAAATGGCAGTTTTGCTGTCAACCATCTCTCTATCTTCAAGCTCCACCAATGTCTATATCAAGCTATCGTCGAACAACAAAATTGAAGCAAACCCTTTATCAACATTTCGGCTTTTTACTGGTAAATTAACTTTCCTCTGATGTTTATTTCATTTTCTTGCACTTTCACACAATAAACATAAAACCCAATAGTCAAAATCACTTATTTACAGGACTCGATATAGGAAGAAAGAAGGACAAGCATATCAAGAAAGATTTATACTTAGTACGAGGTAGTGAAGCAATTATTCAGAAAACTGAGAAAAAATATGGGAGGAATTCAAGAAAAGGTGATAAAGGTTTAATTTTGAGTGAAGGGAGAGATGGAGATGAGAATTATGGGCTTATATGCCCTGGTTGTGGAGTGTTCATGCAAGATAAAGACCCAAATCTTCCAGGGTATTTTCAAAAAAGAAAAGTGGAAGTGGCAGAGTCGATAGATGCTATGGGGGATTTGCTGGATGAGGATTTTGATGATTCTGAAGACTTTGAAGAAGATGATGAGGATTTTGAGGATGACATTGAGGGAAAATTGGAAAAAGTTGATGAGGATGGGATTGATTGGGAGTCAGAAGAATGGGAGTCGGATTTCGAAGATGGTGAAGATGATTATTTGAAAGAGTTGGATGGATTTGCTCCTGCTGGTGTTGGGTATGGTAACATTACAGAGGATATACTAGAAAAGGGAAAAAGGAAGAGGGTCTCGAAGGCGGAGAGGAAAAGAATCTCTAGGGAGGCTCAAAGAGAGAAGGAGGAGGTGACAGTTTGTGCGAGATGTCACTCGCTGAGGAATTATGGGCAAGTCAAGAATCAAGTGGCTGAGAATTTGATACCTGATTTTGATTTTGATCGGTTGATAAGCACGAGGTTAATGAAACCCACGGGGAATGCGGATGCTACGGTGGTGGTTATGGTGGTTGACTGTGTTGATTTTGATGGGTCATTTCCTAAACGTGCAGCCAAGTCCTTGTTCAAAGCACTGGTAGAAGGTAAAGATGGTTCAAAGCTTAGTAAAAAGTTGCCGAAGCTTGTTCTTGTTGCTACAAAGGTTGATCTTCTTCCTTCCCAGATTTCACCTGCAAGGTTGGATAGATGGGTTCGTCACCGTGCTAAGGCAAATGGGGCACCTAAGCTAAGTGGGGTGTATGTGGTTAGTGCTAGGAAAGATTTGGGTGTGAGGAACTTGCTAGCATTCATTAAGGACTTGGCTGGACCTAGAGGGAATGTTTGGGTTATTGGGGCTCAGAATGCCGGGAAGTCAACATTGATCAATGCATTTTCCAAGAAAGAAAGGATAAAGGTTGCAAAGCTCACAGAAGCTCCTATTCCTGGAACAACACTTGGGATACTGAGGATCGGAGGGATTTTGCCTGCTAAGGCAAAGATGTATGATACTCCAGGCCTTCTGCACCCATACTTATTGTCCATGAGATTGAACAGGGATGAGCAAAAAATGGTTGAGATACGAAAAGAGCTTCAACCTCGAACTTTTAGGATAAAGGCAAGTTATTAATTACTTAAAATTAAGTGTGAAAACCTAATGCACCTTTAGATTGTTAAATTGAAAAGCTCAAACATAGATGAGAACTTTAACATGTTAGTTACACGCTATTGTTATTGTTAAAAGAGGATTAGCTTCTATGGCATATTAAGTTAGGATTTTGCTATTAGATGATTTTGCACTTTGAATGGGGCAAGAAGTGGAAGTGGAAGTGGAAGTAGAATTTGAAGAAGCATACCATCCTCTTTGATGGAATACATGACAAGTGAAGTGGAGAAATACCATAATCTTCTGGCCCCTTTCTCTTTCCCCAAAACTGAGACATGTGAAGTTTTGAGGCGATAAGAACACAAGACTAACCTTAAGCAGAGTTGATGGATTTATCTATAGAAAGCATATGCCAAATCACCATAGACCTCAGGTTATATTTTTCCGTGCCCTCCCCTCCCATCCACCAAGCAAGATAATTATGAACATGACTTCATCTAGGAGAAGTTGTGCATTGTCCTTGCTTCCTTCTTTGGTCCCCTTTCCCCTTTCCTTCTGGAAACCAGCTGATGTTTAAGCTGATGTGTCCGTTCTTGTGCCAAACTGTGGAATGAAGGATTGCGTGCCCTTTAGGTTAATTGTCTACTGATCCAATTTTTATTTTTTTTATACACACAATAAAGCTGTTAATAAGTTTGAGTTGCTTTAAATATCACTTTATAATGGGATTAGTTTTCTTTTTTGTGTTCCTTCTGGAGGGTGCGAAGGTGTGAGGTGACAGGAAAATAATTGATGCAAACTCAGTTACTAGCCTTATGCATCTCATAATGGAACTTAATTAGCTGAAAAATACACAAGTCAGATAATATCTCTTCTGCTATGACCTCAAGTTCTTTCTCTGTGTCTCTTTCCCCTGAACATGTTTAGTTTTATATAGGGTTGCGCATTAATTGAAATTCATGTTAGAACAGCTCTGCATGATTAAGTGTGTAGCTGACATGTGATCATTTGTTCCCTTTCTTCCCTCATTAATGGCTTCTTTAGTTTTAAAATTATCATGGATCCTATGCATTGTCAAGCTTGCTTGTGCTATTGGACCTAATACAAGATATTTTTTTTAACCACATGCAGGCTGGCCAAGCTATACATGTTGGTGGCTTAGTTAGATTTGACCTTGACCAGGCTTCTGTAGAAACTATCTATGTCACAGTTTGGGCATCGCCTAGTGTTTCTCTTCATCTGGGAAAGATAGAAAATGCTGGTGAGATAAAGAACAAGCATGCTGGAATTAGGTTGCAGGTAATGATTCTGAGCCACTTAAATGAAAAAAATTAGCATTATTGGTTCGATATAACACAAACTTAAATAATAATCAAACAGATAAAAAGTGCTATATTGTAGTGCTATTTGCAGCTGATAACTGCAATGACACTGACTTTAAAATCTTCTAGCACGGTTCCATTTGGAATATCATCCTGTGAATTGTTGATTTTTTCATTTGCAGTATACTTTAAAAGAGATCATTAATGGTGATAATTGGGATCCGACATTTAGTCATTGCATTATGTTATTGCTCCTGATATGTTTTATTGGGTGTTATCTCTCTCCTTCTGCCATCTCGACACTCTTGGCTATTTAGCTGAAGAATGTGCAATGAATAATCTTTTTTATCTTTTCCTCATCAATATGAGGAGATTTCATCCCATGGAAATCTTCTTCAATATATGTTGAGTTTCCTCAAGTGGCAAATATCAACGAACTCCTCACGGAACAGGCCCACATTAAGTACAACCCTCTTGATTTGTTTTAAAGGATTAGTGTGGCAACATGCAAATGCACCCTTCTATTGGTGTCCCACATCATTGCTTTGAAGGCATTGCTAGTCCTCTGGTGTTATTGTGTCACAAAAGAGGAAACGAAATAGAGAAGACGGTAATTCACTTCTGAACACCCAGACATCAAGACATTCCTAAAACAAAATTATTTGAACTTGTTTCTAGCTCCTAAAAACTGTTATTGTTCAATTGCAGACAAATCAATGTTTACCTATATACTTACATTTCATGGGAAATTTATCTGTAATTTTGCAAGCCAGAGTCTTCTGAATCCAAACTGAGATAAGCCTTTTCAAGCCCTTTGTTTTCCTTGGTTGTTTTTTTGGTTTTATTCATTCCACCTGTCTTTCTTTCTACCTTTCATTATATCTGCCTAAACTCAAAATTTATCTGTAATTTTGCAAGTCAGAGTCTTCTGAATCCAAACTGAGATAAGCCTTTTCAAGCCCTTTGTTTTCCTTGGTTGTTTCTTTTGGTTTTATTCATTCCACCTGTATTTCTTGCTTCACCTTTCATTATATCTGCCTAAACTCCGACTTGTAAGACTTATTTGTATGGCACTAGATGACATTTCACATGTATGACATTTCTGCTCAAGTGGATAAAATCATGATCTGGACCATGCTTTCTGATTCTTTTACTTGGTTTTTCTTGTTTTAGCCACCTGTTGGTATAGACCGAGTTTCTGAATTGGGTGAATGGGTAAAAAGAGATGTTAAAGCATCTGGAACAAGCTGGGATGTGAACAGTGTTGATGTTGCAGTGGCGGGTTTGGGTTGGTTCTCTTTAGGTTTGAAAGGCGAAGCAAACTTAACCCTCTGGACGTATGATGGCATCCAGATCACATTGCGGGAACCTTTGGTACTTGATCGGGCATCATTTCTTGAGCGGCCTGGATTTTGGCTGCCAAAGGCTATATCTGAGGCTATTGGCAATCAGACTAAACTCGAAGCTCAATCAAGGAGAAAGGATGGAGATGGAAGTACAGATTTGCTTTCTGAAGTACCTACTTGAGAAGAAGGCATAATACAACATCACAGAAATACTACCTTTTGACTACTTAAGAGTTATCGTGTTTGCCCTGCTGCAGAAGCTGCTGCTCGTGCAAGTTCAGGGCACAGTCAGCACATGTATTGGCCCAGAATGCCTGATTGTTTCTGAGTTCTCAGTGGATTCTTCACCTGATCTGGCATGTTTTCAGCTAATGTTTCACCCTAATCTTCTAGTCATATTAACTCAGTAAGCTGTACAAACTAAGACCTAGCAGGCCTGTGGGGGTGAAACGAGCGCTGTGCTTCGGGCTAACGACCTTGGTCGACTTTTGCCAGTACTTAACCTGCTCCCTAGGGGACCTGGGGGCTCGCTCTTTTGGGCAAAGAAGTCGAATTGTTAAGGACCTAAGATTAAATTTTATGTTTCTTTGTATATTTTTAATTTTTCATGCTATATTATGTCTTTCTAGATACTCTTACATTTCTTCTTAACTTATATACAATACATTCTTCACAAGTAAATGGGCACACATCCACTCTCACACACACACAGACTCATAAAAGTAGTTTGCTTTTGCAAATGCAAACAACTAAATGATGGGGAAATTCTTTGCCAATCTCAACTTCGAGAAATTTCATGTCATTCACTTGTCTTCAAGAAATTTTGTATCATTTACTATTTGAATGAGTTTGTGAGTTATTGATATTACTATATATATATATATATATATATATATTTATATATAAAGATCCAAAATGTATATAACATGTCATGAGCCACCCCCCTGAACTCCCAGATTTGAGGCTCTATCTGTTATCTTTATATGTGTGTGTATTTTATACATAATTATTTTAGATGGTTAGGTTCTATCTCCTTGTATCTTTTGTGGATTTCTTGGATTGGATTTGTATGGCAGCAGAGTTGATTGCTTAGCTGACATTGGGGCATGGGGTGCCATCTTCAACTGAACTGCACTTGCCTAACAACATTGAATCTGTTTTTGTCTTGTTCTTTAAGGTAAAAAGGTTTGTGCTATAACCATATAACTTCTCCCCAGCCCAGAAAACACAGAATTGTTTAGGCCAGAAGATTCTTTACCCCTCAAATTTTAAGATTATGTTGTTTTAATCTCTAAACTTATAACTGTACCATTTTAGTCTGTAAACTCCAGATCTTATAATTAAAATTTGCACATTTTTGCTCAAATTTGGAGCTTCTTCGGTCAAAAACTTTCAAATAAAACTTAATTACATCTATTTCATATTATACATTTTTAATATATATTTAATTGTATAAAAATTGCATCACCTATCAATCCTTTTTCTTTTCCCAAAAATAGTAAGTTATGGCCTTATAACGTTGCTCAATTTTGGTCTGATAGTTGTGATTGGTACAAAAGGGGGCTCCCAAGTCCCTAAGCACGACATCGTGTTAACAATTCCGATGCACTTTATGTACTAACAAACAAAGCACAAAATCAAGGTTCAGAGTGACATGCAGAAACTGCTGCTCTAAGGTCATGACATTTATCAAATCTCAGCCTTGGAAGATATATACTATTGGATATTGCTTAAACAAAATTGGGTTGAATTTCATGGGTGAACTTAACCACAAAAATCGTCCACATTCAACACTAAGGATGACCAGTTTGGCCAAATTCAAAATTCATCCATCAAGCATTTTTAGGACTTAAATTAGGATCTGGACATGATGATTAAACACACTAGACTCATTTATTATTTTAATTTTTTTAAAATAAAACACTAAGATTTTTTAAAAAATACATATTTTTGTAAAAATATATCAAATAAATATATATAATAAAAAATAAATAGAACAGACAAGTTTAAAAATAAAAATTCAAAATCCATCCCGAACCCATTTGTAATAGTAAAAAGACATTTTAAGTGGAGCGAGTTTGAGTTTGAACACACACCATTACCATCTCTATTCAACACCGATAAATAAATTTTTATTATATGTTTTATTACATTTTATTACATTTCACAAATTGTCATCACGCATATAATTTATGGAGAAGATTTTCACATACTAGATAATAAAAAAAATAGAGGATCCAATAAAAATTTATAATAAAAGATTCTGTGAGCCCCTTCTCATTTTCCTATTTTTTTTTTAAGAAAATATAATTTTATTTTCTTGATTTCTTGTTTTTTTTTAATGCAAATGGTCTTTCCTAAACAATAAGTGAGTAAATATACTTATAGAGAGCCTTTTTCTTTTTCACTAAATATTACCTGAAAAAGGTTTTTTTTTTTTTTAAAAAATGAATCAAAGGGTGCCCTAAAGCCTAAACCATGCTCCACTTTTGAGCAAAAAATAAAATAAAAAATGACCACGTAATCAAATGGTTCAATTTTACTTATAACACAACTATAGTAATATGGTGCTATTAATAAGCTCTAATGGCATTAATTAATGTGATTCTAGGTTAATTATTTAAATGGTAAGTAGGGGCAGAGACCACATTCAATCAATTGGGGTCAAGTTGAAACGTTTATTAAATTAAATGTACGTATATTTTTAATTATTTTGGGTAGTAAGTTTTACTCTTTGATCCCACTAAAAATATTACAATAAATAAATTCAATTTGATGGAAATTGAATTTTTAAATTTGTATGACAATATAAGTGACTGGTTAGAAAATAATAGTTTTTACTTCTTATTTTGTTGTTGGAACTCAACAATTAATTATAAGTAAAAAAAAATACTTTTTTCTTAAATAAAAACAATTAAATAGATTATTAAATAAAATATTAATCACAAATTATTCAAGTACATCAATTTATACAAAATACACACAATCTTGATAGGATTCAAATACTAAACCTCAAATGTTAAGTCTAAATTTTGCCATTAGAACGGATACTTATTAGATATTTTAGAATTGTTATCAAAGATTCAAAAATAATTATAGACGAGATAATTTCTCAAAACATTTTTGAATTCATTTAATTTCAATCATTCAGGAATAAATAGAAGTGGTTTTTAATCATTTACCTATTATTATTCTAAAATGAAAAATATTATTTTCAGAATTATGTCGTCATTTATTGATTTCTCCTTTTACTTTCTCTCTATGTCAAATAAATGAAACTATAGTAGTAGGTTACGGAGTGTATTTAGCACAGAACTTTGCATGTATTATATATACTCCCAAAAGCAAAGTGGGAGTCAAAACAAAAGACTTTGAATTTTTTGTTTAAATTTATGCTTCGTGATATATTTAATTTCTAGATATATGTCAAGTAGATATATTTATATTTAAAAACTATTTTGTACATTTTATATTTATAAAATAAAAAATAAAACACGATTTCTCCAATTACTTTTTTCACACTATGTCAAATAAATCAAAACAAAATAACTAAAAAAATGAACAGCATAAAAAGTCGTACGTAGGAGTTAGGATCAGGACCATTTAGTACTTTCACCTCTTGCCGTTTTTTTTAGAGTTCCAAACGTGTAGGTGGCGCCTTCAGCATAATCCCAGACATTTATTCATTCAAAAGGCAGTCTGTATATGATTTAAAGAAGCATAACTTGCAACCGAGCAAAGACAGTTATCTTTGCCCAATAACTCTCTCATAATCTTTTCCCTTTCTCCTCCCTTTTTTACACCTGAGTCTCTGCCCAGTTCAAGAGAACAATTTATATGCACAAAAAGTTGATGGGCTCTGCTTAAATCACACGAAGAGGTACGAAATTACTCTATTTGATGTAAAGATTTATTGGCACATATAGTTTGATACATGTTAAAACTTCTGCAGAGTGTTGTGTTTCGTCTCAGGCGTCTTTTTGCTCTTTCGGTTTTTTTTCCGTGTTTTGTGATGGATGGTTTATGAAGGTTGTTTTGAATGAAACCGCATGCATTCATTTTTTTCCTGGAAGATTTTTTTTTTTTAGTTTAGTCATTACTCAGATGGCCTTATAATTTGTCAAGATGGATAAAATGGTGTTAAGGGCTTAGCAAATTCTTTGTGTTTGTCTAGGTTGATTGTATGAATATGTAGCGGTGAAACTCTTTCAATTCCAAGAGATAATTTTCTATTCAGTCTGTCTATTATCCAAGATAAGGGTGAAAAAACAATGAAACAGTCTGTCTACGTACATGTTTGGTTTGCTTTAACTTTATGCTGCTTTAAAGTTGGTATTGAAGGAATTTAGCTTTAAATATGATCAATTTAACATTTATATCATGTGGTAATGGAGGTTACTTAAAGGTGGTTTGCTTGGAGGATACGTGTGGTATCAATCTAGCTCAAGAAAATACTGTCTGAAATTCTGAATGGAAGTTTCACTTAGCCACCACAACTATAACAAAACTGTCAAATAAGCCCCTTGTCTTAGAGTTCCTTCCACTTTCCATCCACCACAAGGTTCCGTTTGGTTCCACTAGTAGGAATCAAAAAGGAGAGGGAGGTGAAGGGGTATGGGTTTCAAGCTATTTTCCCCATAGGAGGGACCACAGATAGAGCCCAAGAGGGATATATCCATGGTCCCCTTGTTTGTTTTACTCTGTCAGTATGGATTCTACCTACTGTATCCACGAAAGTAGAATATACATGGAGTGGGCCTTCGATGAGTTTCTTTTGCCGTTTTTGTGAGTTGATATTTGGTTTCTCTCTACGACTTAGGCTCCCTAATCAATTAGAAAAAGGAAAACAACTTGACAGTATATGATTATATAATCAGTTATTAATCCACTCAGTTTCTACAGTCACAGTTTCAGAAGATACTAGATCATGCTTAGATTGTCGAAAGATTACAATTTTTTTTAAATCTTTTGGCTAGGAAATTAAATAGAAGTCACAAAAAATTGTTCTACTTTTTGAGGTCCAAAATTTCATATTATTGCAACTTCTTACATTTTTTTTAATCTTTACACGAAATTATTCAGACTATTAATTAATTACTCCAATACGTAGAATGATTCTTTTTCTAATTAAATATTTCCTGAGCTAAATGATCAGAATTGTGCAAGTATTTTCATAGTATTTGCTTATATTTTTTTTTTGATAAGATATAGTATTTGCTTATATTAGTGATACACATATTCAGTTAGAAATATTGATGTCTAACAGCAATCTTCATAAGTTTGTAGCAGCCTTCCTTGGAAAAGATTCCGATATTGCCCCTACTTCCTTCAGAAGGTGGTTATATATAGCCAAGCTTTCATGTTAATTACTTATGTTGTTTGATAATGTGGAGGCTAAGGGAACTGAATATCTCCCTCCCTTCTTGTTATGGTAATAAAAACAAAGTGTCATTTTCCAGTTGTTCAATCGTATGCAGGGATATTTACCTATTTGACTTAGCAAACAAATTTGTCTGCATGACATACAATGTTGCTTAATACTCCGAGTTGAAGTGTAAAATGCCATGGGGTCTGATTGTTTCCTCTAAAAGATTACTAGTATGAGGGAAGTGAGACACTGATTAGCGTCTGAGTTTCCTAGTGAAGTTGTTTGACATATTAATTGGGTTGATTCTTGAAAAGCTTGTGGATTTCTTTTCACATGAGATTGTAGATATGGTATACTATCTATTAACAAAAGGAAGATTCACTCTATTTTGGGCCATATGCTGGCATGAAATGATGTAGTTTACATCAGATTGAGAGGGCATTGAAGATGAAGAATCGTATTGAAGCTTCTTTTGCCCCAGCAGACCTGACAAGCTTCTTTTTATTTTCTTTCTTTTCTTTTTTTCATTTTAAAGAGCAAAAATAAACTCCCACATATGCAGATAATTTTTTCGTACAGAAGCCTTTATAGAATGATGGTTCACGAAGAACCAGAAACATTGGCCAATCTTTTGCATAATCTTAAATAAGATAATTTCAACTTTTTTGTAAGGTGTTCTCCTCTTTTTATTGATAATCAATGCTTGTCAGTGTGTGTGGATGAAAATGCTTGGTTGATGATCCTAAACAGCTCAGACTCAATAAAGTTCTTTCCGAAGATTCAGAATTTGCTTGAGTTATGCGGCAGAAAAGTTTGTCTGAGACTAAGGATAGCAGCAGAGACCCACATAGAATGGTCAAATGCTGATACTTAAGACATTTTACTTTCCTCCTCCATGTAAATGCATATTTCATTCTTGTCCACATTTTGCTTTTTAGTAGTAGTGATTTTTTCCATGCCCGAAATTTCTTTTATTCGTCAAGATAAATAGAAGCAACAAGCTTTAATTGCATGTGTGTTCATATTTTGTTAATTCGGGTTTGTGATGTTGAAGGAATATGTTTACTTGTTTATCTGTAAAACAAAATACAGAATGCAAAAACTTTTGTAAGATGAAGAAATAGACCATTCTCAACAACTATTTCTACTACCCTGCATTAGTAGGTTTGACCATGAAGGACAATCTTTACTTAAGAAAATATTTACAGCATACACAGCATCCTTCTATGTGTTTGAAGTTTTTTAATTAAAAAAGTACTTTATGACATCAAAAAGTCCTGGTTTTTATGATGAAGAGATGGGAATATAACTTGCAGGATCTCATCACTTCAGACTTCTGAAACAGTATGGCTGGGGTAGCAGGGATGATGAATCATGCACCCGGCCCCTCGGACGGTGCTCAGTCATCTATTATGGGGTGGGACACATGCTGAATGATATAACATCTGCCTGTTGGTTTACATATCTCTTAGTGTTTTTGACAGATATTGGACTGCCCCCAAGGTTTGCACTTTATCGGCTTTTAGTTTGTTTTGTTACTCATTTTACATTTATAAGAATAAGTCATCTGAATATATTAAGTAACATATGTTGCGGTTGATTACAAATTTCAGTGATACCTGTGTCTTGTAACAAATGCTTTCTTCAAAATAGAAACTAAATAAGGAATAAGTAGAAACCATATGAACTGTGAATCTGAAAAGTTAACTACGAAACTGAATTCTATGATACTTGTGAATTCTAACAAATATTCCTGCAAAGTAAAAACTGAATTATGAATTAATGGGAACCATATGAACTGTGAAAATGCTTATACGGTTAGCAGCACAAGCATCCTTGACTCTTAGAAGTCAAAGCGTGCACTTTGTGGTTGACTGTTCTAATGCTGTTCCGTATGACAATAACCTCCTTAGGATGTGCCAAAAGCCACAGCTGACTGTGGTGCTTGGGTTGCTCACAAGGTAACAAGATCTGCACAGCATCCTTCCTATTAGCATTAGCTTCTAGCACAATGGCAAATCCCACCCAACAATTAGCATAAAATCCAGTATTGTCAGTTCAGTTCTCAGTAGAGGCAATTGCTGTTTGGGGGGGGGGGGGGGGGGGGGGAGGCCAAATTTTAGAATCCCAAAGAATTCTATATGCTGTAATTATTTGTGTTTTCTTTCATTATGTATAGCTGGTATTTTTCCTGTTTGAGTTTCATGCCTTGGCTTTCTGTTTCACAGAGATGCTGCTGTTGTCATGCTCTCTGGTCAAATTGCTGATGGATTCACAACCATATTTGCAGGTGAACTGGTATGTATGCACAAAGTAAATGAATGTTTTGATACGTCATAGTGTATTGATTTGCAGTAGGAGTGTTTACTTTTAGGTATTGAAACCACATAGCAAAGCTATTGCACACGAGCATTAAGTAACCTTACAGAGTAATCAGTGTTGGATTTATTTTCTTCATTACTAAAGAGTGTTGGATTCTCACAGAAGTGCTACTTAATTTTGATAATTAGTGGTATCTGCCCTTGAGGCTTCCCTGAATTAAGTCAATAATTTAAAGGGAAAGTTGCAAGAAAGCATGTTAAAATCAATGCATTAAGTATTATTGGATAATGGCACAAAAATAGGCTATGCTAGTTGCTTTGTGTAACTTGTATAAGCGCATTAATTTTCTTGTGTGATATGCAAATTGTTGGGTTTCTCTCAGCTTCAAATAATAGATAGGATGGAAAACACTTCCATTGGGTAAAATAATTTCGGAAGGGGGAGTGTCAGAAAGGCAGCATTTATTTTTCAAAACTACTAGTAGTTGGTTGCACTTTTCTTCTGGAAAAGATAAAAAGAAACAAAAATCATATATTCATCTCAGTATTTTCTCCATATTCCATATTGAATTGCAAGAGAACACTAAATATCTTCTGAGCATGCACATCTGTGTTGCAAAACTGTGTTCTCTCTTGTGATTCAATGCTAAAGGCACTCCTAAGACTTCTGTAAAATATATTAGATGGCTACAAATATGCTTTTATAATCACCTTAACATGCTTTTATAATCACCTTAACATAGCATGTGACCTTGATCTAGTGAAGGAAATTAATTGCGACCAAAAAAGTGATTTATTCTTCTTTTAATGATAGATAGACAGGTATGGACGTTTTAAGTTATGGCATGGCGCGGGATCTCTTTTGGTTGCTGTTTCATTTTCTTCTGTCTTTGGTGGTTGCTTGCCTTGCAAAATTATGGGATCCAATTCATCCTCTATGCAAACCATCGGTTATAGCTTCTTTGCTGCAATTTTCAACGTCGGCTGGGCTGCTACTCAAGTTTCGCACATGTAATGGAAGTCATTTTATCATATATAGATAAACAATGTGCTTTTCCTGTTGCTGGGAGAGGATAGGAATCTGACAGCTTCCATTCTATTAGTTTAAGGATTCTGCTTCATATGGAATTTGATTTATAATTTTTGGCAAATGGGAAGAAAAGGAAAGGAAAATAATTTGATGAGAAATGAGTCAAATTTGAACATATGTTCCTTGTCCTTTAGTACGCAAAACAGGTTCCTAATATGGAAATTTAGTAATTGTGCAGCCTGCTTGTGTTGTAGGTCAATGGTGAACTGCATCACTCTGAATTCTACAAGCAGAGTAGTGTTGGCTAGCTGTCGCAATGCGTTTACAATGGTTAAAAGTTCTCTTGTGCTGTCTTGCATTATATTGTTTTCTGTTGTATGTTTGTGAAGTAACCTCTCCATTGTTCATCTTCTCCCATTTCCTTAACTTCATTTCTCCTGAAGGTTGCCAACCTTAGTCTATACGCGGTTGCTTTTGTGGTATTCAACATTAACACAAGAGGGTCAGTTATTGATGTTGAGAATCAGGTACATAAGATATTAGTGTATTTTTTGGTCTTCTAAGAATTTCCTTTGGCGTTTCTTTCTCACTTCAGTGTAAGTTGTTCAGTACCGCTGGATAGCATATTCATCAATCTTCATTGGGTGCTGTTTCGTGGGTCTATTTCATCTTGGAACGGAAGAGCCCAGGTTGGTCACATATGTTAATGTTCTGTTATGATGCTCAGAGGGGAATCATTTGACTTCCCTTCACTATTATTAGTTTGAGATGTATTTTGTATCTTGTCTACTGCCCAGTTTATCCATCACTTGTTTTGGCCTTTGGAGATATGAAATGACTATTTCATTCGGGGAGTCTAGTGTCATGTGTACTCAGAAGTGGCTAGAAAGGCATGCACCGAAGCTTTGATTTTTTAATAAATGTGAGAATGTTATTGGGGCTCTAGTGAGAAACTACCTATTTGTGGACATCCTGTTGGAGTCAGTAAAAACTAAAACGTGAGACAAAGATAAATGATGTTGTGCTTACAAGTCGGGTTTGCATGAGTTTGAGTTTGAGTTTTTATTTTTTGAGTAATAATGTTAAGATACTGACAATTTGATTTTCCTAGCAAAGCTTTGTGTTAAACTCAACAACTAAATGAGTTTTAAATGTTAACCACTGGCTACAAGCACTTTATGCATCCCATGCACAGACATTTTACTATTATTGCAATCCACGAATGGATTGTTTAATTTGTTGGTACATGTATGTTTGGACCGTGCATCCATGAGCTGGTGGCATGCAATAACAGTCTTAAACTCACCTCGGAAAGGCTTCCAAGTTTTCCCGCTCTCTTGCTGTCAGTTGCAAACAGAGTCAACTCATTCAGCCTTCAAGACGAAGCTGCATAGATGATTATCTCAACGGCATAACTTATTTTTACTTGAATTCTAGTTGTATCTTATCATACAATTAATCCCCTCTTCAATCTACATTTAATTTTTATTTTTAAATACTTACATTATGCATGTTAGCTCAAAGTCTTGGAATCCTATACTCAGTCAATAGTGAGCAATAGTATAAGGGCCATTATTATGGCTGACCTTTCGTCATGCTTTGTGTGTCTCCATCACACTTTATGCGCAAATCTTTGGATTTTCAAAAGCCAGCCAAAATTTCCCTACAATTAATTCTAATACCCCTTAAGGGTTGAATCGAGTCCACCACATGGAATGAAGTGTTAATGTACAAGAATAAGACACAACCTTGGCCTAAATGAATAAGCCATTAAGTCCTGAGATTCTTTCATTGGGGGATACTTTTTGTTAAACTTGCTCTCTTTGAATAGTTGGTGTACAGAACTCCAACTAGGAGAGTTTATTGCCATGTGAGGTGTCTGCTAAGCACCTGGTCGTGAACAAGTTGCTTTTTTCTGTCTCTCTTGTCTTGTTTCTCTTTATGAAAGTAGCAAATTAGTACTTTGGAGTGATCCTTGACAAAGGAATGCATTTCGAACTTAGGTATAAGGCTGTTGTTGGCGAGAGATATTTGTTTGGGACTGATATAAAGATGACGTTCAGAATGCACTTGGGACGAAAAAGGGTGGTCTTGAACATTATGCAGTTTCTTTAGATGTTTAACTTCATATTTATCATGCTGAGATTTGTACCTCATACTCGTTGCTCTTCACTTTGAAACCTCAATCCCAGACACTTAACTTTTGCAATCCTTTCTCGCAGATTGAAAAGGGAAGCTCGTGAAACAGGTCATGCCAGAATTTCTTGGACTTACTGGTTTAACAAGTTGTTGTACTACCAAGTGGCACTTGTTTATGTGCTAACTAGACTTGTCACAAATGTTTCACAGGTTAGCTTGCATTTATGTAGAATTGTTTTTCTGCAATGTTTTGCTTAATTATTAAAAAAAAATGATTTTTTTATAATCAAGAAATGTATCTGACATCTTTATTTATTTGATATCACTGCTCTGGTGGCTCAGGCATTTCTTGCTTTCTATGTCATCAATGATCTGCAGATGACCCAATCTTCCAAAGCTTTGGTACCACATTTGAATACTTCCTTATCACCTAATTCTGTTAGATAATTTGGGAAACATGCAAAAATTTTTTTCTGGTAATCATGTTTTATATTTGTGTGCCTAGGTTCCTGCCGTCATCTATATTTGTAGCTTCATTGTATCAATCCTCCTACAGGTTCCCTTGAAGCCCATCTACATATGAAATTCTTACTCGCTTTATCACTCTTATAATGATTTTCCTTCCAGAATTCACCTTAAGCTGCCCTCATTATGTAGGAGATCACCTGGAATAGTCAACGTTTGAAGGCTTTCTATTCTGCTGGAGGCCTTCTTTGGATAATTTCTGGTGCAGGGATCCTCTTTCTGCCAAGCAGCATGAAGGCTTTTATGTACATTTTATCAATAGTGATTGGAGTTGCGAATGCCTTGATGATGGTATGGATAAAGTTTTCCTTTCATAACTTAACTAGAAGATTGGTGGCAGAAAATTGATTAGACAGATTTTAGCCACCATTTTTATCATCATTCTAGAAGAAACACAGCCTGACCTACAAGTATCGGCATTATAATATTTAAGGAAAAACAATCATTATTTTCTTTCTAAATTCTGCTCTTGTTCACACTGAATTGACAGTTATACATGCCCCGTATTAGATTTATTTCCATGAAGTTATCACTTTGTTTTAAAATGGTGCAATGACCAATTCTGAGCCAATGATAGAATGGAGTGTCTACTCATTTGTTAGTTCTATGATTGAACCAATAGAAAACACCGTGAAAAATTTAAAGTGACAAAGTGGCTACAGAAACAGTTTGGAGGTATAGGTGGAAGAGTTAGTGTCATCCAAAAGTTTATGAGTGACAATGAGTATCTTGTTTTATCTCAATAATAGGCTTAGTACCCATAACATCCTCAGGAATATTATAGTACTAGGCGAGGTTCAGTACTGTGTTTATAGTATGTGCACTTACAGAATGGGCTTCAACCGTAAGTGCTTTGGCATGTTGTTATATGTTTTATGAACCTATTTCTTAGAACTGTTTTATGTTTTGCTCCCTCAATTCCGCAATTGCAATAAGTGGAATTGAGACGACCCCAGTGGTGACTAATATAAAATGTACTTCTTACATTTGCACTTAAGAAGCTCATGGATGAATGCTCGTCAAATACTAGACTGATATGAAAATTCATTCTCTCCAGTGGCCTGTATGCTTGGTGTGAGAAATTATGGATACTTTCTTGGCCAATTTATAATAAAAATTTGTAGCACTTGTCACATTGGCCAGTTTCTGATTATATGTGTTAGATAAAGATAAGCTGATGATTGGGCATGTGAGGCTGCAAAATGGAAGAGATAAAAGAGAAACACCAGCCTCTGGGCTCTGTTGGGGAATTGGAAATTAGCCCAGATCTAATGTAATATAACTTTCTCTGTATTGGGAATTGAAGATTAGCCAGGGTCTAATAATTTAACTCTCTTTATTGAGATTAACATGCTTTTGTTATGATCCCAATTTCATTGTATCACGGATCCATGTTTGGGGTCAGTTTTCACTTCTTTTAATATTTAAAAACAAGGGACATATGTCTGGTCAGTTCACTTTGATTAGACTCACATGCCTTGTTAGATGAAGAGGTAATATGATTCTGCTGAAACTAGCCGCTTCCCAGTTGCATATGATCCAGATTTGGCAACTGAAATATGGTAAGTTTAGTTTTTTGCCCAAATTGGGATCGGACACAAGTTGGAATAAGTTACTAAGTATATGCCTTACGATATAAGCTATTAAAATTGGGGCTTATTGGCCATATGACATCAATGGTCGATGAATAATTATGAATTGGCGGTAGTTCTACGTATCATATGTGCTTCGTATTTCTGTCAGCAAGTTGGTCCTTGTTTACATGCAATTGGAGTTTCTTGATTTTCACATTTCTGAACAATGTTGTTCATGGAATGACAGGTGTCGGGGGTGAGCATGCAGAGTTTTCTAGTTGGTGATGATCTTAATGGATGTGCCTTTGTTTATGGATCATTGAGCTTTTTGGACAAAATATTATGTGGACTGGCATTAAGTGTTCTTGAATCATATCAAAGTCAGTCATCTTTTTCTTCCAACTGTCCTTTCAATTGATAGTTTCTGTATTTTCGTTGGTGCAATAAATCTTCTCTTTTCCCTCTTCTCTTTTTACTGTAAATTTTAATTAATTGAAGATCTCATTAGCCTTCATACAATGTATTCTTGTGGAGCTTTTTGGTTATGTTCTCAAAACCCTTTCTTGAAAAATGTTTAGTAGCAAAACATTCTAGTAGATTGACATTTTCGTGCATTGCCACTCCCTCTCCATGTGCGTCTTTACGTTTAGTAAAATTTTATTCAAGATTGACTTCTTTGGGCTTAACATTCCTCATTTTTTTGTGCAGGCTCTACTCCAGAAGTGCGCAACTGTCGTCACCCAAATTTCTCTTTCTCTGTTACCAGATATGGACTAGGTCTTGTTCCAGCTATTTGTGCACTAGTTGGGGTCTTAGTGACACTGAGCATGAAGCTTCCCGAGCCCACCTTAATGCCACTGATGGATCCGCTACTCGCGTAGGTGAAAAGGTGTACAGATTTGAAAGACAAAGTGCAAGCTTTGTCAGCAATGAATGAAATCAAGTTTCTAAACTCAAACTAAAAGTACTTTGAGGGTCGAATTCTAGTCCACGAGCAGGTGCAGGGCAGCTAGTTTTTGCTGCAGAACGAATCAAATCTGCAAATCTTCTCTTCCCTTATTTTCTTTCTTGTGGAGTCCAATATGCCTTATCTGTATATGTTAGTTCCATTTACCATGTAGCTGTCAAAAACTGGAAAAAACCATATATATATATGCCTTGCCAAGGACTCTGCATGTAAACAACACTGAATCACTGATGCTTCTGCCTAAGGTAACTCATTGTTGACAGTCTTGACTCTTGGGATTGTTTCATTCAGTCGATAAATTCTTGATTTGAGAGCAACTAACTCGTTTTGCCAGACGTGTAAATGATAATCAGTTTGCTTATTGCTGCTAGTTTTCAGTTACAATGTCATCGGTTAATTTTGTACTGTTTTCTTCAGCTAGAGAAGTTTCTATGCTACAGGGTTTTTAGAGCTTTTTGAAAACTTGACAGGTTTGCAAGAAGTATCTTCTTGAATGCAAGCGATTCCAAAAGAAAGGTTCTGTCACATATTACTGTGTGGTTTGTTATGTGAAGCAAGATTTTAGAAAAGGACAATCCCACAATTCCAGTGCTTGAATTTGGGACATTTATGATCACAAATTGGCAGGGTATCTTCAACCACATTCTTCCAGAATATCTAAAGTTGTTTTGGGGGACCAGGGGTTCCTGATTCATATTTCTTGTTACTCTCTGAGAAGTCTCTGCAGCAATAGCCTGAGAGCTGGTTTATGTGTCCAAAATTCAATTTCATAGGGGAAATGGTTTATGTTGCATAATAAATGAATGGGATTTAACTGATAATTACTGCAATAGTGCTGGGAGAAGCAGTCAACTATGGAGCTCAATAATAGCTATTATTAACAATTAATTCATAATGAATAGTTATCAACAACCATCGGATCTTTTATTCCAATTTGATGTTATGTCGAACATTATTAATATATATTAAGTGTATAAAATATTTTATTAAATATATATTTGATGTTAATCATATACACATGTAAAAATTCACACAGTACTAATAATAATTATACCAGATTAATACTTTTAACATCTTTGAGTTTCAACTTTACTACTTTAATTAGGTTTTATTTTCTTGTAAATAATTATTTCGTATTCCCTTAAGTTTAAAAGTTTCGAAAACCTTCATTTTTTCACATTTTCAAAGATAATTTAATTTTTCTTTTAGAAAAAAAATAGTTTTACTTTTCTAAAGATAATGGTAACGGCCAACGAGTGTTAAAAAGTTAAGTTCTGTAAAATTCATAAAATTAGTTATAGATAAAAAAAGAAAAATATTTTCAAATTGATATCAAGAATATGTTAAGATCTATGTTAAGATAGATCATCTTTTTTTTTTTTTAATTTGCTTTTTATACTTATTAAGCTCTCATATTTTTTTTTTAAAATACTATAAATGTTACATCTTATTAGATGTTATAAAGAAATTAGTAATGTACGTTATAACATTTATAAGTTCAACTCATACGTATACTTGCTTTTAATGTTGCACAGTTATGTTCAAAACACGTGCACAGTTATTTGCATTTATCTCCTATGAAATTTAGAGTTTTGGCATCTGCCCTCTAAAATTTCAATTTTTTACAAACACCTCTGCTCTAGCATTATTTTAAAAATTCTAATATTTTTTATTTAAAAACCAAATATCCATAATTTCTATACTTTAAGAAAAAAATATATATAATTTTCAAAATGCGACAGCTTTCTCTATACTTTTGAAGAAAAAAATGATTACTGATGCCCAATTTTAAAATTTAAAATGTATTTTCAACGACACAAATATATAGATTATTGTTGCACATGAAAAATATATATAATTCCATAATTGACAATAGTTCACAATTTTTGTTAAATGTATAACTTTTTAGTTGAAATAAACTTAAATTTAATTACCACATTTTCAATATTATAATAAACCCTTTTTAAAAAAGATATCAAAAGGAGTTATTTCAAATTTATTTTATAAATAAAATAATAAAATATCTATTATATATTATTAACCTCATAATTTAAATTTGGTTCTTTTTTTTCCTTTTCAAAATTATGTATTTAAAAGATGACCTTGCTTGATATTTTCAAATTTATATATTTATTTTATTCACACAAAAGTTAGTTTATACTATTTATTTTTGTGATTATGACTTAAAGTTTAATTGGGATCTTTTACTTAGTTTTCAAATTTATGAATTTCAAAAGGTTTTTCGATTAGTATGCATTGTCTTCTCATATTAAAAAGAAATATTCTCTTTAGTATTTGAAGAAAAATAAATTTTAATATTGATTTCGCTTTTTTTTATAATATTAATTTTGAAAAGTTTAAGTTTTGAAAAGTAATTATCTTAAATGTTAACCAATATTATATATATTGTTAATACGACCTTATTCTTTCATTTTTTTTAAAAAAACTGTATAATATTATCATATATAAAATGAGATATTTTATGTATAATTGAAGAGAATGTCAAATTCTGAATTTTAATTTTTTATATTTGAAATTTAAAAATATATGCCAATTAATTTTTTAAAAACAATGAGTTATTTTTGTAGGTTTTTTAATACAAATTATTTTGAAATCTTTAACTTATTAATAATCCCAAACATAAAAAATCAAGAAAGTTGGACACGAATCCACTTTTTAAGGATATATTGTTCATATACGTAAGATTTTATTTAATAAATTTTAATAAAAAATATAAGGGAAAATAGATAGAACTATAGTTTAATTTCAAAATGAAAGAAGTTAAGACAAAGTTTAAAACAAAAATCACCCTCAACAAAATTAATTAAAAAGAGCAGATCGACGAATTTGCATTCTCTCTCTCTCTCCCTCGGTTCCACCATCTTCCTACGCTCGCACTCTTCGCGAGTTCATCGTCCTCCTATTTCTCTCTCTACATATACATACAGTTCTACATATCTATCCACCGAACATTCACAGTCCCCTGAATCTTGGCCTAGGGTTAAGGTATATCTTCCTGAGGCACCATTTCTTTTTATCAGAGGGAAGCGGCACCGTACTGAAGAACGGTGGATCTGATACAGACGGAGAATAAAGCAAGATGAGCGCGGATCTGGTGGCTGAGAGCACACATGGGAATCTGGACGAACAGATTGCTCAGCTCATGCAGTGCAAGCCTTTGTCAGAACCAGAGGTTTTCTTCACTCGCTTTTTTTAAAAAAACAAAAACTTCTTATTTTTATTTTAATATTTTTTAGGTTGAGTTTTTACAGATCTGGTAGATGTGGTGAATTTGATAAGTTTAGAGAAATGTGGGATTCTTGTTTTCTTTATTTTGTAAATCTTACGGTGATGGCTTTTGTAGTTTTAGATAACTTACTTCTAGCGTTTCTTGGATGATTATGGGGGTTTTGGGACAATGACTGATGCATTTTACGCATATCAGTAAATTACTATTTTTTTGAAAAAAAATGTTTAGGATTTTGCGAACTTAGAGATTGAGGTTGAGAAGTAATGGCTTTTGACTACAATTGGGGGAGGGAAATAGAGATTTTTTTTCTTTAAAAAAATTGGTTATGCTATTTAGGGAGGATGAAGAGTGAGATTTGTTACATTTATTGAAGTAAACTTTGGGGAGTTAGTACAGATGAGTATTAATTGATGAGAGAATTGAGAGCCTTACATGAAAATAGGCAGATGAGTATTTTCTGGCAGTTAGTAGTTTCTGAGAATTAGGCATAGCAGTTGAAGATCTAAAATTGTTTGCTGCATATTCATGTGTGATGTCCATTATAGTTGTACAGATTTTTCATTGGCTGTTTACCCTGCCTGAAAATACAACCTATTGATCAGTAGATGTCATCCATGGAAACCAGCGATAAGACTTGTACTTTCAGTAGTGTATGAAAATAGTTCTCAACCCCCATATGAATCTGCCTACATTGGCTACATCATATGAAGAGAATCTTTACCCATTTGGGAGCTGGATTTGAAGAATGACATTTAAAGTGACAAATGAATCTTAACTTGATTTGTTCATGACATAATAGACAGTTATTTGAATGAATAAGAGTAATGGGTAGGTGTTCTCCACTTCTTGATTCAAAGCCTGCACTTGGTTCCAAGAGAATTGTCAGACGAGCAAAAAGAAATAGCTGCCTTCTTCTCACCATGACATTCTATTCCTAGATTATGAAAGGGGATTGGTACATGGAGCTCTGTTATTCACACAAGTGACTTATAATGGCCAAAATAACCCCTTTTCTATCTGTTCAGCCTCGTTTGGCAGTCTCCACGAAGCATGTAAAACTGTAAAAGTATATTGGGTTGTTTGGCCCATTAGTTTTTACCTTTATGTTATAATTATATAAGGTCAAAGTTGGCAAAACAGTAGATGTTAACAAGTTTCATGAAAATGAGGCATCTGATGGATCCATGATCTATCTTTGTCAAAATGGTAAATGGATGGCGAAAGATATGATTTCTAACTTATCCTTTCATTTATGTGGCCTTCTCATTGTTTACCGAGTCCATTCGCATCTGCTCACTTGCCATAACCCAATATATGAGATTTGCTCAACCAAACACTGAGTAGTTAATATTGGCAGCATTGTCAACTGAATTGTAGCTTAATTTAGAATTGCCATGACTTGGTACTTCATTATAGGTTATGGATTGACCCTGTAGTCTGATCTCTCCTTTGTGTGTTTTGCGTGTTTTGTTTTAATTTTAGCATCATCTTTATGTGTATTATCTGTTAGATAAAATGGGCATTGTAGATTGAGAGTGTTGATCACATCATTTTGTAAATGTAGGTTAGGGCCTTATGCGAGAAGGCTAAAGAGATACTAATGGAGGAAAGTAACGTTCAGGTATGAATTTTTGTATTCTTTTTTCCCTAATATTACTAATTTATTTACTTGTTAAAATATGTTAACTATCCCGAATTAAAATATATACATTCTCTGAATATTTTGTATGTTATCAACTATACCATAGACGAGAGTTTCACTTTTAACCATTGAGTTTTGTTGGAAATATGTCAAATTTGAGTAGTTTAAAAAATGATTACTTATTGGTAGGGATTGGTTCTGATAAATTAATCAGTTTATGAGTATTTTGTGACCTCTCTTCATGGATACATGGTGATGAATTAACGGGAGGAAAATATATGGAATATGTTGAAAGGTGATACAGTAACTCGTTCTATGTGACTAATGCTCGACGAAAGCCTCTCAGGCAGATGGATTTGGAAAAAAATAAAGCCAAATATGTCCACATTTTGAATCTCAGTATAACTGTACTGTTAATTATACTTGATCTCTGTCCTTCTATAAGGTGGTTTAATCATGCATCCACGCCAAATTTTGAGTTTTTATTCATCAATTTCATTTGGCATTTTTCCTCTGAGGTAGTATAAATGAGAATTTGTTGCCTTTAAGATGCTATATTGATTTCTTTGTTGCTGTATGCAGCCGGTAAAAAGCCCTGTGACAATTTGTGGTGATATTCATGGCCAATTTCATGATCTTGCCGAACTTTTCCGCATTGGAGGGAAGGTATTATAGTTGCCTATGACATTCATATGGTTTTGCTTCTTTTTGTGTATTTTTTTCTTTTTTTTTTATAGGATAAGTGAATCTTTCAGTCAAAGGAATGGACTTGAGGATGGACTTTGTCTTGTCATATGATAACAGGTTGAAGTCGAATAAAAATATATTTTTGTCAATGATGGGCTCTTAGTTGTTAAATACATATGTGCCATGCCTTCTTAAAAATGAAGAAACTTGCTTCCTTGTATCCTGCATATTTCCTCTTTCATGATGGTTTGGTTAATGGTTCTAGTTATTCACTTCAAGGAGGTTTAACTGCCAAGAGTGATTCCTTCTTGGCAAATATACTTCACATACATGAATTTCAATGACGAGCTCTTAGTTGTTAAATACATGTGCGCCATGCCTTCTAAAAAATGAAGAAACTTGCTTCCTTGTATCCTCGTTTCCTCTTTATGATGGTTTGGTTAATGGTTCTAGTTATTCACTTACAAAGTGGTTTAACTGCCTAGGATGATTCCTTCTTGGCATATATGATTCACACACGTGAATTTCTTTTGATTCACTTTCATCAAATGTACTCAGAAAAACAAATTTAACCAATCTTGCCTTATGTTATATGCAATTTTAACGTGCTTTTTCTTTGTTTTCCTGATCTCTCTCTCTCTCTATAGATAAGAAATAATCTCGTGGTATTATATTCTCACATATTTACTTGGGAAATTTTGTTTTGATGAATCACTTTCTTGATCTGCACCTAATCAAATTAAACTTGCCTGTAAAAGTCATGGCGTGATCGGTGTATCAATGCTGTTTCCAAATCATCCTACTTAGGATCTGTTTTTGACATGAGTCTTCAAATGAAAAAGTTTTACCAATCAGATACACTGCTTGTGTTTTGTAATCGTGCCTTTGGTTCACGAGGGGGATGGGGATGTAAAGAATTTTGTGCTAGGTTTCTTATCTCTCCCTCTTTGTGGAGATGTGGGGAGGTTAGTAAGAAATAGTTTTTGAAACAGACAGTTTGTCAATATTTTCCTTGTATCTGCGCCAGGCGGTTAGTTTTACTTTCATTTCTGTGAAAGATAGCTTAGATTCTTGCTGCTTTGGGTACATGCAGCCTGGATTTTACAACTATTTTTCATTCTCTAGTAATTTATGTTTACTGAATTTCCTGTTTAAAAATGTATTGCTTGATGCACCAGTTTCTAATATAGTTCCATTTTCTCATTGACAGTGTCCAGACACAAACTATCTATTTATGGGAGATTATGTTGATCGTGGTTACTATTCGGTTGAAACTGTCACTGTAAGTACAAGCTAAATGACAGTTTTTTTAGCATTATCACTGTTGTGCTTGTGAATTTCAGGTCATGGTAGTGGTACATATTTTTTGGAGTTTGTGTCCTGCTTCTCTTTATATTTATGCTCTTCTCTCCCTGTTTTTCTTTTCTGTTCCCTCATATTTTTTTTGTTGGGGGTGGGGGGTGGGGTGGGTGGTTGGTGTTTGGGTTGAAGCAGTATCATGTTACATGTTTCTCGTGTGGTGCACCTTACACTATTTTGTTGAAACAGCAGTTATTGGAGATGCTTATAGGCTTATTTTCTGCAGCTTTTAGTGGCTCTGAAAGTGCGCTATCCTCAACGTATCACAATTCTTAGAGGAAATCATGAAAGTAGACAGGTATTCATTTATTTTATTAATTTCCATTCCCCTTTTTAAAACCTTTACGGAGTATGAAAATTGTTTTTCCTTGGACTTATTTTTTGATATTGTAGGGATGATTTAATCATAATGAGACATGCCAACCTCATTTGTGCTAGAAAAGTAATGTGTTGAATTTAGTGCTTTATGTGGTTTTAATCTTCTAGTTTGTATTAGTTTCCATGTGTGTGTGTGTGTGTGCACGTGCCCCATTTGAGTAGTTAACTCCAGAGGCATTGCATTTATGTGTACAACGTGATTGTAACTGAGATTATGACCATATTACATGGTCTTAGGTCTGGAATTGTGGTTAAACTCAATTGAAACCCCATTTGGCTCTTGGCATAAAATTTGAGACTGCCGACAGACTGACCTTCTGTATGAATTCATGTTACAGATCCAGGCTTCATCGATGCTTAAGTTATGCCCAATCATTTATTTTACAATTGGTTGGCTGTTATACAAAAGGATATTTTGGAATTGTGGTTAAACTCAATTAAAACCCCATTTGGCTCTTGGCATAAAATTTGAGACTGCCGACAGACCGACCTTTCTGTATGAATTCATGTTACCGATCCAGGCTTCATCGATGCTGAAGTTATGCCCAATCATTTCTTTTACAATTGGTTGGCTGTTATACATAAGGATATTATGTTTTCTGGATTTGCTTTTTGTGCCATCATCGTCTTGTTTATTTTATTGCTTCTGTTGTTTTCTTACTTTGCATTTGGAACTTTGTGATTTGAGGAACTCAAATCTTTATTGTACTATTAAGGAGAACTTTTGTTCTTTAGCTACTTGCTCTTGATTGCTGATTGTATGTGTTCTTTGAACTAGCAATATGTTTTGAGCTGGTGCTTGAACTCATCAATAGTTTTTTCTTGCAGATCACTCAAGTATACGGTTTCTATGATGAATGTCTGCGGAAGTGAGTTTTTTGTGTTCCCATGTGATCTGTTTCCAAATTGGTTTAATATTTTGTATCATTTATTTATGTTCTCTTTTCTGAAAAATATGGAAAGACTTAGGCTGATTAAATAAGGCTAACCTAATATTCTTCTTGTAAATGAAATTTTCCTGATTAAATAAGGCTTCATAATTTTCTTATGATTTTCCAGCAAACCAGATTATGAGTTTCATAATGACAATAGTGTTAGTAGAGACTTCTGACAATCACTTTTATCCGCATTTAAATGTTGCATACGGCTAAAAAGAAAGGTTACATGTTACGAAGCAAGTAATTTCAAGTAGATGGAGAGGTAATTTAATTATATTTACTATGTGGAAATTTGGTGAGGGGATGCAATAGTCGGTGCAATTGTTGATAAGTTGTATCTTTATCTATATGCTCACAAGGATGTGTTATACAATTAATTTATCTGTTAAGTCGCAATGCTTCTCTACCAAAGTTTGTATGAGTTTTTACTTGGGTTGCACTTTTGGATTAATGTGTGCAAAATTTTCATCCTTTTTTTTGTCATCCTACATTAATACTAATACCTTAAAAATCCTACTTTGATTATAGGTATGGAAATGCTAATGTTTGGAAGATATTCACCGATCTGTTTGACTATTTCCCTCTGACTGCATTGGTTAGTAGAAATTTCTTCCTTATTATTGTTCTTGCCCAGTTCCTTGATGACATGTTTGCTATGAAAAGGTTTTGCTCCTTGTTTTACTTTAATCCAGGTCAAAAGTTGATCACCGATTATTTTCTTCTTGTTCCTGTTTGACATCATATTCAACCCAAGTGAATGAAATAAATTTTTGATTATTGATATCAACCTTCCCCAATTGTTTTAGTGAAGCAGAAATATATGGAGGAATTGAGTGAATGAAATCTATAGTTTATTTGTGCAGCTACCTGTTTCTTTTCTAGGGCTTAAACTTTTACCTTTGTTAGGTTTACTTAGCATGCAAGTAAGTCAATATTGAGATAGTGATCTTTGTGTAGGTTGAATCAGAAATATTTTGTCTGCATGGCGGATTGTCCCCCTCTATTGAAACCCTTGATAATATAAGAAACTTTGATCGTGTTCAAGAAGTTCCACATGAAGGTCCAATGTGCGATCTGTTGTGGTCTGATCCTGATGATCGTTGTGGTTGGGGTATCTCCCCCCGTGGTGCTGGATACACTTTTGGCCAGGTATTCATCTACTTGTTGAAGGTTCTTGTTTCTGTTCTTCCTTTCAACTTACTAATTCTGCATTCTGTCTACTTCTTTTCCAGGACATATCAGAGCAATTCAACCACACCAACAATCTAAAACTAATTGCTAGAGCTCATCAGCTGGTTATGGAAGGATATAACTGGGCCCATGTAATTATTGAAATTCATAATTTTAAGACCTTGTATCTCTATATTACCATCAGTAGAAATGGATGTTCATAGTTGATTTTGACCTCTACCACAGGAACAAAAGGTTGTCACTATTTTTAGTGCACCAAATTATTGTTATCGCTGTGGAAATATGGCATCCATTTTGGAAGTTGATGATTGCAGGGAGCATACCTTTATCCAGGTTTTGCGCCTCTCTCTCTCTCTCTCTCTCTCTCTCACACACACACACACACACACACACATATACTCTGTGTCATTTGCCTTTTCTTTTTCTTTTTTCATCATTAATAATTTTCCAAAATATCTGGGGCTTAAATCACTTATCAATTTTGTTATAGAACAGTATGCTTTCTGTTTTGGTGCCTATGGTGGTTAACTGATGATGTGCCTTGTGATTACATCACTGCAGTTTGAGCCAGCTCCAAGGAGAGGAGAACCTGATGTAACTCGGAGGACGCCTGACTATTTCTTGTAGAGCTGACAGTTGTAGACTCTTTTGCCTGCATGCTGTGTCAGTTTGAGGTGCTTACATGCCCTTTCCTGAGATTTGAGCTTGAAGTTACTAGGCCTTTTTGAAGGTGGTGCAAGTGCGAAGAGGCATGTAAAATAGATAAGGCCCCTTGTCTTAAGTTATTTTCTAACCTATCTTAGGGTTTAGAGTTGGGGAAGTTGGGTTAGGGGATGCCTTTGTGTATCATGTTTTATAATTTTTTGATGTTTTGTTGTTGCCCCCTTTTCAACTAATAATTTTATTCTTTGTTTTTCTTTATTTTCCTTCCAATCGCTGCCATTCTGTGGACAGGTGTTTGTGGAAGTAATGCTGAACTTCTATCCCGTTGCTTGATCTTATTTTTCTTGTTGCTTTCTGAAGTGGCAAATGCTGATTTCCATCTTGTTCATGGATGGCTTTATTGTTTAAGGCCCTTTTGTTTGGTAACTGGTTGTTTTGTATACTGCATCAATTTCAAAAGTGGAAATTGATACAGTTGTCAGTTGCGCTCTTAAAAGTTTATATATTATTCTTATTTGTTCTTCATGCACTGACTGTTGGAGATTCGACCATAAATTAGTTTGTGGACGATGGTAATGTTTGAGCCCAGCTCACATGTGGATGCCAGAGAAGTCTAATGATTACAATCAATTTTAAACATGACTGACAAGGAATTGTGAATCCATATCTTATATGATGGAGTTTTCTAATCTGGTTTCTCTGAGGCAATGGGCAACCACTCATTCTTAAACTAACGAGCCTCTGGTGATCGTGATGGTTATTGTGCCCATGGTAAATATTGGATAGCCAAGTAAAGTGGATAACTGGGAAAAGCTTCTACATAGCACGCCCACCCAAGATGATTGCTTTCAATTCCAACTTCCCTAGTGCTTCCAGTAGCACAGCCAACATTGTTTCTACCTTACTTTCCACCATTTTTTCTGTTTTTCAGGGTTGTGAGTTTCTTAGCAAAAGCAAGTGATTGTTGTGCCAAAATAGAAGAAAATGGGTATAAGTTTGACGAACATCAATCACTATTCTGGTGCTTTTGCTGCTGCCCGTTTCTTCCATGCAAAATGACAAACTTTTCTTGTAGGTTATCTATACCATAAAACTTCGCTTGTTGAATGAATGCCTGTAGACTATGTATGTTGCTCTAGTATAGAAGTATCACTTATGTTTAATTAGTTTTATTCAGATTTTCCCCAGGAACTATAGATTCTTGCTTTACATTGATCAAATGTATAAAAAACTTATCATAGCTTCTCACCATTCTTTTCTGTTTGGCTCCTTTGAAGCCATCTTCGGGTTGCTTAACCAATACATCTTGACATCTCTCTTCTTTCAAGTGTTTGGTGAGTGAATATCTGCCCTTAAATAAGCTGCTTCAAGCTTCTCTGCTGCGGATAATTTCTCTTCCTCTTCAATGCATTCATTCGTGCATTGTACTTTGACAAGGCTCTATTTTGAGATTTCAAAGGCTTTCTTGTTCTTCTTGACATGGAGATATTGTAAGCGGGCTTGCATGGATTGCATTCGCTTTCCATTTTCCTAAAAGAATAAAAAAGACCTATGATTACAGCGTGGTTAAGGTTATTTTGTGCTTGCATATTTAGCGATCAAGAATGTGAATAGATCAAGAAAAGATCACCAGAAGAGAATTGAATTTTGGAGTTTTAAGAGTTGGTTAAAGGTCATTTTTGAGCATCCTTGAGTGGTGAAATGTCATTTTATTTTAGTAGGTCTATTCCAATCTATTGAAGCAAAACTGGTAAACCCCTACCCCTTCAAGGCAAGGAGATGTGTTAGAGGAATGAACAGCTGAAAGTTGCACCAGTGCATGAATTCCACTGAATTCAGATAGTTTCTCATTCGTGACACTCCCTTTTATCTGCCATTGACGTCTGGAGAATTATGAAACTTAAAAATTCTATGGATCGGGCCATCCCTTGATTATTTTGCATGTTAGTCGCCAAAAAATTTTGCTGAATTTTTAGTTTTTAAGTGTGATTTTTTTTTGGGTTGAAGTTGGTGAATTATAGAATAATAATTTTTAAGTGAAGTGAATTTTTCAATTAAATTTTTTGAGTAGTTTGTGGAGCTTTCCCACCAATTGGTTGGTTTTCTTGTTGGGAAGCTTGTCTTCTTTTAAATGGAGATAATAATAACTAAAAGCAGCAGAAGCTAATCTGCGACAAATATTTACTTTTTTATTTATTATAATATTGTGCGGTACCTATTTTGGTGAATCAGATCTGTCTCATGTGAAGGTTGTTTTGAAGGGCGGCATGTGACCAGACAAAAAGAAATTGATCCAATTAAAGTTTTTTTGTTTCCAAGAAGCATTTAGCACCATTTTTGACTAATTATGTACATTAAATTTAAGATAAATTATAAAAATTATTCTTGATATTTTATTTAATTATAAAAAAATTCAATTATATTTTAAATTTATAAATATTCCATTGATGTTTGTTTTTATTTTACAAATATCCTATAAGTACGTGTAATTTATATAAAAAAAAACATATCATATTTATGATTAACAAACTTAGATATATCTTTTTATAAATACTTCAAATTTTAAAAATATTTTTTATAATTCATCCTTAAGTTTATCATTTATGGGTAATGTTTGATGGGTTGAGGATCCGAGAGTCTCGAAACATTATAACTTTTATGACGCGGGACTCATATATAAAGTGTTGCTATATGTTGGGACTCAAAAATTTCAAGACCTTAAGTATTACAAATTAATGATATTTTATTTTCGCTTAATTTTAAAACTTTTTCGTACAATTATATATAAAGAAACATAGATAATGAACAACTAACGAACACTTGGTAAATAAGAAAAAAAGAAGAAGGCAAAGCTAATAATGTAGTTGAAGTACCAATACCAGAAAAATTGTTCTCTTTGTACATTCATTTTTCAATCATAAAAAAAAAAAGAAAAACTCATTCTTTTGAATGGAATTAATGCAATATAATATGCAAAAATATTTGCTAAAATTTCCAAAATCTTAATTTCTATTTTTAAGAGTAAAATAATTTTAAATGGTGATTAAATGTAATTGATAGTAAGATGTGAATTTCCTTAATGTATACATACATTTCCATATATATAAAGTTTGATTGTTTCATGCTCATAAAATTTAATCCAAAATATTACAAGAATCCTTAAAAAAAAATAAAAAAGTACGATGCCCTATATATTTAGCTAACAAAATATTCCTCCTTATCATACTTCATTAAAAATAGAATTTTAAATTTAACTAACTTAAATGATAAATCGAAAATTAATGTTGGACTGAGAGTTTATTAAATTTAATGAAGGAGCTGGCCATGCATAAAAGGTCCATCTCCAGAACACAGTTGGAGAGACAGCTTCACTTGCCATTTTCATTTTTTGCCCCTCCACTCTCATGCATGCAGATTTTTTACCCTTAATTTTTTGCCCCTCTACTCTTCATGCATGGAGGCTGGATCAACCATTTTAGCCACATTATGGAAGCCTATGAGTAAAGAATTTAGGGTAAAAAATTACACTTTGATCCCAAGGCTATGAGGTGTTTTATGTTAAAACAATTATTTCACTAAACACAATGGTGTGAAATTAACTTTCAGTGATAATTTTTTTTTGAAGTGCTAACCAAAAAAAAAAAAAAAAAACATATCATTTTATAATT
Source organism: Paulownia fortunei (assembly GCA_019321725.1). Taxonomy (NCBI): domain Eukaryota; kingdom Viridiplantae; phylum Streptophyta; class Magnoliopsida; order Lamiales; family Paulowniaceae; genus Paulownia; species Paulownia fortunei. Next base: position 4,520,709 of record CM033106.1, on the reverse strand, counting down.
GTACCTTCGAAATATGTAATTATGGCTTGGTTTTTTATCTATAAGTTTGTAATGCTTACTTTTTAGATATGGGATGTTGCAACTATGTGAACATTCAAAAGCAATAAGAGTATAAATTTGAAAGAGAGAAGGGATTTTATAAAAGAAAGCCTATGAAAAACTACAGCGCAAAATGAAGTTAATTGGAATATTTCAATCAAACCAAAGGGTAATATTGTCACCACAAAGAAAAATTGTTAGTACTGTTCAGAATCTTGTCCAATTTTTGCTCGTTGTGATATTTTGTTGTTTTTGCTTGGCATAATAAACCTCGTCACCAGCGCCCCATCCCATCCATTGTTGTCCATGCCTGCAACTCACTGCCACTCTAAACCACATCCCAATCTGACAGGTGTCCCCAAGTGACTCCTCCAGGGCCTTTTTGAGATTCGCCCCAGGCCCCCTCAACCCCAACCCACCCCACCCCACCCTGAACTGGACTTTATAAGTTTTCAGTCTTTTCTTCTTGCCAATGTTGTTGCAGTGAATACTATCAAAGAAATAAAAAAAAAAAAAGGGAAGGGTTCAAGTCGCTTGTAATTAAATACTATGTGCATTCACTTCACCAACATTTATTTCTGCTAGTGCCCACTTGCAAATGGCTTCTCTTACACCCGGGACACTAGACAAGCTCTTGCAAAATGTGGGTAATAAAGATTTCAAGGTGGCCGGTGAACACCGCTCTGCTCTTCTCCAGGCATGTGTTTGAGCTTTTTCATTGTGAGAGGCAATTTTTGTTGGTTAATGAAGATCAACGTTTTTGTTATGTTGCATTTCTACTTGGGTGTTTCTGATGTCTGAATAAAGATTGATTTTTTTTGCTCTTTTTTTTTTTTTTTGTCTTCTTTTTTCTTTTTGTTGGGGTGAAGAGATTTCATGTTTATCATTTGACTAAGCATTAATAGTATTATTTTGATTAATGGGGTTTTGTAAACTGTGGCATTTATGTCATAGGCATGGATATTATTATCATGAATAGTTTCTTTTTGTCTTTCTCAACAGTCAATATCATTTCTAGCAATTTTGGCATGGAAAATATTCATTTTTCCTTTTTCATCTGGGATGGTGATATTGTAAAGGTTATTAGCATTTTGCCGTCACTGGAAGATGATTCATGGAAGAGCAGGGGATACTTTTTGAGGGTTTCAGATTCAGTGCACTCAGCTTATGTATCAGTATCAGATGAAGATGTGGAGTTGATACTGAGTGACAAGATTCGACTGGGGCAGTTCATCCATGTGACTTGGCTCGACTCCGGCTCCCCTATTCCGGTGCTGCGTGGTCTAAAGCCAATCCCCAAGAGACGGCCGTGTGTGGGAGAACCAAAGGATTTGATTTCGAGCGATTTTCTGAATGCTAAGAAGGTGGAAGCAAAGGTGAAATCCAAGGGAAAGTTGAAGAAAGTGGTGGAAAATGCAGAGGGGAATGTTAGAAGGGTTTCTTTGGGAAATGGGAAGGTTGGAGGTTTGGAGAGCAGAAGATTGAGCTTGGATTCGGCACGGAAAGGATGGGATAGGAGTCCTCAATCTAAAAATGGTGTTAGAGAGGTGAAGTCTAAATCAAAAGATAATTTTTCGCACTTAGAATCTGTAAGTTATATCTTTTTATCTGTATGCAAGCAAATATAGATTGTTATGAGTTTGTCTGTTTTTTAGTCATTTCCTTCAGATTTGTGTAGTTTGTTCTAGTTCTTGTATTGAAAGATTGTATCATAAGTTGAAGAAAGGAGTCAAAAACCAGTGGGCCAGGTGAGTGCAGGAAAGAGAGAATTTGAATCTTGTCTCCACAAGGATAAGGGGACAAGGGGATTATATGACACATGTTACAGCAATTATTGGCTACAGTCTATTGCTTTCTTTGAGGTTGAATAACTTTAGATTTTGAAGAACAATAAGCCAAGCTGCAGGATCGAAAAGTACTGCACTGCATAGGAGTAGTAACTGAAATAGTTATATTAAAGTAATCTTTCATTGAAAAATTCCTATTGTTTTGATTTTTGTCAACAGTTGAACTGTCAAAAGAAAATTTAACTGAGATGGCCCCATTCTGACCAATGAAAGAATTGAGGCATATTGTCGATAATTCATTAACACAGCCATGTGAAAGAAGATGATATAGACAGCAAAATGAAGTGTGACTTAATATTATTTTTTTTTGCAGGTTGTCACCAATAAGGTCTTCCCTCGTGATTCACCAAATGGTTCGAGCATTTCACCTCTTAAAAGCAAGAATGTTATCATCTCACCAAAGCATATGACTAAGCCTACTATGAAAAACTTGAAATCATCGGATGATGTTATTTTTCCTAGCCATTTCAATAAGGTCACCGTCAGTTCTAAAAACTGGTCTGACTCAAAGATCTTGTGGAATTCGCTTCCTTCCACAATCTCTGACCTTGGAAAGGTAAATTACACATGTGCACACATGATGCAAGCACAATTCTATGTTCTGTCATGTATCTATTTCCAGTTTATACACTCACTCATGATTTGCAGGAAGTAAGAAGCTTTAGAAATGTTGCATTTGTCTCTGCAATTCATGCATTAGAAGAAGCATCTATATGTGAAGGTGTCCTTCGGTGCATGAGGTACGTAATTCTTTGCCTCTGTCTTGTTTGGTGTTTGTACTTATAATATGATGTCCATGACTGTCAAGGGAGAAAATACTTGAATAACATATGCTCTAAGCTGAAACAAGTAAATTATAGGCTATTTCAATTATACATAACTGAATGTTTCGGCCTTGGGCCTTTTCCTCCCTCCGTTCTGCTTATTATTTTACGCGTTGCCTCTTGTATCTTTTAGTAAGTAATAGTTGTCGTGGATGTAAAGATCATCTTTTCCTATGCATGCAGGACTGTCATTGTGTACATGACATTTTTTCTGTCGTTTTTATATGCATGTCCATGTGTCCATTTGATAGATGACATTTCCTATGATATAATTTGATGTATGGGGAATTAAGCTGAAGTCCACCTCAGTTGATCACAAAGTGTTAACTAAACTTAAGCGACTAATGATGTTGCAAAAAGATGTTGCCTATGCTATACAATGCTGAATCAGAGAATTTAAATGTTGTTATGCAGTGATAATAAATTCTGGCTACTTGCTATCATAATCTAGGTGTTAAAATACTTTCTAATCTTTGTTCAGTGTTCGATATAATCCTGATTCTGATAGGTGCTGTTGCGATGGAACTCTAACTTGCTTATTCATGTAGTGTTCTACAAATTGTCCCTTGGGGAGTTTTATTAGTCTCCAAATACTTGTTACCTGTTCAATGTTGCCAGCTAACATCTCATGTGCTTATGTGTAGTATGTTTGCAGAACTATGCGAGTCATCTAAGAATGATTCGTCCGGCTCATTAGTAGAACAATTCTTGAACCTTCATGAGAGCATGAAGAAAGCTGCTACAGTTATTAGTTCCCTGATAAATGTGAAGACTTCTGACGCAAAAGAAAGTAATGGCTGTAGTTCTCAACTCTCAGAACCCGGGAATTGCATCACCCTTCAGAATGCTTCATTATGGGTTCAAGCTGCAGTCCAGACTGATCTTTCCAAATTTTCTCTCTATACAAAAGGAGGAGAAAAGGCATTACAAATTCTCAAAAATGTCACTATGTTGTGATAGAAAACACCCCAGAGAAAATTGACACAGAGAACCATTCACCTAAAAGCAAGAAAAAACCCATAAACCATGGCTCAAGTAAGTCAGTTCCAAAAGTGAGAGAATTGTCATCTCATTCAAAACGGCATCTTTCCAATGCAAAAGGAACAAATGCTGGACAGGAAGCATGGCCACAGGGCTCGGGATTGAGACACGTGGCTAATTTAGCACAAAAGTTGCTCTCAACATCACGTGCCTGGTTTTTGGATTATTTGGAAGATTCTCTAAACAATGGATTTGGACTTAGGAGCAGAGAAGACACTTCTCAGGTTGCAGTCCTTGGGCAGCTTAAAAGGGTTAATCAATGGTTGGATGAGGCATTTCAAGAAGGAGGTAGTGTTGATGAGCGGATACAGAGGTTGAGAAAGAAGCTATATGGATTTCTACTTGACCATGTCAATTCTGCAGTTCCTTGCAGGTAGTTTCATCTCTTGACATCAATATACGGCTAACCTGACAGGATTAGTGTTCAATCTGTTAGTGAACTGAATCAATACCTAGTTATAATTTTAGCCTGTCCAGGTTCTACATTCTGGACTCCATACTATTATTAACTTTAGTGGATTCCAAAGAGATTCAGAAATCAGTATCATAGTTTTAGACACTTTCAGAATGGATGTTTAAACTGTTCCTCATACTCAGAGGAGGTCTCTCTCTCTCTCTCTCTCTCACACACACACACACAACGATTGAGATTGATTACCATTGGAGAAATCTTTGCATGAAAGATGGGAGAAGAGCACCAGAACATTACATGCCGCAATCGTCTTTTATTTGCAACAAGGTAGTTTCAGCCCTTTGCCTTTACATCTTAATAGTAATGGTTGTACTAATCAGAATAATCAAAGTTGTAACTCTGCCTATGATCTTGCCACTTTACATTTAAAAGTTTGGAGGACTTGAAAGGTAGCAACTAAGATTTGTCATCACTAAAATGAAATCTAGAGGAATAAACCATGTGGACTAAGCAAAAGTTATAACAGTCAGTCAGTTAGTAAATGGCCAGAAACTGATTCCCCATTTTGGGATTCCATTGATCCTTTTGATGGTTTCTCAGCAGCAGCAGCAGCAGAAGAAATTGCAGCATTAGCAGCACCCTTAGACAAGGCTTTCATTCCCTTGCAGGATTTCATATGAGCATGAAGTTTCTCTGGCTTGAATGGCTTCCCACATTGTCTGGCATCAAAACACCATTAGAATAAGGACAGTTTATAGAATCATGATAAATTATCAAGTACGAAAAATTCTTGGTGGGTCCTCTACATGTTTGCGGCATCTAATCTACCCCAAGTGTGTATCATGATGCAAATTACACCATCAGAACTAATCAACTCTGCAATCATTACATCTAAGTGATTCTTCATCAAAGACAAACTGTTAGTGTTACCTCCATAAATGTTTGTTCCTTTTTCTTATTTTTTTCCTTAACCTTTTATTCAGTTAGTAGTTCAAAGAAAAGAAGAATAAAGAAAAACCAATGTCTGATCAACTTACGAGCAATTTGGCACGTTAGCTGGCTTGTAAGCAGCACAAGGTGCTCTTTGGTCTCTTAACTCACTCTTGTTCTTTGCTGAATCCTTCACCCCATCAAAGCTCTTCCTGTCACAATTCAAGAATTACACAATCACTCATCATAAACATACATCATATCTATAGAGTAACATAGTGCACTAGACATTGTACACTCTATTTGTAAAGAAATGGTAAGAAATTACAACCTGCCACACCATTGTTGTTGAGTCCAACTAGGAGGAGTTCCAAATATCCTCTGAGAGCCTCCAAGCCTATCCCTTTTGCATATCTCTGCTGAATGAACATTTCCCAGATCACTAGAACACATGTTCAATAAAGGCTTATTCTGCTTATTGATTGCCACCACCGCAGATTCATTGGTATCCACAGCACCACAAGTGATCAAATTGCGGAATATGTGTGATGCACCATTGGAATAGCTCTTGGCCTTTGTAAAATGAGGCTCTGATGATGAAGTCTTGGATGAATCAGCAGCAGCTGCTGTACTGATCTTTTCATTAATGGTAACTTTGTTGCTCCTCCTCTTGTTCTTCTTACTCAAAAGTGTGGAGTTAAAAGGCGAAGAACTCTCTATTTTGTCGTTGGATGATGGCTTTTCATCTTGCTCTTCATGTTTGGCTGTGCCTGAACTCTTCTCCATCTCAACTTTTCCAGAATCATCTGTCAATGTGGATGTTTCTGAGCCAAAATTTGGGGATTCTTCTTCAATTTCGGATGAAGATTTTGTTGAGACATACATTGAGGTCTCTGATGAATGGCTTCGATTTTCTTCTTTGCATAAGGTTTTTTGGTCTTCTGGGAGAGATGATTGATCTTTTTTCTTGGCACCTTTTTCCTCAGTGTAAGAAAAATCTGTGTTGTAAGAAAAGATAAAATCTCAAAATGGAAACAAAGCCCCTCCTTGTAGATTACTACATAATACTAAAATCTTTAACTCTTGATTTTTGAGATAAATAGAATTGGATAAATTGATTTTCATTTAAAAAATCAAATAATAAACTGATACTATATAATTTACCTTCAATGGTGATTGAGGAAATCTCAGATCCTTTGAGGACGTATTCATTGTCTGAGATTGGAGTAATGAGATCATCATCCAGCAAGTCTTGCCATACATAACCTGTCTTGTATCTCCTGCCCAATAAAATAAATAGAAACTTTAATTTGAATGAGAAATGGCAGGGACAACCATGATGAATGTACAATTTTTGTACATACCAAAATGAAAGTTAAAATTCTTGCTGAAATTTCTCTGTTAAAAATGTACTAAATAGTAAATACCTCTTGTATGACCAAGAAAATGATTCTGGCATCTCTTTTCCACGCAATTCTCCCAACCATCTCTTGACATCTGGTTCGTACAATTTCATCATATGTGTTAGACACACGCACTTTCAGAAGAGACACACGCAATTATACACCACGATGACGAGAAACTTGTGCATGGATATCTATATCTATATCTATATCTATATCTATATATGTATATGTATATGTATACAGACCTCGTAATCGAACACCATTTCTGGAGAGATGATGGACTCGAATGAGATGAGGGTGTTCGATACGGCCCTTTCGACTAAGGAAGTAGACGATATGAAGTCTCCTCACTTCTGCACCACTCTGTGCCTCCATTAATTTTCTGTCGAAGAGGGAAACAGGCAACAAACAAAGCAAAAGTAGCTCCTTTTTAGGCCGACAAAAAAAAAAAATTACATATATATTCAAAATAAATTACTTCTGTTTCGAACAAAACAAAAACAAAAGATCAAACAAGTGAAACCCATGACAGAAATCTTTGTTCTATGCCGGCCTGCTCTAACAGAAAAAGGGATAACAAATTCTTCGTGTTTAACTAAGTTGTCTGATAAAATAAAATCAGTAAAAAACATGCATGGATGTGCAGGCCTAGACCAACATACTTCTATACTTTATGGAAAAGATCGAAATGATCATTGGATAAAGAGATTTTTACCATATAATAATGATCTTTTATTTTGCTTTCTGCAGCGCGCGCACACACAGTGAGGAAGATTGGTTAGTTATATATATATATATATATATATATATATATATATATATATTAATATTAATATGGGTTTTTATAAATTTGGATTAGATCTGTAACTATAACAAACTATAAAAAAGGGTTAAACTTGGTCTACCCCAAGAAGTTCTATCTGATTTCGGGGGATATTGTTATGTATATTTGGCAGCTTTTGACCATTTTTTTTTTTTTGGTTTTAAGCTGCCCAAAGAAACTTTAAACTTTCTTGTGCATGCATGATTTTCCAATGATATACTATTATAAATTAGAAATGAATTGGTGGGGTGGACTTAATCTTCGCCATGCATTTTCAAATTTCTTACGTCTTTTTATGGTAAAAATACATTTCATTAATTATGTTATGACGTATGTTTATTGAGTTTGAGGAAATTTGTTTTCCATAATTAAGTAATGTGAAGTAGGAAAGCAACGTTGTAACCGATCTTAGCAAAAGTTGTACAAAAAAGATAAAAATAATGGTAATCGTCGTATCTCAAGGTTTTAATGATTAATTTTTGAATATTTTAGATACTTTTTTGACGAAATAGAAGTAAAATCATTAATACTCTTGTAATTATGTTCATCTTAATATTACCTTTGCATTTTCTTCGAAACTTTCCTCACTAAAATATATTCAATGAAAAATTGATTCTCCAAGAATTCAATTTTGTTTCATAACAATTAAATGTTGAAAAAAAATTATTTTTGAAAGGATTTTATCAAATTGCAGTTGGCCAAAACCTCAATTTTATTAACTTTTGCAAAATGTTAATTATCGAATTGGGATAATCCAAAAATAAATTTAATGTGGGTTGTCAAATATTCTTACAAATTACGATAGAGGTTCAAAAAATAATTATGAGAAGTCTAACACGCGATCCATGCTTAGGCTAAGCTACCCTCAGAGGTTGTATAGGCTTCCGCCCTGCTTTATACTACTTTTATTTTTGGAGTATATATATGTTTCAATGTTTTGAGAGTTTCTTGTCCAAAATTAATCCCATCACTCTCATGCATATTTCTTGTCAATAATTTGGTAAATTAACATGAAGAATCACATCATGGTCTTGCCTTCAACCAGAGACAGCCAAGGGGGCACGGCGGTAGCCGCCCTCCGTCAACTTCGAAATATTAAAAATACTTTTTTATTTATTATTTTTAAGAAAAAATAAAACTCCTCCTAATGTCTATTTTCTGACCCCTGTCCAGCCTTAAACAAACCAAAAAAGAAAAAAAAAATTGAAAATGAGATTAAACAAATTGAACTTTGAAGAGAAAAATGTAGTTAGGCCTAAAATATGTCTGACCTTTTAACCATGCGTTGGTTCTCAAAGGCCATCATGGCTTCCATTTTCTCCACTGCAGAAACTAACCTGGAAAAAACATTTACATGCACAACTTATACACTTACATTTGATTTATGTCTGTCTGTCTCCTCCAAGATATTCTTTGTCTTAGCTCTATATTGGTAAAACAAATTAACTTCTCTAACTTTCAAACAGACCCACAACTTTTCCCGATATATAAAGAAGCAACTCAAAATAATTATTCTTTTTCTTGTACTTAATAAAGTACACATAACTAATCTTAATGAATATATACTTATCTACATATTATTACACATATAAAAAGATAAAAAAGAGAAGGGTTGTTCATTGTTTCAGGTACCTGGGAAACTCATTTGAAGTAGAAATCTTTAGAGAAACATCGGTGCCCCGTTGCAGAGAGCATTAGAAAAAAATATACAATAGAAATAAGGAATCATCCAAGAAATGCATATACATGTTTATTTGGGAGTTTTGGGCAAGAAAATAAGGGGGTAACATGGGGGGTGGGGGAGGGTAGGGGAGGAGGGTTGAGCATGATTTATCAACATGCCTTCTACCTTAACCATAGTTTTAGTTTCTTGCAAAGTTTGATTTAGTTGTATGATACTTAAAATAGGATTTAAAGTGATATGATAATAACAGAGCAACAGCTGCAGAAAAAGATCAATTATAAGTATCTGTAGATATGCAAACCCATTGAAATAATTAAGTATATAACTGTTGTTAAATAACTGTCTGAAGATGAAGGTTTTCATTTGTCAATGTTTGGTTATGATTAGTGTTCTGATTCTTCAAAAAAAAAAAAAAAAAATAGGGACTAAATGATTTTGGATTAATTAGGCGATTGTGTTTTCGTCTTTCTTGCATTGAAATTATTTAGATCAATGGGAGTCGATGGTCAAATAATTTTGAAATATGTGCGAGGTATTTAAATAGTTAATTAATTCTTAGTGTTCCCAATATTACTTTAAAGACTATATTTGCACCTTGAATTTATACGATAGAAAATATTTTCTTTGGTTTGGTTTTGAAGAAAAGTAAATTTTTTAATGAATTAAATTTTTAAAGGTATTTGTTGGCTTATGTATCTATTTTATTTTTCTTTTTATAATACTTGATTACATTCAAAAAATATTTATTTAATCAGGAAAAAAAATGTAAGAATTCAAGATAAGTTGTAAGAGTTTATAAGTAAGTACAAAGTAATTATTTCGTCATTTTTCCTTCTTAAGTTTATATTTTAGAGTACGAAAACGTGCATCACGTAAATCAACTAGAGTTCTTAAAGTAATGGCGTTTAGGTTTGATCACCAAACATATTAATTAAAGGTGCCAAAAAACTTTTTATTTTAGAAATTGCACTCAATAACAATTGACAACACTCATCAATTACGTTAGTTTATCACTATTATTATATGTACGTTTTTTAGAAGTACGATCTTAATTGATGAAACTCATTAATATATTTATCAATAATATTTAATATGTGTTGTCTTGAAAGACTTTTAGTTTATCATGAATATTTGATGTGCATTTTTTGAAAATACGACTTTGACCTATCTACGAGTATCAAAAGCCTTTAAATTTATCATTCATATTTGATATACGTTCTTTTGGAAGTACGATTTTGACATGTCCATAGGAGACAAAAGGCCTCCTGAACTCCCTCTCAAATTTTCACTTACTTTGAAAGTAATTTTTCACAGCAATGAGCTCCCTCCCAACTTTAATTTTCATTGCATCTCAAGTTTTCACTTACTTTGGAAATAATTTTTCATTGCATCACTTACTTTGGAAATAATTTTTCACTGCAATTAGGTCCCTCTCAACTTTTCACTGCAATGAATGAAACAATTCTCAATTTAATAAAAGTTAATTGTTTTTTTTTTATTATTTAAATTTAAAATGAACTAATTCGCAAATTAATAAAGGTTAATTATTTCTTTTTATCATTTAAATTCAAACCTTATTAGAAAGAAAATGAAGGGAGGGACAAAGTTTGAACCCTGACCTCACCTCTACGGCGAGTTCGTTAATTTAAATGGTAATTGTTGTGTGGTAAATGTGGGTTGGAGCATTTGAGTCATAAATGTGGGTTGGAGTATTTGAGTCATTAATAGAGAGTTATGCAAGTTAGATACTGACGCCACAAAAATTTGTGAATTTTGTTGTGTTTAGTGTGAGACTCTACCCCAAACAATTTCTTTTTTTTTTTTTTTTTTAATTTAAGAAAAAAATAAAAAAGGAAAAGGTGGGGAAATTATCAAATTTACCACATCACATTTTCGTAACAAATTTCCGAAAAATCAAAAGTAATTTCGTGGAGACAATCGACATCAGTCCAAGAAAAACTCGAGAATTTTGTGCCAATGAACTTGGGCCCATAAAATAACTAGTTTTTCATTATGAATTAGTGGTTAGGGAAGTCAATCAAATTGAGTGAGTTGGGCTTGTTTGGGCTTACATTTAGTTTGATATTATAATAAACTTGTTTTTCAAATTGCGGCATTCGTATATGAATAAATATGAGCTTCAAGCCAAATTCAAGTCGGCACAAATTTATATTTTTATTATTAGCATGAACAATAATATAAATTTTTAGTATGAAATTTTGGAATTCTTAGATATTAAGTAAATTTTATAATAATTATTTTTTGCATAATTATATATATGATCATATATTTATAATGAGTCTAAACTTAATTTAAATCGAGTTTATCTCCATTTATAAAAGTATATCAACTCAGCTTGAAAATTAATAACATGGGCTTGGGAGCTTTGAGCCGACTTAAGCTCATTGACAAGCCATCAAGTGGAGTTTAGCTTGATGTTATTTGCTTTAGCCTTTAGAAATAAGGGCAGTTAATAAATTAGATTTATTCCAAATTTGATCTAATTACTCTCTAAGTTCCATAAAGAATGTCCAGTTTGACTTATTCTAGGAATTAATAAAAGTTAAAAAATTCCCCTATTAATTTATTGCCTTGCAGATGGTATGATTTTAATTTGATTTATACTTGTTGGATTTATCTATATGTAAAAAGAGATTATATTATGGCAAGAATGATTTTAATTAATTTTTGTAAATTTACACTAACAATCACATTTTCAATGAATCCCAACCTTTATAGTAATGAACAAACAAATTGGAATAAAATAAAATAAAATGTTAGATATCTCTTATGGAATAGAGGGAATATATAATTTCCATAAGTGAAAACTTCAATGGATTTGATCTAAATCCATGATCTGATATGCACATTCACACATATATACACACACACATCTATATGTTGTATATGCACACATAAGTATAAATATATGAGTTAATTTCACTTTACCAACTCTATTTTTGATAAGAATTACTTGACTCCTATATACGGAAAATATTAGTAATAATTTTTTTTATTGTTCATGGAATTATCAAAATTTTATAAAAATAATGTGAAGTCATTATTAGGTGTAATTTAATATTATTAAATAAATTATACATAATCAAATTATCATAATTTAATAGATACTATATTCAATTTTAAAAATCATAATCATTTTAGTGTTTAATTTTATTACTACTGCTTGTTTATAATGATTATTTTTAAATTTAACACAATTTCTATGAACTTACAATAATTCCATTAAAATAAAAAAAATATTATTAATATTTTATGTATTTAATAAAATATTAATTAAAAATATTTTATATTTTTTAATTTATAATGAGTTGAAAATTTATAAGTAAAGTGTATTAAAAAAGATTCTACTATATAGTAGTTTAATAGAAATTATGTTAAATTAAAAAATAAAAATATAATAGAATTTTAAATAAATTTAATGTTGAGTGTTAATTAAATTAAATTAAATTAAATAATTATTAGAATATAAATATAAGTTCATTAATTTTAAAATATTTTAAAGTATTTATTATAAATAACAAGTAAAGGTGATTTGATAAATTGTTTTAGAGTATATGGGGGAAAATGAGACAATAAGAGTATAATGGGGTAAAGTGAGACAAAATAAAAATATAAGAGGTATAAAGTGAGATAATTGATAATATAGAAAATAATGATAGTCAACAAGATTAGAGAAAAATAAAGTGGAATTAACCCTCAGTATATATACACATATATGTGATTTGAGAAATTAGTATATTTGAGTTCCAGTCGTATAGAACTCGAGTTTGGATACTTTAAGTTCGGAAAGACTTGCAACACTCAAAACACTTTATACTTAATGGAGTTGCGCTGAAACCTCCGATGCTTGAATTAATTTAAGTCGTCTGGTTATTATGAATTAATAAATGAAGTGAATATGTAAAGTCAAATTACCTTCTAACAATTAAACAAATGGATATTTATAATAGGTAATCCACATGGTTTATACATCATCGGGTACAAATGATGCAATCGTATCATTTTACGGATCTCGTCAAACTCATACATTGATTTGGGGTTATGGTTCTAGTTTGGGGTCAACTCGACCAAGGCTTCGAGTTGAATCGAATTCACAAAAAACCACATATCTCGAAGTATTTGATAATTTAGGCAAATAAAAGGAGCAAATTGGTAAAATAACTCCCTTTCTTACAGACGGATAAATATGAAAACGATTGATTCCAATGAATTCAGAATTTAATATGTTTTCTAATTATATATTAATTTTAATATGTAACTAGTTTCAAATTCGGCCCTTTTCTTTAGAAAAAAATGTTTTTTTTTTTTTTTTTGTAATTAAAAGACATGCTAACTAGCTCTTCATGCTTTAATATCCTTTGGAAACTTCAACTTTTTCTCAACACTTCACTCAATATCAATTTTTCACAAGAATTTCTGGCTTTGGATCTTTAATTCGTATTTCTAATTATTCAAACTCGTCATCGTGATATAACGATTTTGTCATGTCGGATTATTAAATCTTCCAAAGTTTTATCAGTTTCGAATGTGAAAATGTCACATGCAATCCTAATATTTCAATTGGATTTTCAAATAAAGGAAGTGTGAGCTTCAGCTTATAAAATTAGCTCAATTTCGCTTAATATAAGTTGAGCCAACTCAAATTTGTTTAATAACATATTTGTAGTATAAATAGCTTCAGAGATTTTTCATCGAATGAAAAGTGGAAATTCTTTATAAAAATCTATTTTAAATAAAAAATGTTATATATTACTGGCTAATCAGCCCTTTACTCTTTTTTCATCTCCCTCTTAATTTGAAAATGATTGATTGATTGATTAAGTCATTTTAACTAATTGCAATTTATTAAAATTAGGAGAAGTTGAAGAAAACAAATATTAAATGGTCATATATATCAATGCTCTCATTTTTTGTCATTATGCAAGAAGTATATTATATTTTCATAATTTCGACAGCTAAACTCCTTTTTAAAAACTATATATATAATTTCACTTGGTTTTAATTCGTGATTCTCGCTTCATAAACTAATTTTTTACTACAATATTTGTTCTCTATGTGACTTAGTTTTATGTAATCTTTGATAAGTACTAAGAATATTCCTAGTTCCTACCTTGATCCTCCATAGGTCAACTGTCAACAAAATCATCATTAATTTAATGAACCATCAACCTTGCTGTCACCTTGATTTTTCATAGCTCTATCTCGATATTGCAAAAATTAATATATATTTTGTTAATATTTATTATCAACATTATTATTTATTTGAATAAATATAAATAATTGAAAACTAACAAATTCGATTCATAGTGTTTGTGAAGGTACAACTACTTCATATTCGATTATCAATTATCGTTGAGTATGATACTTTTTTGCTGCCAAAAATTTTAAATAAAATTACATAGCTATAATTTTTAGTTTAGTAACATATACGAAAATAATACATAGAAAGTCAAGTTGTAAAATTTCTCCAATTGGGGTTTAAATATAATAATATGTAGCAGTCAAGGAATTTTTTTTGATGAATCGTAGTTAGAAAATATATATATATAAAATACTTTGAATCGTTCAAATATTTTGTTGGATTCAAACTCGGTATCATGATATAAAAATTTTGACAACTCCCTTTGTCAGATTTAAATCTTCCAAAGTATATTATATTCCCATAATTACGACAGCTAAACTCCTTTTATTTTTATTTTTAATTTCCACTTGGTATTAATTCATGATTCTCACTTCATAAATTAATTTATTTATCATTACAATATTTGTTGTCTCTGTGTCCTAGTTCTGTGTAATCTTTGAGAAGTACTAGGAAAGTAAGAATATTCCTCCCCTTGATCCTCATTAGGTCAACTGCCAACAAAATCATCATTAATTTTAACGAACCATTAACCATGTGGACTAATCTTGGTGTCACCTTGATTTTTCATTTTATATTTTTACCAAAACTAAATATTCGATTGGATTTCAATTTATTAAACCATACCCAATACAAAACTTTGAAGTACCTTATGTCAAAACCAAGAAACTATATATACATTTATTATTCATTTTTATACTTTTTTTTTTAAATTTTTTTACTTACCAAAACTAAAAACAAAAAAAATATTTTTTTATTTAATTTGATTTTGTTATGGTTTTTAACATATTGAATTTCTAATTTATTTTCAATTTGATTTGACTTTGTTTTACTAAATGAATACCCCTGTGAATTGGCCAACCAACACCTTTGTTATTAGCTTTACACTTATCAAAGGGAAAAAACAAACAAACAAAGAAGATACCATTCCATAGAAGAAACAACACACAGCTATATTGAACATTATTCAAATTCAATGCAAAATCCCAAATTTTATAGCTTTTATGGCTATTTTTAGGAGAAAATGCATTTAAAAACATTGCAAACAATCATAAACTTCAATTCTTTTCAGAAGAATTAAGATCTTTCATCACCAAGCCAACTATCTTTCCACTTAGGTCCAGTAGGCCCTTCCTCACCAAGCACTTCATTTGGAAGACTTCTCACAAATTTCTCAAATGCAGTCTTCAATATTCCAGGCAAAATTTTCTCCACCTTCTTGATTTCATCCTCAATGCTGTAGCTGATCTTTGGCCCCCATTTTCTTGCATAGTTCAACCATGGCGGCTCTGACCCCAAATACTCGGCATCGACCACTAAAAACTTTGCTCCAGTATCCATGAAAGACTTGCCCTTAGCACTATCATTTCTGATCCCAATATTCCCATTTCCTTGTAACACTAGGCCTTGCTTCGGATAGGAGGCGTGGCCATGCAACGACGAATAGGCCACTGGTTTGTTCCCCTTTTCGAACTCCAATTCGGAGGCATCAACCCAAACCCCTTTACTATGTTGAGAAAAATACATATTTTTTAGCTCCCCATTGAAGTTGCTGATTCTTAATGTGACATGCTCCCAGTCACCTACATGTTCTCCAATTTTTCCCAAGGAAACGTTAAAGAACTCGACTTTTGCCTTAGCAGGGCCGTTGAAAGGGCAAAATACCCATATTGCTACATCAGTAAATGTCCCACCAAACATTGGTTTCACATGCAAATAAGCACATGCATCTGCTAAATCCCCTTTCTTTACTCTCTCTTTGGCTGCATTGTCTATGGGAAGGTCAATCCAATATGCATCATCATTTCCACCACCTTGGGGAAGATTTGAGCCCGTCGGATCGATGGGCACTGGCTTCGACTCTTCGCCTTTTGTATACAGCAGTGCACCATTTTCAAAGAACCATGTCACTGAAGAAGGAAAGTACTGTTCATCAGGGTGGAAATAGATGTGTGGAGAGTAAGCCTGAACCAGTGCCTTGATCTGATCTGCATTAGGCATGGCATTTTCATTGCCATTGGCATTCTTCAAACAGGGTAAATCCAAAGCAGCCCCATTGTTTTGAGCTACAAATGTGCCTGTAGGAACCCCCACGGCTTGAATTCCTCTGTTTCTTGGTCTTGAGCTATATATATTGATGCTATTGGAGTTAACATCTTTCCCCGGCCCCCAAATCCAGGCCTCATTCTCATTGGAATCCACGAAATCCGTGCGAACGCACCGGACTTTGTCGAGGGCAGGCTTTTCAGGCGAGCTCGTGACGACATGTCCTATGGCCTTATAGCCATCAGTGGGTGTTGGCAGCCAGATGTAGCCTATCCCATCTTGCTTAATTCTCAAAGATTCACTGCTCCAAACAAGAGTATAATCAGTTGGTGGCTTCAGGATGGCACCGCCTGAGGGGTCATCTGTTGCATCTTTTCCCACAAGAACCCATCCAGATAGAGGCTTGTTGTTGGGTTGGCTATAGCAACCAAGCATAAAGAATCCATCAGGTATAGAAGATGGTTCAAAAAATGTTGCCCCAAGATTATCCGGTCCACCTTCTAGTGTGGCCCAAACTTTGGTGAATGTTGATACTTGGCAAACTTCCAATCCTCCTAGATCAATAATCCCATTTGCAAAACCTTCACCTGAACAATAAAACAGCAGAATCAACCTTAAAACTCTTAATCTACCGCAATATAAGAAAACGTTTAGCCCAAGTAATGGAGCCTTATAGATATACGCCAAGTATGACAAATGATGAACCTGCAGGCCACGAGGGCAGTGGAGAAGGAAGTGTGAACAAGGTTTCAATAGGAAGAGGCTTCTTCCTTTTCTTGAAAAGATCAGAAATCCTAGAAAAAACATTGATTTGATTCCCCATTCTTGAAACCACAAAATAGGTGTAACACTTTTGGACAACAGATTATAGTGTGGATTGCATAAGAGATAAAATGAGCAAAGCAAGAGGTATACTAATTCTAATGGAAACTACAAAAGAGTACAAAAACCGACGGCCAAGCAAGAAACCCTTTAGTAAATTTGCATTTCCTGCAAGGTATAACCCTTTAAACAATTGAGTTTCCCATGCTTTAAGAACCTCTTTCCACTAGTTTGAGGAGTTGAAAGACTTCTTTTCTTCTACACTAAGCCCTCATTTGCTTTGCTATGGCAGTTGCCATTTCCCTACATATACAGCAATTAAATTGTTTAACAATAAGAGTACCAAATACTAGTTATCTAAGCAGGTAATACCTGGTGCAGAATTTCTGTGGTGGGTAGCCAAGAAACATTTTTTAAAAACCATGTTTTTAGCATGCTTAGTGTTTGGTTAAAAAAATTCATTGCAATTGCCATATCATGACCATGTCATCAATAATGGTGTATGTTTTGTCAATAGATGTCTAGTGATCAATGTACAATCATAGTAGAATTGTGCATTTGCTTGAATGTTAAAAGGTATGCTATTAGCAACGATACAACTCAAATCAACTTACAGATAAGAACACGTTCAATTGCGATATATATATATATATATATTTTTTTTTTTTTTGAATGTACCATACACTTACACGTTAAAACCTATGATTTATAGGAGATGATTGATTTAGATTGAGATATATGTGATGTTTGCCTTTGCTTTATCCGCTCAACATTTGTCCTTTTCAATCTAGATGGTGGATGGGTGGTATAATTAATATTTTTAACTACTTTTGAAAATTGTTTAGACTTAACAATTAATGTACACATTGGAATGGACTAAAGTGACAGGGACATAGAGTCATAGAGTAAAGACAAGAGGAGCCATTCAATCCTCATATGAGAATCAAATAGGAAAAGGAGTTATTCAGGGAAAACTTTTTTGTAGTTATTACAGTTTTGTCAGTTACAACTTACAAACCGGAAAGCTAAAATGGTTTAAATGGTTTTGATATTTGGTTTAACTAATGCTTCCTTTTTCTTTGCTTTTCTTTTGTTAGTTTGGGCAATGTTTGTGGCTTTTCCGAAGAAAAATTAAGGGCTCGTTTGCTTAGCTTTCTTTAAAACATCATTGATTTGCATGTTTTGAGATGGTTTTGAGAATGAATTTTTAGTGATGAACCATATATGTTAGAGTGGTGTCCGATTTTGAAAAATGCATTTTAATTAAATTTTTTGAAAACTCTGAAAAATTATATGGTGGATATGAGTGCACCAATAGTCTAATATATTATGATTAAATTCATTTATTGTTTTTTTTTTTTTAATCTTTCCTATCTTCCTGTCTTCATTCATTTTTCCTTTTTCCTTTTCCCATTTCTCCTCTTTACTTATGTCTTTCCCAACTATGTTGACTGTGTTCACGCTGCCGTTTTTTCTTATTTCTTATGTTGACTCTGTCTTTTTTGAACTTATAAGCTCATTTTTTATTTTTTGAAATATTTTAAAATATTTTATAAGTGTTCAAATGTTTTATGAAATATTTTAAAAAATTCATAATGTCAACCAAACATTCTCTAACAGCCCTAACACCAAAATCCTTAAAATATCCTGAACTCAAGCAACTGAGACAAAGCCCAACCAACCATGCATCACAAACAACCCCATGAACCACTTTATGTGTCTCTGCCCAAAGCCCACATCCCAAAATGCTGAATGATTAACCTAGAATTGGGCTGATTTATATTCATGGCCCACATGTAGAAATGGCCTATATTCATGGATGAGAGACAAAACAAAAACTTAGGCTTGGAATGTTAGAGAACGCCAAACTATTATTTTCTTTATGTTTGTCATGTTTCAAATAAATGTACGACCATTTAATATTTATATTTTTTTATTTATTTTTAATAGCCAATAAATAGAATGAAATGAAATAATGATCAGCTTAGGACCACGAACAAGGATATATATTGTATAGAACTCGAAAACACTTTTTTTTTTTTTTTTTGAGTTTTTTTAAAGATGGGTTTAAAAAAAAAGGTGGTTTTCCATGTGAACCAAAAGGAAGCTCAACTTCATTCCCCAAAATTCATCTAACATGTATAGTGGTAGTGTCACTCTTTGTTTTGACATTATAATAATTTTCACAAGTTTAATAATAAAAATAATTCTCTTTAAATTATAATTATTGACAATTATTCATGTACATAGTGGCAATAAAAATATGTCACATAACAATTTTGGGATATTGATTTTCACTATACATTCTCATAAGAAAAAATAAATTGTGCCACTATACTCTACTACCACTCAAACACAATTCTTTCTACATTTAAATTTATAAAAATCAAACACAATTCTTTCTACATTTAAATTTATAAAAATCATTATTCAGATAATATATTAGTTACTAGTATTTTCCTTTATTTTTTTGTTAGTGATGGAGTCAAAGAGATGGAGATATAGAGAGAGAATATACTTAAGTTTAAGATCTTACTTAAAAAAAAAAAAAAAATGTTTCAGAGCAGACACATACTTCTACAAAAATATTAGGTCTTAAATTGTAAAGAGAAGTTAGCCTCACTGATGGAAAAATAAATCAAAGGCCCCCACTGATCATTGGTTGACTCTAAAATGTCAGTTTTTAATTAAATAATGTTGCAGGCACAGATTATATAAGGCTAACCCATTCTTTCATCTGCAATTTTATTACTCAAATCTATATCTGCATTCTTTGTCTAGCAGTCTTATGTTGTCATCTACTTCAATATTGTATCTAATCTTGTTTTTATCTATACATGTTGTATTGTTCTGAATGTTATTAATTAACTTCATATTCTTTTTTGTAAAATGTTCTGATAATTGGACAATTTACAAAATAATAACAATCTCTTTTAACTTCTCAATGAACTCAAACTTATTCCCTTTTAACTTCTCAATTTTTTATTTATTTATTATTATTACTTCTTTTTTTGGTTATTAGTTTGTCAACTCATAGAACAAAGTTAAAAGACCTAATCCTCCTCCCAACAGATTGTAGGCATTGTTTATAAAATTGGATTGGACTGACTAATTCAGTTGGGAATCGATGGTCAATTCGCTTAACCTTAAATAATTGGTCAAATCAATTTTTAATTTTTAATTTATTTTAATTTTTTATAAGAAATTTAAATTTGATAGTTATTGTATATGTATGTGATTATTTGAATTTTATACTTTATTAAATATTTTTTTAGTTAGTTATTTATTTATTTTTACCGTTATAATACGTTACATAACAATTAGTTCATTAAATTATTATTTTACATAATATAATAAAAAAATATAATCAATTTTCATTAGATTGGATCGTTGATTGAATCGCTTTAATTTTAATTGACTGTAACGCCCAATTTGATTATCCGTACAATTATGAAAATATTAATTGTATGTTCCACGGCATATCAATCTCTCATTCTCAAATCTTTAAAAGAATTATAAGTTTCATCTCGACATAAATACAATAGGATATACTTGTAAGTATGTGTTCAGAACAACCTTTCAATACGAAGTCAACTCCTCTTCATGTCTATTTTTTTTGGTTAAAAAAAAAATAAAGAAAGAAAGAAGGAAAGAAAATGGACTCCTATGGGAGGAGTTGATTCTCCTTATCCAAATGGAGCCTGACCACAAATTTAGTTTACAGAAGCTCTAAAAAAACATCTAACATTAATTAACAAAGAGCCAATATAAATATATAATGAAGCCATTTTTGAAGCATACAAATGTCACCAGTCCCTAAGCGGCTAAGCCTTATGAAGATTCATATCATTTGGCGGCTAAAACTACCTTGTCTTTGTAGACAACTGTCGTGGACAGCGGCTTGCCGGCCGTCTTAGTATTTTATTCATAGTCTTAGCAGAAAGAGTGATTATACAACGGAAAAAAAAGTTAATTTTGTAGTTTACTTCATTTAATGGATCTTTGTCCTTAACATGCCCTTTCCCCTGAGAGATAAACTATGTATTAGGAATGATTATGACCTTAGTACAAAGGTTTTAAAATATTGGTCTGTGTCTGGACC
The DNA here is from genome assembly GCA_019321725.1 of Paulownia fortunei. NCBI lineage: Eukaryota > Viridiplantae > Streptophyta > Magnoliopsida > Lamiales > Paulowniaceae > Paulownia > Paulownia fortunei. Next base: position 4,499,353 of record CM033106.1, on the reverse strand, counting down.
ATAAGGGCACAAGAGAAAGAGCTATTGAAGAAAAATTTAATGCTGAAATTCTGTAGACAATCCCAAGACTCCAAATCATAAGCAAACAAAGTGCTAGCCACCATCAACTCCCAAAACGTAGTCTTCTAAAAATTTCTACTTTCTCATTACTTTTACATTACGTACGCTAAATGTCTTACATTTAAAGTATATGTTGATAGAGTGATTTGATATTTTATGCAAAAAATCAAAGTACCTCTCAAAATGTTACTATATAAATTAAAAAAAAAAAATACTCTATTTTATTATTTATCAATTATGATAGAAATTTGATTATTTATTTTTGTACGTGTAATTTATATGAAAAAATTGAGTAATTCTGATAGTTTTAAATGGAATTTGAATTGAGAATCATCTCGCACAAAATATTATATATCAATTATGATAGAAATTTGATTATTGGAGAAACAATGAAATATTTTTGTAAGTGTAACTTATATGAAAATTTTGAGTAATTCTCGTATTTTAAGTGGAATTTGAATTCAAAATCATTTTACACATAGGAGTGGGAGGTCCACACTGCAAGAAATGGAGATCCAAAATCTAATTGTTACGTATATTGTTGGATATTTTATTTATCTTAATGTAATGATATTCCATTCTACTGTCGAAAAAGAAAAAAAAAATCAACATTTTTCTCACCAAAAAAACTTATAAATACACATCGTACATGGTCTAAACAATCAAAATTGCAATTGACAAATCCCATAACATAACACCCCAAACATGGGCTATAGTACTAACCTCTTCATCTCTACAATTATTTTCTTTACAACGTTGTACACCATTCCTCTAATTTCAGCCGTTGGATACCCGATCAACTTCTGGCCCAAGCCCACCACATTCCACTGGCCACACCCACAGGCAATCGCGCTCTCTCCTAAGTTCACCATCTTTGCCCCCGGCCACCGTTACCTCACCCCGGCCGTCCACCGCTACCTCCGACAAATCCTGACGGAGCACCACCGCCCCCTCGTCACCCCACCACTCAACCTGACGTCAGCGCCGCCGCTCACAGCCCTCACCATCACCATCTCCGACGCCGCAGCTCCGCTGACACACGGCGTCAACGAGTCGTACTCCCTCACCATCCCCTGCGCCGGAGGCGGAGCGGTGTTAAAGGCCGAAACCGCATGGGGCGCGATGCGGGGGGTGGAGACGTTCTCGCAGCTCGTGTATTCAAAGCCATCGAGGGTGGCGTGCGGGCTGTACATTTCCGACGTACCACTATTTATGCACAGAGGAATCATGCTCGACACTTCGAGAAACTATTACGGAGTTGAGGATTTGCTGCGGCTGATTAGGGCGATCAGCATGAATAAATTGAACGTTTTCCACTGGCATATTACGGACTCGCATTCGTTTCCGCTGGTGGTGCCGTCGGAGCCGGAGATGGCGGCCAAAGGGGCGTACGGCGAGGAGATGAAGTACACAGCGGCAGACGTGAAAAGGGTGGTGGAATATGGGATGGAGCATGGCGTTAGAGTTGTACCGGAGATTGATATGCCTGGTGAGTTAATTAAATAATGCTATGATGTAAGTTATAGTGAGAATTTTCTTTGCGCAGAAATCAAGAATTTTTATGTTATCTTCATGCCTAATAGTTAGATAGGTATATATTTTTACCCAAATTTTGACCATTATAGATTATTCCCAAAAATTAATTTTGATCATTTTGCCTCCTCAAATTTATTTATTTTGATATTTTACTCTATAAAAGTAAATTTTAAATATTATCTCCTTAACTTATATTTATTATAACTTTATCTTCCCAATATTAATTTCATATCAAATTTTTATCAAAATGTTCTTTATTAGAAGCTGTTGCGTATTTTTTTCGTATATTTTCATGTAAAAGATAAAAAATTGCATCGTGATATTTTTTTATTATTATTTATAGTGAAGACATAATAAATGATGATATTTTTATTATAAATAATATCAATCATAATACAATTGATAAAAATATTATTTATAAAAAAAATACCACAATTTATGGTGTTTTCACCATTAACAATAATAAAAAAATCACAATACATTATTCTTGACTTTTACATGAAAAAATGGAAAAAAAAAAACTGTGGCTAACAAAATATATTTCAATAAAAAATTGATCTGAAAATGACATTATAGGAGGAAAATGCTATATTAAATATAAGTTGAGATAGCAAAATACTTAAAATTCAATTTTAGAAGACAAAATTGCAAAATAATTAAGTTTGAGAGAGCAAATCTCAAAATTTATTTTGGAGGAGTAATATATCAAAATGCAAACTTTCGGGGTGAAAATGACATTCACGCTGTTAATTTTGCAAATATATACACAGTACACACATATAAATATTCAATTAAACTGAAATTTATTATTATCTTTGAAATGTTGCTTTATCTTGTTTTGGGTGCTTCATATATGGATTTGGGCAATGCAAACTAGAAAATCCATGCATAAAGTTTGAATTGTAAATTTTCCAAAATTTGGTTCCAAAAGCCCTGAATTCCACGTGCACTTCTAGTATTTGACAAAATTCGAGCATTTGATTTTCCAAGTCTTTTTTGAAGGCACTTTTTCTTATTTCAACTTTATTCAAGATATCACTTGATAAAACTTATCTTGAGTTGAGAAGGGCAATCAAAATTTTATTCTGAATAGAACAAAAATCTTGTTAAGTTTAGTTTCATCTCCAAGTTTACATCAAAAGTACTAAATCTGCATTTCTGCGTATTTGCAGCACACACAGGATCATGGGCTGAAGCTTACCCTGAAATTGTCACTTGTGCAAACAAGTTTTGGTGGCCTGCGGAAGCTGAATGGGCTGATCGTTTGGCAGCTGAGCCAGGAACTGGTCAACTGAATCCCTTAAACCCCAAGACCTATCAAGTTGTCAAAAATGTTGTCCATGATGTTGTCTCCATGTTTCCTGATCAATTTTATCACGCGGGAGCCGATGAGATCACTCCAAACTGCTGGAAAATTGACCCCTCCATTCAAACTTTTCTTTCAAACAATGGAACCCTCAGTCAGATTCTTGAAATGTTTATTAATTCTACTTTACCTTACATCATATCTCTGAATCGTAAAGTAGTCTACTGGGAGGATGTTTTATTGGACGCTAATGTCAATGTGACCCCTTCTTTGCTTCCGCCTGAAAATGTCATTCTCCAAACTTGGAACAATGGGCCAAACAACACAAAAAGGATCGTCGATTCTGGTTATCGTGCGATTGTTTCATCATCTGACTTTTATTACTTGGATTGTGGGCATGGTGATTTTATAGGAAACAACAGTCAGTATAATCTGTCACCTGGTTCTGATCAAGGTAATGGTGGATCATGGTGTGGACCCTTTAAAACATGGCAAACCATTTACAACTACGATATAACGTATGGATTGAGTGAGGCAGAATCAAAGCTGGTAATAGGAGGGGAGGCAGCATTATGGTCTGAACAAGCTGACTCAACTGTAATGGATCCACGGATTTGGCCTAGAGCTTCAGCAATGGCTGAAGCCTTATGGTCAGGGAACCGGGATGAAACTGGAAAGAAGAGATTTGCAGAAGCTACAGATAGGTTGAATGAGTGGAGATACAGAATGGTAACCCGGGGAATAGGCGCTGAACCTATTCAGCCACTCTGGTGCATCAAGAATCCAGGCATGTGTAACACAGTCCATCCATTTTAGTTGATTGTTTGTGTCATCTTCAAGGATTTCCTTTTTTTTTTTTTTTTTTAAGAAAAATATATATATTTGTTGTTGGAGTGAAGATTCTTCAGATGCTAATGTTTCAAATTCTTGTTCGTTTACCTTAACTGAAACACCTTTGGAATAGATGATATGATCTTGAGAGAGATGTCTTTGTTCTTTGAGTTATGGGCTGCTCTGCCATTGGATATCTAATTTCATACCGGTATTTACAGAAATCATTGAAGAATTTGTATCTATGTTAATTAACTGAACAACAAACACATATTTTCTGCTGCTGAGTTTCATCTTTTTGTTATCAATGTGAGTTGATAATTCCATCAAAAGCTTTACAACTTAAGGAAACTGTTTTTTTTTTTTTTAAATTAATTTTTGAGGAAAAAAACCAGTTTGGATCCTACATTGCAGTTGGTATTTGCAGTGATTATCCGTGTAAAAATCTTATCAAGTGTACATGTGGTGGCAATGAGTACAATGCAATAGGATTTTTAATAAAAGATCCTGTCCAAAAATATTTTCTTCATATTTTTTATTATAAATTGATGCACTATGGATAAATACCAAATATATAAAATATTTTTTTAAATAAATATTTAATTGTAGATCACATACACTAAGCGCGTATCTGTGAAGTGAAATTATACTGAAGATGCTATCATGCATTGTTTTAAAAATCAAATCGAAATGGCTAGTTCAATCAGTAACCAATGGTAGGTTTGATGCGATTAGCTTCAAATAACCAAATTTCCTATTCAATCGTTCAAATCAAATTTTATCTTTTTTATTTTTTATTTTTTAAAAAAAATTTATACTTGATATTTTTGTTTTATGTATATAGTTATTTGAATTTTATGCTTTGTTGGATAATTTTTTTAGTTGGTTATTTATTTTTTTTATCTTTAAAATATATTACATAACAATTAATCTATTACATTATTATTTTAAATAATATATTTTTAAATTTTAATAATAATTAATCTATTATATTATTATTTTACATAATGTAATAAAAAATATAAACAATTTTCATTAAATTGGATTCGATTCAATTGAATGAACTGCTGACCGAAAATAAGATTTATTGATCCGTATATATAAAGGCACTGCTATCATTTATGCTTCACATACCTAATATAAGCTCATTCAGTCAATTCAGGTTATCAATGTGATAATTAATAATTATTTTTATGTTTACTAAAAAAATTTACATGCCATGCACATGCATGAATATATGTTTAGAGGTGAATATAATACTTATTAGCTATACAAAATATCATAGTCATAATTTCATTATATTATTTAACATTTATTAGATATAATTGTAATTTTAAAACAAAGGGGGGCGCCGGGGTTGGGGGGGTGGTTACTAACCTGTGATTAGTAGGTTAACATTGTATATATTTTTTAGGAATGTATCTCATTTGAGCACAATTATGTATACAAATGTCTTTTTTTTTTTTTTTTTTGGTATTTTTATCTTAACATTGCAAATTTGTATTATGTATTTTATAATGCGTTTCAATAATATGTTATTTACACGGATCTAATTGATATTATTTTCTATTAAATGGTATATCTTGTCCTTATAATTCAAGTTTCTATGTGGCAATGTTTTTTATTCAACCTCCATGATATTGTATCAGAAAACAATTGATATGAAAATTAAACAAGAGACCTACAAGAAATTATCAAATTTTAATATAAAGTGGAGTAGTTAGATTGGCTTTGGAATTTTCATAAGCAATTCCAATTTAATAAAATTGATGATTTTTTATTTGCAAGTTTTTAATGTTTTATTCTTTAATGCTTATTTATTTTTCTTCAAAGATTTAGTTGTTTTTGTAACATTACATCTACCACATTATATTTTCTCTTTTTTTTTTGTTTTATTTTCCAGTGTTTTATTATTTTTAATACAAATTTATTTTAAACCGAACATGTACTTAATATCAAAGTAATTTTACTTTGCTTATGGTCTCAACTGTTTTATATAGATTTTAAATTTGACTATTTGTCGTAATATTATTTATACTCATGTCATTTTAATTCGCTTCCATAATATTCTATTCACATGAATTTAATTGATAATATTTTTATGTTGATATTATATATTGTCTTTACAATTTAAACTTTCAAGTCGCAATTGTTGTTTATACTACCTTCAAGATATTGTAAGGAAAAAAAAAATTGACACAAAAGTACAAATAACGACGTACAAAGAATTGTCCAATATAAAAATAAAGTCGATTAGTCACTCTTTTGAATTTTTAATAAGCAACACCAATTTAATAAGATTAGTGATTTTTATTTGCAACTTTCTAATGTTTAATTTTTGAAGCTTTAGTATATTTTTGAAACGTTATTCCTACTGCATTATATTTTCTCTTTTGCTATTTTATTTACTGATATTTTTGTATTTCTAAATTTTCAATCCATCTATTTTTTTCTATTCATTACGCATTATGGTTATTATAAGTTGATTGCCGTTTGCTTTTTCTCCCGTTGTTGATTGCTCCAAGTACTACTAATTAATGCTTTCAGTAAAGCAGCATGCAAATATTTGCAACTCATTGATATCTTAAGTTTTTTTTTTTCTTTCTTTTTTTTAATGTTTCTTCTTTGCAGGGTCAGTTAAAGCTTAATGCTCTTGAATCATAATTTTTTTAATAGATCATTAGTGTCTAAGAATCATTATTCAGTTTTCATTCCCTGATCCTGTGAAAGTTCCAAGTCCATAGTCACTGTTGCTCACTTTACCTCTCTGTTTATACATGGGGTCTTTTGGGCATCAAGATCAACATTGATCTACTGCTGAAAATGTGGCAGATTTAGGACAGCATATGACTTTGCAAGTTGGACAAGTTAAAATATGACTCAAGGAACTATATCACCCTTAGTCATCTTCACACAATGGAATAAGTGAATCCCATGTTTTCCATGGTCATTCCCCCTGGATTTAATGTATTATAGCAGTCACTGTTTTGCTATATTGGCTAAAAGGGCAAGAAACCTCGTGTCCAATCAATCTTAGTTAACAGAACTTTTAGTCTAACAGCTAGGCATTTTGTGTTATACAAGTCTCCATTTGCCGGAGTTAGCCAAATTTCTTTACTCATACTATTCTATCAATTTAATCTACATAGATTATCAGGGATTCCACATTACGTGAACATTGAACTGTAAGACCTAACAGCCTCAGTTTTTGTTTTGATTTATCACCCAACAAAGAGTTTATAGCGAAAACAACAATTGGTGGAACGAGGAGTAGGTTTATGTTTAGTGCTGCAAGTTATGCAGCACAGCTGCATTAACATAAACCTCTGACATCAAAGTTTGACTTTCGTATCATTCACTTGGAAACCAGTTTTGTAAACACACATAATTCAACTTTCTTGCACTCAATCACATAACTAAACAATTGTTTATTCACAAAATTGCTAATGTCCTCTGGCAGTGAGCTCTACAAATGGCCTATAAAGCATCATTAATCAACTTAACTAGACCATCTCAAATTTTTCCTTGTTTGTTTCTCCAAACTCAGTTTAGTTTTAACCATGAAATCTTCAACCCCAGCAATTTGCTTCGTGTTAGCAGCTCTCGGGGCCTTTTTCTTGCTGGCACCAGCTGCTGCTATTACATGCAGCGACGTGATCAAGGATCTGCAGCCCTGCATGAACTACCTGAAGAGTGGGAGTGGAATGCCGCCGTCCCCTTGCTGTGCAGGGGCCTCAAATCTTGCCTCCAGTGCCACAACCACAGTAGACAAGCAAACTGCTTGTTCCTGTCTCAAGAATGCAGCAAAGAACATTAATATCAAGCCTGAGCTAGCAAAATCTCTTCCAGGGAATTGTGGGATCTCCTTGCCATTTGAAGTTTCACCTACTGTTGATTGCACCAAGTACTGATTTTTAATTGCTTTCCTTCTTCAATAGATAAATAAATGGACAATATGCATGCATATATTTGCAACAAAAAAATATTGTTTTTAATTAACTAACTTTTATGTAATTATTTTTCCTTTCCAGGATCAGTTAAACTTGAAGTTGAACTGCTAGGGATAACGCTGAGGGGTTGATTTTCTGGGGAGGATCCATGAAGCAGGAATACATATAATAAGCTCGGATCTGATCTTTTTCCGGTCTGGGTTCTCCATTAAAATCGTACTTCGAGTTTCTACTGTGGTATTTGTGTTGAATATAAATTGTGTTTTTCTCCTTTGTGGAGAAAGTTCATTAAGCAAGAAATTTGTGTTCTTATGTAATATTTGGAATGAGTTTGATGGGGGTTTACCCCATCTTTCTATTTTGCCCTCAATAATTGATTTTATTTTCAAATAGGACAAGATCAATATATTTTTACTTAAATCTAAGTTGAAGTATGTTTGACTCGTAGATTTTCTGTCTTGATATGACTTATGATCGCCAACATGTTTTATCAAGTGTCACGTGTCACTCATATGATTCCTATCCTATAAATTCTCCAACACAAGTCAAAATGTAATTGATGTTATGATCTTATACTTTTATTTGTTCTAGTTTAATATCCTTTCTCGACTATCAATCAGGCCCTGTTTCTCTCGGATATAATTTCTCGTGACTAATTCCACTTTTTCCAAGTCTAGCCATTGACCAAAAGGACATTTTAGTCTTTCAAGTCAAGGTTGAAAGAAAAGTGGATGAAAATTAACATAAGGGGGCTTCATACCAGTTTTCCAAACGTTTCAGGAGAGCCTTAACAAAATTTGAAAGTGGAGGGGAAGTAGATGCAATTCCCAGCCTCTAATGAAGAGACTCTTACCTATGATCAGAATCTCATATATTGGTAATCAATCCTTCCAATTTGTGAGAATCACACAAACAATTTTACATAAAAGGGAAAAAGAAAGAAAGAATAGGTGCATGTTTCTTTCATTTAAGAAACATCACGACCACCACCACTCATTTTCCTACCTTATGTGCACTACATTCAGAAATCGATATAGAATATCATTACAAGACAAAACCTTCTAATATACGTTCGCACAAATAATTCACATGCATGTTTATACTACCACCAACTTGCCTAAAAGAAGTTTATTTTTCCATTTTGGGAGGAAGAGACACAAATTCTAAAAATAGGGTTTTACAAGAAGGAAAACCAACCAACATTAAATCCCATTTTTCCACACTGGGTTTTGCATGGACATATATATATATATATGTTTTTTTTTTCCTTTAACTTGATCATGGGCAATTAGGGTTTCTCCCAGGTCCCCCATAGTAGAAATAATTGCCCCATTCACCATTCTTGCCAAGTTGAACATCATAGCAACTGGACTGCTCAGTGAAAATGCCAATGTCTTTGGGAGCCCTCAAGTTGTTTGAGTCATCCACAACCTGAATATTCCTGACATAACTGGCCTTACCAAATCCCTCTTCAGGGAAATGGCCACTGCCCATTTGTGTGGTGGTGTGCTCCCCATCTGATTCTGAGTTCACCACTTCTCCTCCCCATTCTATCATTGAAGCACTGTCTGATAAGTAGGAAAACAAAAATGCTGGCCAGTATCCCAGTACATAGTCATTCCCAAATTGCATCCACCAGTTTCCCTCTTTCGGGTCCTACCAAGATTATGAAAATGTTACTCAAGAACATAAACAGAGTATTTTTTCATATATTAGAGAATTTGGTTACTCAAGTTTTAACAAAAGAAAAATGACAAATGACTAAAGAGCTATTCACTCTTGGATTATTTGCACACACTATTCTTTTACCTAAGAATTATATTTTAAAATGCGTGCCAGCCTGAATGTGATGAAAAATATATTAGAAAACAAAACAGAGAATTGTCAGAGATTCCATATAGTATAATGTATCCAAGATTTGAGTGAAACTCATTTGGCTGTCACATAATATATTATTCACTAACAGCTATCAGATTGCATTTTTTCAGATTGTTAAGCATATAAAAGTGGGGGCAGGGCCAGTGTTTTTTATAGCAAAATCACCTTCCAGACAAGTATGCTGATGTCATATTGAGAACTGTGATAGCCAGAAATGGGGTAGATGCTGGCCCCCAATCCAATTTCATTGCTGATTTGAATAAAGCCTGAGCACAGCAAGTTATAGCAACCCGTGGCTTGATAAGCATCACTCTGCCATTTAAATTTTCAACATTTCAAACAGACATGAGACCATAATCAGATATATGCTAGCTGTACATAACAAAAAAAAAAAAAAAGGAAAAAATGATCAATTTCTTGCAAAAAAATTGATGACTTACAGTCCAGTAGGTGAAGAGTCTTGTGTTGTTATCTCCATATAAATCAGGGCTAACCTGTTTTTTCACCCAAATTACCATAGACAAGAAAAGTTGGTTGAAAAAGATTGTCACAGAATTATGAGGAGAAAAAATGCTTGTGAAAAAAGCAACAAATGTGAGTTAAAAAATTTACCTGCCAGCCTGCCTCAATGCTGTTGAGATCTGAGGCAAAAGAACCTCCAAGAATCCAGAGCTGGGACAAGCTGAACTCATTTGGCTGTTGAATTTTAGGATCCCATACATTTATGGTTGCCTTTGCTCCATAATACTGATCTCCTTCAACATAGGCTATGGCATGCTAAAGAACTCCAAAATTACAAAAAACCCAAAAATGAACAAAAATCACTTAAACAACTTGAAAAATATTGTAAAGAAAGTAAGTCAAGCTAGAAAGCGACTGTAGCAGAAAAAGGCTTCCTTTTGCCTCGACCCTTTTTCACATTACAGGATATTCCACTTTTAAGAATTGGAATTCACAAAAGATGAATTCAAATTTGATACTATGAACACGAATTCCAATTACAAGATCCCAATTCCATGTTTGGAAACAAAAACTGTAATTTTGGAAGGATGATTAATTAATTTGGATTACCTGATGCCCATTTTGGTTGATAAGGTCAGGTTCAGGAGCAGCAGATGTTGGTCTAGGTATGCTTTTGTGGTTTTTCTTCCCATATCTCTCGATAGAGCTTGCCCGGAGCACATCCTCCTTTCTGGTTCTTCTCATGGGAATTGTTCCCTCTGGGCATCTTCCATTCATGTGCCACATCTGAGTTATTGGCTTTGGCCCAATTTCATTATTGGCCACTTTTTTGCTCTGACTGAATAGCCCTTCTGGATGATAACTAGGCCTCATCTGCAACAATTAAATCAGAGTCACCATCAAGAAAACCATGTACACATAAACAATAATTTGGAAAAAGACTCAGGGAGAAACCAGAAGACATTGTAACCTGAATTGTATGATTTTTAAGGTAAGGATGATCAAAAGCTGGTTGGTGAGATATATGGACACAGTCTATGATATCACCATCTGGGCTCTACTTTTTGCACAAAAAGCAGCACATAACCCGTCAGTTTTTCTCATACACAAAGATAATAGTTTTACACACGCAAATTAAACATACAGAATACCTTGATGGACTTGAGAGAAGGCTTGTTGAGACGGCTTAAGTGCCTCTTAACTTCAAGATTCCGGCGAGCCATGCTCAACCTGGCAGCAGTTCCAAATAACGGCGCCATGAACAGAAAAACGAACCCAAAAAACACTTTCACCTTCATATCCATTAACACTACTGCTCAACCACAACTCTCCAAGAATACACTTTAGAGGCAGTTCAAGCTGTGATTATTACAGTGTCCTTCAACCATAAGGTTTTTGAAATTTTGAACACTGTGAGTTCACAATTTCTGCTTATCCTTTGTACCCCTTTTGGTCTTTATCATGGCAGGAATTGGTAAATACTTTTGTAGCTTGATAAAAAATAAAAGTGAAGTTTTTGAAAATGAAATTTGTGACTTGGGAAAAATCCAAGAACGCTTGCCGACGCTTGTTTTTTTCTATTTAACTCGTGAGGTTGGTGGGGGGGTGGGGAGGGGTGGGGGTAGAAGGGGAATATTGGCGTTACGGAAAGAGAGGAATGCAGAAGAGGGCAAGGGGCGTGGGGATCAGGACGACATGACTCATGGGCCGTCGTCGTTTCTTTCCACTTCTTTTTAGTTGTTTTTAACAGTTGCGCTGGTTGTCGCTTCAGTTCCTACTCTTGCTGTTAGTGTTGGCATGTGACTTCGGAGAGAGAATTTAGGTGGTCGGATGCCCATATGATTCTATGATCTCGACCGTTGAATCTTATGAAACGCACGTGATGAAAGGCTAAAATCTTTGCGTTATATAATTTTGAAATTATTGAAAAATAATTGAATTTTAAGCGTAACTAAAAATTTAGGACTGTCCTCCTGCTGAGACTTTTGTACTCATTGGACATTTTTGCCCTCAAATATTTTTTTAGGGCTTTCAAAACTTTGAACATCAATTTAGGAGAACAGAAATTGTTGCTTGGGACTTGCGACCATTGTCAATTGAGTTGAACCAACTAAAATTGAATTATAAACCTTGTAATATTGGCTAAAAATGCTACTTAAATATAAAATTAATTTTTTTAAATAAATCAATTACATCATCTTACATTATAAATATCAATGATCAATAAATATAACAATTTCAAATCATTCTATTATAACTAATAATAATTTATAATTAATTATTAATTTTTATGAAAGTAACAAATAGTCACTCAATGATCGAATTTATATCCAAGACTTTATAATTTCAGAATCTCAATTTTATTACTTCAGCTAAACTTAACTGGCTGAGGTTAAATTGAGGACCCCTATTCTTAAATGCTGTGTCCCTTGTGTTTACACTTGAGTTGCTAAAGCTTAAGCATAGTATTTTGACATGTTCGGATCATGTTCGGATCCTTAATTATAATTTGATATTTTATTTTTTTATTTTATATTATATATAAACTTTAAGTGTGTAAAATATTTTTTAAATAAATATTTAATCGTAAACTTGCGTGTATTTATGAAATAGAATAGATAATGAAATACAAATTGACTTTGAATGCAAATCTTGTAATTGAATTCAAACACAACTAATATCACCAAATTAATTCTTACAATGTAAATTTAAAAAAAAATCTATTTCTTCCAAATCAGACTTTTTAATAGTTACATAGCAAAAATAGAAAAAAAAAAAAGAAATATCACTAAAATAGAAAATAATGTACATCTTCTAATAAGGATAGCAACAAACAGCAAACTCCTCTTTAGGACAGCTTCCTTAAATGTAATTCTTTTATCCAGATCTTCAATGTAGTATTGTTTAATAGTTAGCTAAAATGGGAAACACAGCCTAATAGTGCCAAATTGCCTCAGTGTAATTTTTTTTTTTTTTTTTTGTAAAAAAAAAAAATACTTCCTAAGGTAAGTTAATTTATTTGATCTTGCAGTAGCACATAATTGTTATTTGATATTTCGTTCTATTATGGTAGGGGACAGACATTTAGAAAAGTGGACATGAGATAGTCAAATATTAAATCATTGGACCATACTGTCCTGTTTGTCTGAAATCATGACTTGTGACTTCACCTTTATTACCTGGTTTAATAGTTGATTTTAATCAATAAAAAGTAATTAATCCTTCTTTAAACACAATCTTAACTACCTAACTAAGATAAATAAAAAATAAAAAAAATGTCCACATGCAACCATTTTGCTTGATTGAATTGAAGAAATCTTTCACAAAGTAGAGGACTATGAAGCCCATCAATTATTTTGGTTTCCCTTACACTTAGGGTGATTATGATGCTGTTTTATTGAAATTGAAATTGAAATTATGTAAATTAAAATTAAAGTTGCGGTTTAAATAAAAATATATATTGTATATGCATTATTCCATAACAAAAATAACCTTAAAGTTTATACTATATAAAATGATTGAAAAGAATAAAATTATTTTTTATTTTTATGCTATGATTATGTTTGAAGTGAAGAGTTTTTGAATGTAAAATAGCACTTGAATAATATATATATATATAACAAAAAATTAAAGAATATATATATATATATAGAATATATATATATATATATTCTTTAATTTTTTGTTACTTGATTTTCTTCGTCTTCTAATTCTTAGAATGAGAAGTTAACTATTTTGTATATCATAAAACTATAAAAATAAAAAATAAACAAAAAAAAAGTCTAAGAAAACTACATATACAAACACTTCCAAATGAGAAAAGAAAATAATTTTTTAATTTTTTAAAATTAAAATTAAACATACATACTCTTTACCTTAAAACTTGAGATGAATGAAAAGTAAGAAAATTTTATGAGAGAAAGCATATTAGAAGTTAGTTACTAAATTAAACTTAAAAAGACAATACAATTAAAAGTTAACTATTAAAACTAAATATAATATTAAATACTAGTAAATTAAACATACATATATATAGAATGTGCAGATTGGTTTACTTCCAACCCCAAATTGCTACCAAATTATATAAGAAAATACAATTTTAATTGGATTTTTGAACTATAATTTATGTTATAAATTCGATAAAAATAATTTAATACGATATGGTGCGTACGATTACGATAGTTTTTTAAATTTTCATGATCAGTCCTACTTCCGGTTCATCATGTGCAACATGAATAATTCCTAAGAGACTTGATCTGGACAAATGTAGGGGTTTGTACCAATTGAAAGACAGGAACATGGGAACCAATTAATTTATTGCCACAGTTTGTTTGTAGTATTTAGATATTGGAAGACAAACACAATTAATGTTGCTTGTTTGTATTAGAAATTGAAAAAAAAAAAAAAAATCAGTTGTGTGGAGGTGCTTCTTTCAGCCACTACAGATATATGGCATATCCATACAGATTTCAGTTATTCTCCCCTCCCCCCAAATGAAATTATTGAGGTTGGTTATTCCACCCCCACCCAACACTTGAATATTGTCCAACCAAGGTCATGCAGAATCACTGAAAAATGTGACCACTTATGCCTAAGAGTTTAAGAAAGTTGCCAGGTTGTGTGGGTGGTGTGGTTAAAGGTAAAACAGAACCATGTATGATGTTATGATAAATGTAAGAATTTGATGTAGCTCGACTCTGAGTTTCTTGGGTTCGGATTATGAGTCTGGTTTAGTTCGGCCCTTTGACCTGTGCTCAAGAAAACATTAGACTTGTTGGGTTGCCCCCAATTAAAATCATCTGCATTTAAAAAAACATTAGACTCGTTAGGGTGACCTCCAATTAAAATCTTTCGATACTTAAATTAGATTTGGATCGAAAAAAGATAATAAGCCAAATATGAACAAGTATAAGAAAAATAATAAAATTCACGTTGCTCGTTTACTATAGCGGATGAATAGTATTTATAGGTAATAATCATATAGAAGTATGTGATTAGATGGATATATATTTTTATTGTATTAAATTTTCTTGAGAGACGTGTAATTTATCAATGATCTTATAATTCGGATCGCCTCAAACCTTAATGCTCGGGTCGAGACCCGAACTTGATAAATGTACGAAGATCATAGTCTGTTAAGTATTTACGCTTCATTGGTAAGGGTGAAATAGAAAAATTGTGTAAATACACATCAGAGCTAATCCTATAATTTTTTTTACAGACACTGACAATGATTTACCTTAATCTTGTATCTTATTCATCCAGAAAGTTTTCTTTTAATAAGAAAAAAAGTAAGGAAGGGACAATCCATACAGAAAACCAAGACTTGATAAACCAACAAAAAAAAATCTTAGATGCTTAAACTAGGTCGGGTTCAGGAAAAGATAATAATTCATTATGAATAATTATAAAAAAAATATCAAAAAGTACATTACATGTTTACTCCAATAGGCGAGTATTTATGAAAACACGTGATCAAATGAATATATATTTTACCATATTAAATTTTTTTAAAAGACATATAATATTATTAATAATTTTACAAATCGAATCGCCTTGAACCCAAATGTTCGGGTCAAGACCCAACCTTGACAAAAATATGTAGATAGTTATACTTCATTAGTACCGGTGAAATAGATAAATTGTGTAGATAAACATCAGAATTAGTCCTATAAATCTTTTACTCAATGATAATTTACCTTAATCTCATATCTTAGTATATTAGTAATATCTACTTCATGTAGCTTAGAAAGTCATTCATCCGAAACGTTTTTTTCTTTTAATAAGACAATATAGGAAACCAACAGTCAATGAATTTTATATAATAATTGTTAAACACATAATCTCGTCATCAGTCTTGTTAAAATGACAATCATAAACAAGATGCAAGATGATAGTCACACTAAAAGATTCCTTGCCACAAAAATAACCATTTATGATTAGTTCAAACACATTACTCTTTTCGAAAAGTCATAAACCAAACTAATTAGACATCACTTGAAAAGATTTTTGTTAGAAGAAACTTTATTTTCGTGCCATGTCTATTCTATGGTAAATGTAACAGGCCATAACCAAGAAATTCAAAGAGATTAGATAGGATTTGAATTCGTGGCTGACTTATGGAACAGGAAATTGATCAATTGTTGGGCTGTGTGGCACTATATATATATATATATATATTTTTATTAAACTTCCAGATGCCTTTTTCTCAATCTTGATTGAAGAATTATGAGGAATGACTTGTCCTCGTTAAATAACTTTTTATCATAGAGTTTAGTGGTTCTTCCACTTATGAAAAAGTAGGCACATTAAGATGACAAATCACCATGTCCCCATATATATATATATATATATATATATTCTTTTGTATGTATATATAATCATATTTATTTATACATATATAGGATACTTTATTACTTCATATAAGCATATTAGGACTTATTAGTCCCTAAATGGGATATAGATGGAAAAGGACCAAAATATCCTTGTTATTTAAAAATATATAAAATAGTATAAGATTCATATTTTTTTACATGAATCTTAATGGACTTGAATTCAAGACAGATTATTAATAATGATTTCTAATCATCGAATACACTGGTGATATAGACTGTTAAATGAATTCCATATAAAAATAGGGATAAATATAAAGTACTTTTCATATTCTAAGTCATAAGATATGAAAAATACTTTTTTAATTATTATTACTTCGATCCATATAAAATTTTAGAATCCAATTGACTTAATTTCAGAGGATTATAATTGGGACAACATCAAACGTTTCTTGAACCTTGCAACTATTGTGAGATCGAGGTTGAAGGTTGGAAATCGAATATGAGGACAATTCATTGGGGACATCATGAGTTTGACCTGGTTGCTTAAGTTAAGGACCGTATCAGATAAAATATAATTGTTTAAAGCATGATCACCAACTGACTGACCAATGCGTCATTTACATATGTTCTGATTAAATCGGAATTTTGTTCTGATTAATTCATAAGTAGTAATACATCTATTATAGAAATGTAAACAATGGGCCTGGGCCTAGGCCTGGGCCTGGATATATGTGAAAATTAAAACTGAATAATTTGTTTAGGATGCCTGGACTGGGCTTGTGGTTGTTGGAGAGAAATCAGCTGCTAAAATTAAACAGCACGAGTTTGGCTAAAAATAGACACAGTTGAGTTAGAAAGGCCATTAGGCACACACATAATGAGATGTTATGGGGCAAAAATATTTTCTATCTGGGCCCATGTCATTTATTGATGATGGGCCCATAAGCCCATCTGTATGTCTGAAATGAACCATGTTGGGCCTCTGACCAAGTGCTAAATTGTCATCTTCTTCAACCATTGGGCCCGTCATTTATTGATGATGGGCCTATGAGCCCATCTGTACTTCTGAAATGAACCATGTTGGGCCTATCTTCGTCCACCATCTTATTCCTTGTTCATAGGCTTGGGCCTTGGATCTGTTTCTATATGGACTGGCTTTGAAATTTTTGACATGTTTTTATTAATGAATTTTTATGGTTCAAAAATAGAAATTTCATGACTTAGATTACTAAAGTGGTGACTTATTATGTTCTTAAAATTTTATTGTTTTATAAACAATTTGATTCTCAAATTTCGTAGTGGAAAAACTAATGAGGTCTTGCCACAGGATACTACAAGGTCAAGTCTGTTTATGCATAGGTATTTATTTATTTATTTTAATAATAATAATAATAATTCATTGATTGTATCTAATTCATTTATTATATAATAAATTATATAATTGATTGTTTCTCAAAGCGTTTATAATAGAAAATGAGGAAAATGAACAATAATACAGGATAAGCAATTTTTTCTATGACATGTACTTCCTCTTAAGCTTGTAAAAATATTTGTCCATTTATTCTATTCCAAAGTGTGTTCAAGCCATATCCCAAATATCAATTTTCTTTTATGAATTCTTCAACTTTATTTTTCATCCATCAATAAATAGATATATCAAAATAACCAACTTCAATTAGATCTACTCACCCCAAAAAATTAATTTAAATTTAATTTTTCATACCGGTATAATTGGTATATTCTTTAGCGATCTCATATGCATCAATTATATACATCAGTATGTTGGTCCCATTGTCCTCGTAGTACTCGAGTTATTTTACTCAACTAAAAACATTGGAATTAAAAAAAAAATCCCAAAAGGTTGCTGAAACAGAAGTTTGTTCATTCATTTCAAGCCCCTCCTAATTAAAAATCAGATTTTGGTCCTACAACAACAAATAATCAGTGTATTTTTCATATAAGATAAAACAGAAATTAATAACAAGAATCATTTAATCAAATAACAAGTAAAAGGGTCCCCCAAAATACAAAAAAAAAGAAAAGAAAACTTGGCTGGAAAGCAAGAAAGAAGAAGGGGTTTGAACAGAGGTCCCACCCAGAGTAGCTTTATTTCCATGTGAATGGCCACCCCAAGAAGCATAATCAAGATTTCAACTCAAAGCCCACATTCTCCACCGACCCTTAATAAAAGGAAACCCATTTTTATTTCAATTATATATATATATATATATATATATATATATAGACCAAAAAGAAAGGTTGGTGGATGGGGATTTGGGGGAGAGAATTTTGGAAATGAGGGACCCTGGCAACATGAATTAGCTTTCCAGGTGTTCCAGTCAGAGGAAAAAAACTTTTCACCCTTCTGAAATAATGTTAGCAGTACAGCCTGCAGTCCTATGTTGATCAAATCTTTACAACTAGAATCCCCATGTGATCCTTATAGATTTTCCTTTTTTTTATATCAATAAAAGGTGGGAGGAGAGGGAATGTTAGCATAGTAACTTAATCATTATGGGAAATATTTAGATTTAGTCATAGTTATTATCTAAAGAAAGAGGGCGACATTCAATTAAATTGAAGTCGATTCACCGCATAAAAAATTGATTTACGAGCATATTAATGACAACAATCAAATTGGAGTTGTTTCATCACATAAAAGATTGATTTACGAGCATATTACTGATAATATATTTGCACCAAAATTTTAATCAAATTGAAGTCGTTTCACTACGTAAAAGATTGATTTACGAGCATATTACTTTTTTGTGGAACGTAATAATTGGACCAAATGGACTACCATTTTAATGGCAATATCATCCTTTTAGATCAAATTACCACATTACCTGGTATTAACATTGGTACCTTTAAAATGCCTCCTCACCATGTACAATGAAACACTTGACAAGAACACTAGAAGAATGTCAATACCAAGTGAAAGAGATATTTGATTAGAAAAAGTAAATTTTGTACCAAAGTGAACCACAGATACTAAATGAAAATGACAGTCTTGAATAGAGGAATGTAGATATAAACTTTGCAGCCTGACATGGGATGGGAACTTGAAGATTTTTCACACCAAATATCCTATGCTGAAAACTGAAAAGAGGAAGCAAAAGAGCTAAATTTCACTGGCAAAATGCAACTATTTAAGTACTTAGAATGAGAAGATGCACTTATTACCAGAGGTGAAACAGGGAACAGGAAAGTCATTCAGGCAACATTTTTTTTAATAAAGAAGTCTTTAATCTTGTAAACCCATTGATTAAAGAGAAAGTTAAGGGGCCAACCATTTTAAAGAAAAAACATTTTAAACCATATTGCTACTCCCATTGGATGTTGTGCTACCTACTTTTGCCTGGTGATGCACATAATTAGCAACACAATGACCTTTTAATTGCAAGCCCAACAGGTCCACTCATTAGCAGGCTGCAATGATGCATGCATTTCGAATTATACTATTCCTTGGATCAACTGGAAATGAGTTGATCTTGTTGTACAAGCAATCAGAGCACACAATTGACCGACTTCAAATGTTAGGGATTTTTCTTTTTAATCGGGTATTACGCGCATGTGTCATAAAAATGTGAACAGTGACTCCTCCCTCTTCCAAGTGTTCAAGTGACTGTAGAAAATTTTCTTGCGAAATCATTTTTTTTTAGTTGGGATTCTTCGGGTGCCAAGTCAGCGTCCAACGTGGACTGAGAAAAGAGGAGTTGGACAGAGGTGGGGGAGGGAGGGAGGGAGGGAGGGAGGTGAGAGGGGTGGCTGGCTACACTCCTTTTGCTTTTGTGTTTTCACCACCTTCATTACCTCTGCTTTTGGTGTGCCTTGAAACATTCCTTTTTATACATTCCTTACTACTTTTTATTTCAACAATCCCAGCAGCCATCAATTCTCAACAACACTGCCATCTTTCTGATTCTCTCTCTTCCACTCCTCTCTCTCTCTCTCTCTCTCTCTATAGACAACAAAATACAGCAGTCTCTTCTCATTTTGTTTTCAATGATCATATAGCCTATCACAGAAAATGGTGAGTTTTTGGTGATCATGAGTTGATTGTCCCATTTTACATGCATTTGCAACCTTTTGATCTGTAAAGAACAATCTTCTGCTTCTTCAATGATTCAGGGTACTCCAGTAAACATTATTGTTGGATCCCATGTCTGGGCTGAGGATCCTGAAGCTGCCTGGATCGATGGAGAGGTGCTACAGATCAAAGGAAAGGATGCAACTATAGTTACGACTACTGGGAAGACTGTAAGTCAATCTCACATCCCAATTCAATTGCAAGCAGTTCACTGTTTATTGCCAAACCGTATTAGTATTGATTCTCTAGAAAGCTATATTCTACAAGATTCGTGCCATTATACAACCATGTGAAAAGTTCATAAGCTTTTTCTTTCACAACTTGTATACCTGGAAAACTGAGTATTTTAACAGCATGAGCAACTTTCACATAGCTTAATATTTGACAAACTTACTCCAGATGATCACCACATAAGTTGATAGAAATTCAACAGACGTATTAGTCTTATGACGATGATTAGCAGTAATGATAATCAGGAGTTTTCAATGTTAAAGTGCATTAGTCCTAGTGATCTCTGATTTATTAAGCAGGTCACAGGACAGGAAAGTGGCTAAATGCAACCAAAATGAATGAGAAAAAAAAGTCACGAAAGTTAGACAAGAATTACAGTTAATTCCTAGCATGTATTTATTCAGCCTGAGATTATAACAAGAAATCCTAAAGAAAGGCAAAGTAGAAAAAGGATATTCCAAGAAGGTGTCCAGGGTGCAAGCAGCAGTTGCTGGTGCCATGATGTTGTGTTCTATAGGAAATATAGGCGACATCATTGCTTTCAAGAAATTCAGTACAGTGTGACTTTTGTCTGATGTGTAGATTGTTTTAGCAATTGCTCAAGAGACATGCCTCTGCCTTTCTGTTTAGTAGCTTGGACTTTAGAAGGTTACTGGTGTTCGAGCAAATTCAAAGGTCTGGAAACTTGCAATCTAATCTAAACATTTGAGAGAATTCTTTATTTCAGATAGTTGCAGCTATTTCGAGTATATACCCAAAAGATACGGAAGCACCTCCAGCTGGGGTTGATGATATGACCAAATTAGCTTACCTCCATGAGCCAGGAGTCTTATGCAACCTTGCTTCTCGGTTCGCTCTCAATGAGATATATGTAAGTGATGTCCACCCAATTGAAAGAGAATTTGCTGCAGAATGCCAAAGAAACCATCAAAAATTTCTGACTGGACATGCAAATAGACCATGAGCCTATTAACTATCTTAAAATGTGCAGACTTACACAGGGAATATTTTAATAGCTGTGAATCCTTTCCGGAGATTGCCACATTTGTATGATATCCATATGATGCAGCAGTATAAAGGAGCTGCTTTTGGAGAGCTAAGTCCGCATCTTTTTGCAGTTGCAGATGCCTGTTACAGGTACATTCTTGGTACATCATATTTGATTAAATCAACCATCGAACTGCATATTGACAAGTTAATTTCCATATCTCAGGGCAATAATTAATGAACACGGAAGCCAGTCTATCTTGGTGAGTGGAGAGAGTGGAGCTGGAAAAACTGAGACAACAAAAATGCTAATGAGATATCTTGCATTTATGGGTGGGAGATCTGGTACAGAGGGGAGAACAGTAGAACAACAGGTTCTGGAGGTGAGTAAAGATAACTTTATCCTTAGGCACTGATAACATTTCTCATTGATAGATTCGCAGAAAACTAAGAATTCCATTTCTTCAGTCCAATCCAGTTCTAGAAGCATTTGGCAATGCAAAGACTGTTAAAAATAACAATTCCAGGTGAACAAATAGCATAACAAATTTTCAAGTTCAACTTTTACCTAAGTTTCTTTGGTTTTATCAAATTCATAAATATGGACTTACAAGAAGTTCACGACTGAGTGGTTGTACCAGTCGTTTTGGTAAATTTGTAGAGATCCAATTCGATAAGCATGGGAAGATCTCAGGTGCTGCAGTTCGAACTTATCTCCTGGAAAGATCGCGTGTTTGCCAAGTCTCTGATCCGGAGAGGAATTACCATTGCTTTTACATGCTTTGTGCAGCTCCGCCAGAGGTAACTCGAATATTATAAGAATGAATTTAGATGACCTTCATATACAGCCTGCTAAGTGTACCATTTAACTGCAGGAAGCGAAAAAGTATAAACTTGGAGACCCAAGAACTTTTCACTATCTAAATCAAAGTAATTGTTATGAAGTGGCAAATGTAGATGATGCCAGAGAATACCTGGAAACCAGAAATGCCATGGACATAGTTGGAATCAACCAGGATGAGCAGGTATGCCCCCAGACTGGAGATTAGACAGTAGATTAAAGAGGCCTAAAGTCACTTTCATAATCAATACTCTTGTTTCTTCCAACCTTTTTATCTTTTTACTTTGAGTAGGAAGCTATATTCCGTGTAGTAGCTGCTATACTCCATTTGGGGAATGTTGAATTCGTCAAGGGGAGTGAAGTAGATTCTTCCAAGCTAAAAGATGATAAGGCACGCTATCACCTTCAGACAGCAGCTGAGCTACTCATGTCAGATCTCTCTCTTCAATTCAGCACTTCATTTAACTTTTTAACTTTGCATTGTGCTTCAATATTGTCAATCAATATGCATTTACACAGGTGTAATGAGAAGGCGCTGGAGGACTCTCTTTGCAAGCGTGTAATTGTTACTCCCGATGGAAGCATCACAAAACCACTTGATCCAGCTGCAGCTGTCACAAGCAGGGACGCTTTCGCAAAGACAATATATTCCAGATTATTTGATTGGTAAGTGAATCCATCAAATCAGCCTTTTCAATATTAACACCCAGCTGATCTATTCTCAGCATTTGTCAAAGCTCACAGCAAAAAGAGAGACTATAAAATGCCAGGAAGAATATTATATTCCTGATTCATACAGACAGTACAACTACCATCTCAACAAACAAGAAGAAAATAACGCCTCTTAGAAGAGTTTCTTGGGAAAGGGAGATGGAAAGATACGTAGATAGAAAACCTTGATAGGTACTTCGTGCAGCAATAAAACCTAACAATGATCTGCAATAGATATGTAACTCTACAAAGATGACTGTTCATTTGATCTAATCAAAGGTTTCAGAAAAACCAAAATTTTGATTGGTGATGAAAAATTTATACATCACTGCAACTGCTTCTCTGTTATTATGACAGGATCGTGGACAAGATAAACTATTCAATTGGTCAAGATCCCAATGCTAAAAGCATAATTGGAGTCTTAGATATATATGGGTTCGAGAGCTTCAAAATTAACAGGTATGCTTTGCTTGCTCTTTTGACATAATAGAGGCGTTTACGACTCAAGACTAACTTGTCCTTACCCTAAATATGGCAGTTTTGAGCAGTTATGTATTAACCTAACGAATGAGAAGTTGCAACAGCATTTCAATCAGGTTAGATGAGATTCGGCTTAATATCTGCACCACCTATACTTTCAATCTCATGTACATGAATGTAAGTTGATTAAATTGGACAAACATATGTACAGCATGTATTTAAGATGGAACAAGAAGAGTATACAAAAGAGGAAATCAACTGGAGTTATGTTGAATTCGTAGACAATCAAGATGTCTTAGATCTTATTGAAAAGGTATGTGCAGACTCTTACTTGAGACGTTGCGTGTCAAACTTAAATAAATTCATAGCATTAACATTTTATATTTACCTGCAGAAACCAGGAGGAATAATTGCTCTTCTTGATGAAGCCTGGTAAGCTACTCCTGCTTGCAATCTCGTAATATATAAACACGCGAAAAGCAGGATGCCCTACCATAAGAAACCTGCATTATTATTTGAATAAAGACACTATCAGAGAGAAAAAAGAGAACACGACCGGCATATAAGAAAAAATATGGCACATATAGTAGGGTAACAGCATGTTCAAGACACTCAACACATAAAAACACATATATATAGCTGATGTTTTTCTTTTGCAGCATGTTTCCCAAATCAACTCATGAAACCTTTGCACAAAAGATGTACCAGACTTATAAAGGACACAAACGCTTTAGCAAGCCGAAACTTTCTCGAACTGATTTCACGATAAATCATTATGCTGGTGATGTATGTATGATTATTATGGACAAAATATTCATCAGCTTTAGCATTTTTTAATCTTTCTATTCTGGCCAAACAGGTTACTTATCAAGCTGATCAATTCCTGGACAAAAATAAGGACTATGTTGTTGCAGAACATCAAGCTCTATTGACTGAATCTAAGTGCTCATTTGTTGCAAACCTCTTCCCTCATTTGCCTGAGGAAACATCAAAGCAGTCCAAGTTTTCTTCCATTGGTGCCCGCTTCAAGGTAGGTATAATGAGCAAATTTGAGTGACAATCTAACTGTGAGAATCCTAATATCCACATACATTACGATATCAATTATAAATATGCAGCAACAATTACAATCATTAATGGAAACCCTGAGCACAACAGAGCCACATTATATCAGATGTGTAAAGCCCAACACAGTTCTGAAGCCTGGAATATTTGAGAACTTCAATGTCTTAAACCAGTTACGATGTGGAGTAAGTTGCTCATTTATCTCTGATAGGTGACAGTTTTGAATATTTGAAATATGCTGGTACTCTTGCCTTAATTTTCTTGCATTCACAAAGCATCTGTGGAAATTGTGGCAGGGTGTGTTAGAGGCCATAAGAATAAGTTGTGCTGGATATCCAACCAAAAGAACATTTGATGAGTTCATAGACCGATTTGGAATGCTAGCTCCAGATGTTGTGGATGGGTATGTAATGTCATACTTCATCTTATTTTAACCTTGTTTGGTACCCTATCCATGACAAAACGATAATCTGTGCCTTAACAGCAGGGCATGTCAGAAATTTCTTGCTATGAAACTACTTAAACCAATGAGAATACACATGATGCAATAAAATTTGGATCACTTGATACATGTCTTTCAACATAAAACCATGTATCGACATGCCATTACAAGTTAGCATCATACCTGGGAGGAGGGAGAGGCAGAGTGTCAGGGGGAATAGTTATATTCGTACAGTTAAATTATAACAATATCTTTATTGTTTTCTGCTTTACAGGTCCGATGAGAAATCAGCATGTATTGCAATATGTGACAAAATGGGCTTAAAAGGATATCAGGTAATAAATCTAACTAGTTACCACAGTAGCCACAGATACGTGAAACTGCATCTTCGCTTTGCTATTTGGCATTGCTATTACTCTGTATTTCAGATTGGGAAAAGCAAGGTATTTCTTAGAGCAGGGCAAATGGCTGAGTTAGATGCTAGAAGAGCTGAAGTTCTGGCTCATGCAGCAAAGCGCATTCAGAGGCAAATCCGAACATATCTTACCAGAAAAGAGTTTATCTTAATACGAAAGGCTACCACAAATATCCAGAAACTTTGGAGAGGTAAATTAGTGTTCTAGATAAAAATCAGACAACTTATCTATTTGCCATTGAGATTAAAACTTTTAGCCCAATATATTGAAATGGATTCCTAGCATAAAAATGTCTTGCCTTTTAGCATTACAAATGATCAAAGGCTTATATGCAATTCTCTATCAATCAATGAAAGTTCCCCTCTGAAATTGTTCTGCACTATTTCAAATAACAATTTCTTTTTGCTGCTTACACAGCACGACTTGCACGTAAGCTTTATGAACACATGAGGAGAGAAGCTGCTTCAATCCGAATACAGAAATATGCACGTGCTCATGCAGCAAGACGATCTTACACCAAATTACAGGGAGCAGCAATAGTAATTCAAACTGGGTTACGAGCAATGGCTGCACGAAATGAGTTCAGACAGAGGAGACAAAACAAAGCAGCAACAATCATTCAGGTAGTATACATTGAAAGGTTGGAAGTAGGGGAGATAGGAAACTGGCGCTGGTCTGCATTTTCTGATGGACCAATTGATTAACTTTATTGTCAGTAGTACTTAAGCAAGTCATGCTCACCTTGAAAAAATAATCATAATACTGGCAATCCATCCCGATATTTTATGTATCTTTGTCTTTTCCAGACACGATGGAGAAGTTTCCATGCCCTTTCTTCCTATAAACGGCTGAAGAAGTCCACTGTTTCACTTCAATGCCTATGGCGAGCTAGGATAGCAAGGAAGGAGCTTCGGAAATTGAGGATGGTCAGTATATCCTCTTAATAGAATCACACTTCACCTTCCATACCAACTGCTATTAAGTGCACAAAAGTTAATGGCTAATGTAGAAATTCTCCTAAAACAGGCAGCAAGGGAAACAGGAGCACTCAAGGAAGCAAAGGACAAGCTGGAAAAGCGTGTAGAGGAGCTAACATGGAGATTAGACATTGAGAAGCACTTACGAGTATACTACAAATGCACTATTTCAATTACAGTAAAAACACAACAGATTAACAGCCAGCAGTACAAAAAATGATCTGGCCAATACCTTCTACATGTGACCACTAATTCTATCATTTTAGTGTCTGAATGTCACATAAATATCTGTCATTCAAAATTAGCAACTGATTTAAGCTGCTATTACAACCCTGAGTCAAGCACTCACCAATTAATCAACCAAAAATGTTTACTGTCCGCGGTAAGCCTATAAAAAGAGTAACTGATATTTAAACCAAACACCTTTTATCAATTTTTAGAGTTGCTACTGGAGTATCTGAATTTGTAGTTAACTTGTGATGATATGCAGTCCAAATGTTGTCCATTTATACATCAGCTAAAAATATAATCATCTTGCAGATGGATATTGAAGAAGCAAAGGGGCAAGAAATAGCAAAATTGCAGAATGCGTTACAGGATATGCAAACGCAACTCCATGAAGCACATGCCGCGATCATTCATGAAAGAGAAGCTGCCAAGATAGCAATTGAACAAGCCCCACCAGTCGTCAAAGAGGTACCAGTTGTTGACAACACAAAGGTGGAGCAATTGACAAATCAAAACCACGAACTTGAGGTATCATCATGCAACTAAAGTATACTACATTTGTAAGAAGATAGTATTTTCATTTAGAGTAATCACAAACCAAATGCAGTTGATTAATATTGTACTATATATAGCCAAAGGGCATCTATCATCTCTCTCCCTCAAACGTAGACATATCAAAATAATCACAGAGGAAGGAATATAAATAAAAATTTTAACTTTTGGGAATCCTGCAATAGATGCTATAGTTAAGTATGAAAGAATTTTTGCAGCGTAATAGTTCTAGAAGGATACATAATTCATAAAAAATATGGTAAAGGAGATATTGCAGAACAAACTTAAAACAAATGAGTGAATAATTGAGAGAGAGAGAGAGAGAGAGAGAGAGAGAGCAAAGGAAAAATAGATTGCAAGTATACCTGGTCCTACACATGATGATAAAACAAGATCATGACATGAAGATCTTTATTGTTATTTTGAATATAAGCTCAAAAAAGCTGAATTATCCAAAAAAAAAGAAGCTATGATGAGACAGAAAAATATGTAGACTTATTCCAACACACTCCCCAGTGCACGTTCTGCACAATAGCATATGCCAACATTAGAAAATAGCACATTTCACAAGCAGAGGGCAGGCAACCTAATTTCAAGTGCACATTTGCAGGAAGTGATTACTGAATTAAAGAAGCGAGTAGAGGAATTTGAGCAGACTTATTCGGAGGTGGAAAAAGAAAGCCATGCCAGACTTAAAGAAGCAGAAGAAGCACAGATAAGAGTTTCACAACTACAAGAGACCATTGAAAGGTATCTGATTTTAAATATCTGCATATCTAGCCTTATCAGGATCATCAACTCTGTTATGACTGTATCTACTTAACATCTCTTCAGATTAGAAGTGAACCTATCTAATCTCGAATCGGAGAATCAGGTTCTACGCCAGCAGGCTTTGGCTGCATCAGCTAAAGAGGACTTCACGGAGGAAACGTTACTGTAAGAATTATAAAAGAATGACCTTTTCAGCTTAAGACTTCAAATTTTTGTTCCTGTAGACAATTGATAAATATCTGTGCAACCTTAGTGGAAGATTTACAGTTTTCCTGCAAAACTTGAAAGATTTATGTTTGCATAACTTACTTTATGCAATTTGAAATCATGAAACATAGATCTCCTCTATGTCAGAGAAATATCCATAGAATTTCTAGATGACAATTTGCATTCTTTGAATTCAAATTAAATGGGTTTGACATGAAAACTTGATCATTTAAATGAACACAATTAATCAGTTGGCTATGCAATAGTGCCCAAGTAATTTGCTGAATCGTCCCTAGAACATATCAGAATGGATAGTGCATATTTCAACTATCAAGCAGGTTGAATCAAATAAAGTTATAGTGAAAGAGATAATAACAAAAGACAATACTTAGTTCATAATTAAAATTTAAAAACATAACCTGAAGCAGTTGGCTCAGTGGTAACCTTGATTATGGTTCTTGAAGGCAGTCCATGGTAGAAATCTGAAAAATCTTTTATGTCAGATTGAGGGGAAAGATCAGAGATCTGGAGTCAGAGAACAAGTTTCTCCGCAGTCAAAAAGTAGTTGTGGAGCAAATAGCAAGTTCTGATGATCAAGTTAGCTTATCAGTAAAGGTAAAGTAGGTTTAACTTGCTTATACTAATTGCTACAGTTATATTCAATTAACCACTGGCAGCTGTAAAATGCAGGATTTGGATAATGGGTATCAGAACCATAATGGCCTTCAAATGATGGAACAGCATCCAATAACAAAAGTAGAGCAACACATAACTGAAGTAAATCAAGATTCCATTCAATAATTTCATATATGAACAAGTTTTCCACCATCAGGTGATCAGTTAATATGAAAGGTGAGTTTTCTGTGCAGGATTCAGAGGCTACTCCCCCTCTCCTCACTAAACAGAGATCCTTGACGGATAGGCAGCAGGTATATCAGTTAAAACCCACCTCTTATTAACATATTAAAAAAGTGTTGCTATTCAGACGCAGAATTTCTAATTGCATTCTTGTGAATCCTTGTACTTCATTATCAGGAAAACCATGATGCACTAATCAAATGTCTTCTTGAAGACAATCGCTTCGATAAGAACAGGCCCGTTGCTGCTTGTATTGTCTACAAAGCACTCATTCAGTGGAGATCTTTCGAAGCAGATAAAACTAATATATTTGATAGGATTATTCAGGCAATCCAATCATCAATAGAGGTAGTAGAACTACTTCATTTCAAGAAAAGGAAACGGAAACCACTTTAGTATATTTTTAACTTATTATTGGTACCAATGGTATGTTTAAAAGCGCAATTGCATACAAGTTTCTAATACTATTTTTGTGTGCAGAAGCAGGACAACACCAAAAATCTCGCCTACTGGCTGTCAACAACTTCAACTCTTTTGTTTCTTATGCAAAGAACAATCAAGGCAAGCAATACATCGGCAGTGGCTTCAAAACGTAACCGAAGTTCACCCATCGCGCTGTTTGGTAGAATGGCACAGGTAAAACATTGAATGTAAATCAGTCACCCACATAAAAACATGGAGACAATTATTAAATGTCTAGGGTTACATTGTCAGGTGAGATCATCTTCTATGATCACTGGACTATCTAGTGGATACAGCGGGATGGAGGGAAATCCGATTGCGAAATCAAGGATTGAAGCTAAATACCCAGCTTTATTGTTTAAGCAACATCTAACTGCCTGTGTTGAGAAAATATATGGGATGATTCGTGATGGCTTAAAGAAAGAGATCAGTCCATTTCTTAATTTGTGTATACAAGTAAGTACTTATCCACTCCAGAAGATTATCAACCAACACCTTTTATGAAAGAGAATTTATTTCTTAAAATGCCATAAACAGGCACCAAGAGCTGCAAGGATCAGACCAGTAAAAGGGTCATCTAAAAACATCCATTCACATATCATAACGAAACAACAGGGGAGCATACACTGGCAAAATATCGTCCACAGCTTGGATCATACCATGGGAATACTGTCTGAAAATTATGTAAGCAGAACTATTTTGTTCCATCTTCTTTCCTTGAGCTACTGTACATGAATGAAAATTATTTTCCATGTTAATGGAACTGTCTTTAGGTTCCTTCTACCATCACAAGGAAAATTTTCAGCCAGGTATTCTCATTCATAAATGTTCAGCTTTTCAATAGGTAAGGAATTATCCCTACTTCCATCCATACTGCACAAAAAGATTTCAGAACTAAAAATATGCAATACGATAAACAATGTCCCAACTATCGTTTTTTCTCCATTTTCAGCTTACTGCTCCGCCGTGAATGCTGCTCATTTAGCAATGGCGAATATGTAAAGGCTGGTTTACAAGAACTAGAACATTGGTGTGTGAAAGCAACAGATGAGGTAAATGACTCCTTGTAAGCATACTAGCGGACTAATGTAGAGAAGTTCCACTAATCGAAAGTAAATAAAGTCTCACCTCTTTCCGTCATGATGCAGTATGCTGGATCCTCATGGGATGAACTCCAACACATAAGACAAGCTGTAGCTTTTCTGGTACGGTTTTGTAAAACTAGTTCAGTTTGCCTTTAGATTTGAAGGAATCATAATTGATCAAACCATGCTTTAACTTTCCCAGGTTTTGCATCAAAAAACTCATACGTCATTGGATGAGATCACAAATGAACTCTGCCCGGTAAAATTTACTTTATGCTTTATTCATCTCTCGTTGAAAACTTTGAAATGATTACATTGCTTTTTATTGACATATCTATTCACTAAAAGAGGTCATCGGGGAAATCCATATACAACTTTATCATAATTTCAAGGTAATCTTTTGTTCATCTTCATGGCTTTTGATCAGGTATTGAGCATTGCACAAATATACAGAATTGGAACCATGTTTTGGGATGACAAATATGGAACCCAAGGATTATCTACAGAGGTAATGGCTCTCCTTTTGTTCCTATTGGCATTATTCTATTTGGGAATTTAGCTTTACGAAAATTTACTCAAGTAAAGTAATTGGAAAAAAGGTTTCATTTCAAATCATATTCAAATACACAAGCCAAAAAGTCAGCAGACATGTAGACTTTGACAGCATAATTCCAAATTCCTGATCTCATAATCTCAGAAAATCATCCTAGTAGACATTAGACTTCTTTAAGAAACTTCACCTCATGTGTGATCAATGTCTCATAAAAGCTACCAAACTTAAGTTTTTCCGTAATTATTTTTTCTCCGACTCTAAGCAATGGAACTCCTTTTTCTTTCTTTTTCATTGTCTATGGTCTAATGATACATTAAAATTGAAAAGTTTATGCCTTTCTTAAATAGGAAAAAATGAATTGTCATTTTTCTTTTTAGAGAACACATAAATCAAGTCATTTTGATGAATTGGCCTTCCACTCATTACAATTATCTGTACTCAGGTGATTGCAAGGATGAAAGTGCTGACAGTAGAAGATTCAATTAGTACACCAAACAATACTTTCTTGCTCGATGTGGATTCAAGGTAACCAAGCTTAAAACTTGTGACTAGAGAACTTGAAAACGAAAAACGTGCAATCACTAATGCATATTGTCCAAATTACAGTATACCTTTCTCCATGGATGAGATATCACAGTCTTTCCAAGATATCAATGTATCTGATGTGGATCCACCGCCCCTCCTTCGTCAGAGATCAGACTTCCATTTTCTGTTGCAGACAAAAGAATGAGAAATTTTCACTTCTCCAATTTTGACTCCATAGATAGCAGTACAGTTTTCTCCATTTGTTGAATGATACCCATTTTTTTTTTCCTTTGGGTGGTGAGAGAGTGAGTGTGAGTGTTCAGAATGTAAATCCTCTTCTTTTCATTTGACAATTATTTTATCTTTTTTATTCTTTTTGTCCCTTGTAATCCAGACAGCAGTCATACAGTTGTTTGAAGTCATATGATGCACTTATGGTTGGGGCTTCTACAGGGTGATGTAACGCAAATTACATTCATTTGAAAATCATCAGTAGAATTCTACTGAAAGAATTGAGTGCATCTCAATCCATTTTGTCCCTCCTAATTTCCCCTCTACTGATTGAACCATTCAGGTATGATAACAACCAACAAGGTTACAATTTGTAAGAATCCAAAACTAGAAACCAGGGAGAATCGGTCAATGAAAGAACATAACAATAGGGGAACTTCCTTTCAGAAGCCATTTAAAACTAGCCCTGAAGAACTTTAACTACATATAGTTCATTTCCACAGGTCAATTGCAATAATCTGCATTTATACAAAAAAAAAAAAAACAAGAGTTGCATCTGAATATCTAAGTCAATATATATCAGCTAAACAGAACAAGAGTTGCATCTGAATATCTAAGTCAATATATATCAGCTAAACAGAAGTTCATTTAAACTAATAAATTTGTTGAAATATACACTTTGTGAGAGTGGGATTCACCCTTAAGAGCACAAGCCCATCAGCCAAACACAGGTATAAGAATGTGGTGGAATCAGAAACATATCACAATCACTATGGAAAAGCTGAGACAAAATTTCAGGAAATATTTACTATAGATGAACATAGTAATTGTCAACAAGCAAATGGGAATACCATCAGAATCTATCCATGCATATATACAAGGGAAGGTTTATTTCCTCCATGATTAAGTGTTGACCACCATAGAGAAAACCAGTCCAAGATAGTTGGCAGCTTTTGAACACTGCCAATGGCTGGAAAATTATTCTGGTATTCTTTCTGAGTTTTTCCACCTTGTCCATGGGTTAGTGCCATAGCCAGTAATGGCATGGAGTGTGCATGTTGTTTGCTGCTGCTTGTGGGTTTTGCTTGGTACTTAGCCTTGTTCCTGCAAATGTGTGCCGGGATTAATAATGGGATTTGGATTTGGTTTGGATTAGACGAGAAAAAGAATTGAATTTAGATTTGAAATTTCTTATGTGGATTAGTAATTTTTTTAAGGATTTATAAATGAATATTCTTTTCTTTTTTTTAATATTATAAAAAACAATTTTTTTTGGGTTAAAAATACCAATAAAATCCGCATTTGAATAGAATTTTCAATGGCTAAAAACTTTCTAGTTAAATCTCATATTATATTTTTAATTTACTCATTGCAAAAGCCTAAAATGAATATTACACATCATAGTATGCGTCAAATCTAAATATTTTAGTAAGCATATTCTATACAATTCTTCATTCTCCAATAATCCATAATTTGTTAAGAAAAAAAAATCCCCTTGGTACATTTTTGCTTTGTAGTGTGAAATTGGAAAAATTATATTTATGAAGCAACTTTTAAACTCAAATTAAAATAGAAAATAGTTGGGATTTTCTATTATTTCATATTGCACATCTACTATAAATATATATATAAATGGGTAAATCTCACTTTACTCTATCTATTTTGGTTGAATATCACTTTATCTTCTTGTATTTTTAATTGTTTCACTTTACCCTATTATACTATTATTATATCCCACTTTACCCTTGTACTCTCATTATCTCACTTTACCTTTTGTATTTTAAAAAAATAACAAAACTACCCTTATCAATTATTTTTAGTAAAATTATATTATTTTTTTAAATTAATAAATTTATATTTATATTCTAATATTTTCTTTAATTTGATTAATTAATATTTGACATTAAATTTATTTAAATTTTTTTATTGTATTTAAATTTTAATAATTAATTTTTAATTTAACATAGTTCTTATTAAATTAGTATATAGTAGAATATTTTTTTATTAGCTAATATACTTTACTTATGAATTTTCTACTCAATAAAAATTCACAAAATATATAAAATATTTTTAAATAATATCTTACTAAATACATAAAAGATTAGTAATATTTTTTTTTCATTATTAATAGAATTATCATAAATTCATATAAATTATATTAAATTTAAAAATAATCATTATAATCAAGTCATAGTAATAAAAATAATTAGTAAAATGATTATGATTTTTTAAATAGAACATAGTATCTATTAAATTACAATAATTCGACTATTTATATTTTATCTAACAGTATTAAATTATATCTATTTTTTTTTAATTTGATTAATTAATATTTGACATTAAATTTATTTAAAAAACTTATTGTATTTAAATTTTAATTTAACATAGTTCTTATTAAATTAGTATATAGTAGAATATTCTTTTATTAGCTAATATACTTTACTTATGAATTTTCTACTCAATAAAAATTCATAAAATATATAAAATATTTTTAAATAATATCTTACTAAATACATAAAAGATTAGTAATATTTTTTTATTATTAATAAAATTATCATAAGTTCGTATAAACTATGTTAAATTCAAAAATAATCATTATAATCAAGTCATAGTAATAAAAATAATTAGTAAAATGATTATGATTTTTTAAATAGAACATAGTATCTATTAAATTACAATAATTCGACTATTTATATTTTATCTAACAGTATTAAATTATATCTATTTTTTTTTAATTTGATTAATTAATATTTGACATTAAATTTATTTAAAAAACTTATTGTATTTAAATTTTAATTTAACATAGTTCTTATTAAATTAGTATATAGTAGAATATTCTTTATTAGCTAATATACTTTACTTATGAATTTTCTACTCAATAAAAATTCATAAAATATATAAAATATTTTTAAATAATATCTTACTAAATACATAAAAGATTAGTAATATTTTTTTTATTATTAATAAAATTATCATAAGTTCGTATAAACTATGTTAAATTCAAAAATAATCATTATAATCAAGTCATAGTAATAAAAATAATTAGTAAAATGATTATGATTTTTTAAATAGAACATAGTATCTATTAAATTACAATAATTCGACTATTTATATTTTATCTAACAGTATTAAATTATATCTATTTTTTTTTAATTTAGTATTTTTTATGAAATTTTAATAATTCCACTAACAATGAGAAATTTATTACTAATATTTTATGTATTTAACAAAATACTTTTTAGAAATATGTTATATATATTTATTATATTTATGATAAGTATAAAATTTATAAGTAAAATGTATTAGTTAATAAAAAAATATCATACAAATAGAAATTTAATAGGAATTATTTTTATAAAAAAATATCTATTAAACTTTAAGAATAATAAAATTTAAAATAAATTTAATGTTAAGTGTTACTAATTAAGTTAAAAAATATTAGAATATAAATACAAGTCTATCAATTTTAAAAAATTTATAATAATTTTAATATAAATAATTAATAAAGATAATTTAGTTAATTATTTTAGAGTACAAGAAAGTGAGGTAATAAGAATATAAGGGGGTTAAAATAAGATAGATAGAAAGTATAAAAAATTTAAATAAAATAATTAAAAATATAAAAGGATAAATTAATTAGGGATAAAGTGAGATTTCATATGAATATATTCAATTGCTTTGCATCTGTTGTTGTACCCCATACCATATTGTACAGATGTTGTACCATGTTGTAACATTTCCAATTTATCATTTCGTCGTCCTCTCGCCGCCGCTTAAACCTTGCTATCGACTACTGAAATACTTCTTTTCAACCAAAACCTTCTCCAAGTCATTTCAGAATGTCTTTCCATTCCGTCGTAATCCAGAAACTCCTCAACACAAACGCCCACATCGGCCGCCGCGTGACAGCCCACCACTTCAAAATCTTCTCCGAGGGCACACGCAACTCTGTCAGCATCATTGATTCCGACAAGACCCTGATTTGCCTCCGCAACGCCTGCAATTTCATTGGCCACCTTGCCCGCAACAATGCGCGGTTCCTCTTCGTCAACACCAATTCCCTCTTCGATGAAATCATAGCCCAGATGACGCAAACCGTCGGAATCAAGAACGACACCACGTGGCGTCTTGGAGGCTTTTTAACAAACAGTTCGAGCCCAAAGAAGTTTCGTGGAAAGAACAAAAAATTTAATCTTGCTCCCATTCAGGCTCCGGATTGTATAGTGATTTTCGACACGGAGAGGAAGAGCTCGGTGATTCAGGAGGCGTACAGGCTGCAGATTCCCGTTGTTGGGTTGGTGGATTCGAGCATGCCTTGGGATATTTATAAGAGGATAACATACCCTGTACCCGCTAATGATTCAGTGGAGTTTGTGTATTTGTTTTGTAATTTGATCACCAAGACTATCTTGAAAGAGCAGAAGGAGGCTATGGCTGAGAAGGATGGGAAGTCGATAACAGGGTATAAGAATGTTGCCTCATTAGTTCCTGTTTTATTAAGTTTGAACATTTGATTTAAAAATATTTTTGAGCTTTCTTGCTACATAATTTGTTTTCCGAATTCATTTTCAGTTTGTACTTACTTCTTTGCTCATGTGGAATTTGTTTGTGCCAGAGGAGATGTTGAACAAGATACCCAGACTGATAGGACGGCCAAAAAATTTGTCTTTCGTTATGAAAGCTTACAGGCTACTCCTGAGGGTAAATAAACTGATTGCATTAGTGTTTTTTCTCCTCCACTTGGCCAAAAAGATATATTCCTCTTAGTAATAGGTCTAAAGGTATGTTGTAGGTAGGATTGTGGATGGACTGAACTGTTCTTCGATAATTTTTGTTTCATTAATGTTTTGACTCTTGTGTTCTTTCATTTATTTAATATTCTGAACATGAAAACCATTTCATAGATTGGGTATAATGGAACAGTATCATGAAAAATCACTGTGTATGTTCGTGAAGCCTTAACAACTTGAAAAAATTAATGCATGATTTTTAATGAATGTATTCAAAAGTAGCTTTGATAACTCTTAACCAAATTTTTAACTAGTCATTTTTTATTTATTTTTACTAATCATTATTTTTTGTGATTTTTTACTAACTAAATAATATTTTAACATACTAATGCACTTATTCTTCTGTATCTACTGAATTATAAAAATTTAGTACTTTCTTGACAGGAAAAATAAATTTCACAATTCTTTTTGTTAGTACTAGTTAGAAAATTTAATTGTTTTTTTGGGTAGTATTCATTGTATGTGAACTCCAACTGAATTACCATTGACTGACATTTTTAGACTTTGCTAATCATGATGATCACCTATATCACATAAAAGAAACAATAATTTTATAGCTTGGTTTTCCTGTTGCACTTTCAGTTGCGTTGATTCAAATTAGCTGATTTTATTTACATCGTTATGTTGTTATATCTTCCACTTCTACAGATATCTCAGAAACTAAGCAGCTTTTCGACAAGCTTGTCATAGTGAAGTTTAATGGTAGTTTGGGGACTAAGATTGGCTTTAATGGCCCCAAGTAAGTGCTTTTCTAAGATGCAAAATTTTATCTGGATAAAATTTTTATTTGAATAGTTGATGGTTCAGTGGTTACTTGTAGAATCAATGTGGTGGCTGTGGCTTTTAATTCATTGCCCATTTGTTACATGTACTCTTATACAAGATCTTTTCACACAATTTCGCTGGATTGAACTTTTTGGTTGACACTAAGTAAAAGATTAATGCATGTAGCTTGCACACTAGGACTTGAAAAAAGTGCACAGCTGGTGTAAAAAAATTGTATTTGCTGAAAACATAGTTATTTTTACCAATTCAAAACCCATTATAAATTTTCATTTACAAGGTACTCTCCTAAAGTTTTAGGGATCCATTGCCATGTAATGTTATCCAAAAGAAATTTTTTTGCAGAAGATTTCTTTTAATCTGTTTTTAAGTGTCGCAATCTCTTCACTAAATATGCTATGGGATTGGCATTCTGTAACATTAGTTATCTACGTATTGACAGTTGCTCCATGTATTTAAGTGCATTGTTCAGACTCCTGAGGTTCAACTCTTAAGTACAATACTAACCCCACATATTATTCATCAATACAATGCAAATATCATATTGCGAAATAAAAGGATCTTGATATGCAGATTCAGGCATTTCTGTAAATTCAATTACTCATTTTATATTGACAAAATTAGAGTTCAGTAATCTTAAAATGAGATTTTTGTTTTTTGTTTCATCAAATCAAGCAGTTTAAATAATAACGTGCAAAACTAAAGTTTAAGAAACGGCTAAGGTGAAAGTGAACTTAGAATATAGAAGTATTCTAATGTGTACTTAACTATAGCAGTGCACTTCAACATTTTCCTGATATGCTTCTTTTAACGTAACAGTTTTTGGTGTAAAAACTCTTGTTTATTCATGGCTTTTTTATGTCCTTGAGAGATATTGGTTTTTAGTGTCACAATCCTTCTCAAAAATATGCTATTTGATTGGCATTCTGTAACATTAGGTTATCTATGTATTGGCAGTTGCTCCATGTATTTAAGTAGATTATTCACACTCCTGAGGCTCAACTCTTAAGGACTATGCCAACCTCACATATTATTCATCAATATAAAGCAAATATCATACTGCAAAATATAAGGATCTTGATGTATGCCAAGTGGATTCAGGCATTTCTGTAAATTCCATTACTCATTTTATATTCGCAAAATTAGAGTTCAGTAATCTTAAAATGAGATTTTTGTTTTTTGTTTCATCAAATGAAGCAGTTTAAATAATAACATGCAAAACTAAAGTCAAAGAAATGGCTAAGGCGAAAGTGGACTTAGAATAAAGAAGTATACTAATGTCTAAACTGTAGAAGTGCACTTCAACATTTTCCTGATACGCTTCTTTTAACAACCATAACGGTATTATCTTATTTGGTTTGGTGTAAAAACTCTTGTTTATTCATGGCTTTTATGTACTTGGGAGGTAATTTGTGGTGAATGAACTTTTCATTTTCTATGTTTACTGTTTGATATTTTAAAAAAAAAAAATCCTGTGAATTAATGGCTTTGGAGGTAAAATATTTTCCTGTAAAATGGGTCAGCATTTTGCGACGTTAAGTTGGCCATGCACTGTTTTCAGCTACCATAATTTAGTCTTCAAACCATATATCTGAGATGAATTCTCCAGGTCAGAATATGCTTCATGAACTGCATCCCATACATCCTTAGCAGTGGGCAGACACATAAACGGTTTTCCAATTGCAGATTCCATTAAATTAATCACTATGCAATCAGTAGCGAGTTTTCAGGCCTCCATGCCTTCATCTTTGCATCATTATCTGCTGGTTTCCTCACTTCACCAGTTAGATAGCCAAGTTTTCCTTTGCCATCCATAATCAGTCTCACAGATTGAGACCACTCCATGTAATTTTTTCCATTTAACCTATGGATGGTTAAATGCAGAGAATTTGAATTTTCAAAATTGATAAATGAGACTGCAGGGCTAAAATTCGAGCCCTATGCATCCTCCCTAGATACTACATCTGTTCTCATAGACCCAGTCATGGCCATCTTCACCATGGTGGCAAAACAATCACTAGGTGATTACTAGGCTTTGATACCATAAAAGAATACGTGGGAGAAAAGTAATTCTCTCTTATTATTAATCAACTTCTAAAGATTACAAGACTTAATAGAGAAAAAAATCTACAAAATCTTTGATTCTCTCTGCAATAGGATAAGAATTAAAGATTGACCTAATCTTTGAATTTTGAATTCTAATTTATCCATTTACTTAACAGATAGAAAATCCTAACTAACAAAAACCCATCTCTTCGACCGTAGTTTACTAGAAAACATTTATTACTTCGTCGAGTGGTGTCGTTGAGGCTGTGTTTGGACCTTGTATTTTAGTGAGTAAAACACTACAATTTTTTTTTTTCATCCATTTGGTTTTGAAGGAAAACTTGAAGGAAAATAATGTACGAACATAATTTTGAGAGGTATTTAACAATTTATAATCTATGTTATTGGTTTTTGCACTATTAGTTAACTCTACTCAGGAAGTACTTGAAATTGATACTTATTTTGTCCAAAAGGAAAATGCGATGGAATTTAGTTTCAACCTTTTCCTTTTCCTTTTCCTTTTCATCACCAAAACCCAAGGTCTAAAACACAGTGCGGAATTTGTCTGAAGCATGTAGGTTGTCGCACCCATTCTTTGTATCAGAAGTTATTACTGAAAAAGGTGAGGAATTATAACTATATTATGAGGAGAAAGTTTTGTGGTTGTATTTTTTTGTCTAAATATGGGAGCTTGGTTCTTGTGTGTATGAGCGGTTAAGTTTAAGTGGTAGTTATTTAAGTCTTACTTAACATGCTCATATGATCCCTCTCTGTGCTCAAATATCTATGCTAGCTCTCACATCCATTTGTGCATGATGCAGGTGTGCTATGGAAATTGTTGACAGTATGACGTGCCTCGACTTGATAATCAATCAAATTGAGGTTATATTCCACTCCGTTCTTGGTTTATTTTCGTGCTATCTAGCATTCCAATATATTGTTGGTAGCTCTACACAGGATCTACAGTGTGATTCTGAGTATCTGATTATCTAACTGTTTGTAGGCTCTGAATGCAAAATATGGATGCAATATTCCTCTGCTCTTGGTGAATGCAGTCAATGCACATGACCGTATATTGAAGGTAACTGTTCTTGTGTATTCAGATGGAGCTGAGTTTTTTGTTTGAAACTAATAGTTGCTAACTTGTTTGATGGTAGGTCTTGGAGAAGCACTCGAATAAGAACATTCATTCTGTTATACAGGTTCTATGTTTTGATGCTTTATGTGTATACCTCTGTGATTTACCAAGCATCTGGATTTTGTTGTTAAACTTTATTTACTTAGTTTTGGATACCTGGCATGTTTTTGACAGAGCCACCATCACCTAGGAAATGATGACGATTTTGCACCTCCCTCAGCTAAAGGGCGAGATAACCAGGATGAAATGTATGTTATTTTCTATCTTTTTTCGAAAACAAAAACAAAAGTCAATTATGTTCCCTTGAACACAGTTAAAAAATTCTGGTTTACGTTTTGAATCTCCTTGGGACAAATTTGGTGAATTCTGTAGTAACAGAAAGATAACATTTAATGTTTCTTTATACAATAGTGGTACTGTTATTTTTATAGGCTAGTTGTGAAAATTTGTCCAATTTCCTATGACTGCACAATGCAAGAAGATCTTGTTCCGGCAGGGTACGCAATTTAATAGTAGTTTTAAGTGTCAAAACCTGCTTCCATCAATCAGAACCCACAGAGAAAGGACACGTCTGAACTAGACCTTTATAAATATTTTAAATCCTTATCTACAGCGAAGTCATCATAAATGGTTGACTTCGTCCTAAGAACAACCCTGGGTTAAGGCCTGCGAGCTGTGAGGCAAATTCATCATTTTATTGTTATTAAGTAGTGTTCTATTTTCTTTTACGTGATATCTTTCTTGTTCCATGCGGTTGATTATTCATTTATCCATTGTATGTCTCACTGCCTATTGAAAAAACTGCGGC
This sequence comes from Paulownia fortunei, assembly GCA_019321725.1. Lineage (NCBI taxonomy): Eukaryota > Viridiplantae > Streptophyta > Magnoliopsida > Lamiales > Paulowniaceae > Paulownia > Paulownia fortunei. The sequence continues at coordinate 4,457,718 of CM033106.1, read as the reverse complement.
TCCTTATTCCTTCAATTCCCAGCTGGTTTTTCACAACTAACTAATTAGCTTACAATCACTGAGCATTGTCGAAACTACTAATTCACAAATTATTAAACGTAAAATGAGGGTATTTGGTTATTGTGCCAAACTGTGGCTTGTATTTCAGCCTTTCACTGTTCAGTTCTTGAGCAAAGTAGCCTGGTTCTTGTTCTCGAAGAGTATGGAAAGTTTTAATATGTTATGATATTGACAATGTGCTGTTGATAGTTAACAGATTGTCTGAGGAAAGAACCATTTAGAGTTCGGGTTTTTTGCTAACTTTAGCTTTTAGAATTGAGATTGCTGTGTTGATGTTCATCCAGATCTATCAATGGTGGCTTAGATATTTAGGTTTGTAAATGTGAAAATCTTATGACCAAAATTACACCTGTAAAATGTGATGTCCAAAAAATAAATGTGCCCATGGACTTCTTCATGTCTCAATGAATATTGTTCTTGGTTTTCCAGTTGGAAGACAAATACTGCAGCTAATCCATGCTTACATGGCATTTGGTAGCTTCCTTTCAAGATTGAGTTATAGCTTGATAACCATAACAATGCTTCCCTTTATCCCTCACCTGATGCTGCAATATAAAGCTTGCTAACTAGGGGAAAATCAATGTCCATCCATCTGCAAAGGAGGTGTTGATTCTCTCTTACCTGGACACTCTTGTGAGGCACATTTGTGATCACCAATAATTGAACCGCACCCCCCCACCCCCTGCAAAATACACTTCAGGTACACAACACACACCCACAGAAGAAGGAATATGAAGAAGATGCTATCATTTGTTTGCCTCAAAAGGCTTGATTGCTTCCAGGACACTATTATGCTTGTTTAACCTTGTAATGCAGCTGAGAAATTTACCATGTAAACTGCAGCTATTCTGATGCTTCATGTGTTTTCTTGCTAGTGAGGGTATCTACACCTATCAAATGCATGTATATTATGTTGAATTTTCTTTTTTACATGTGAAGGAATAGCTTCAATCTTGCTGAGGTCTTCCTCCCACTGATGAATAGCGGAAAATTGGATATACTATTATCACAGGTTAGAAATTTTCAGCCCTCATCTCTTGTCTTCTTCAAGTAAAATTTCGAAGAACTCATTTATGATGTTTGTTTGGACAGAGAACTAATTGATGCTGTTTGTTAGCACACCAATTTGTAATATACTCTGACAAGCTTTCCTTTTCCAACAGGGCAAAGAGTATGTCCTGATGTTGAGTTCAGATAATCTTGCTCATGTTGTTGACCCAAGTATCCTCCTTATGAATCACAGTAATTCTCATTCGTTGAATATTTACTTTCTCCTTAATTTCTCATGACATTTATATCTGGTACTCCTGCATATACTAATAAGTTGGAAACTTATGACAATTGAGCTCCTTGACACAGGGTTCTAGAAATCTTGAATCATTTGATTCAGAATAATATTGAGTGTTGCCTGGAGGTATGCTCAACAATCTCCTGACTTGCTTTCGGCTTTTGTCGGTAACTGTTTCTAAGTTTTCCTGTGTGCAGGTGATGCCTAAATCCTCTGAATTAGAAGAGAGTAAACTTTCACCAAATGAAGAAGATATTCCGGTTGGTTATGTTTTACATCTATTACGCATTTTTAGAAGTCTCATCTATGCAAAAGTTCATCATTCTTTAATATTTTAGGGTGCAAGCCAGTTTCTCTTTCAAATATTCTTACTAGTTTTTGGTAAAAGGTTAAACACGACAATATCTTGAAGCCTAAGTAAGAGAGACCTTAATATTTTGAAAATAAACTTGTAAAGAAACACAAATTCGAACCAGCATAATAAGATCCATTTTTAAGGCACTAGGTGCTGCCATTAAATTATCAGTACTCAGTGATTTTCCAACAATATGGACAACCTGCAATAAGGGGACTGTGTCAATCAATTTCTGCAATATCACAACTTGAAACATAGCCAAAGCCTGTTATATCAGGAAGGTGCATGAGGCACTCTGGCAGGCTTGCGCCCCATAGTTTTGTTTCCTAAAATAACCATTAAAGATTGAAATTTCAGAGTACTTTTATTTGGATTAGAATCTTATTTGTTTATTTTGTTGGAAAACTGGAGTGTTTAAACTTAAATTTACTTCCTTATCCTTTAAATTGAAGATTTGACATATTACCATATATTAATCATCACATAAAATGTTGCTTCTGTGCTTCTCAGTTGTTTATATATACTTTAAACATGACTGAAACTCGTCTCTTGGAATCTTGAGGTTGGACCAGGTCAAACTGTCAGGTTCATTTAAGAGTCTAAAAATTTGAGGAATTGAATTTACTCTAAACTGCAGTTAAGAAACTAGGTAAACATGTGTTACCCATTTCCATCTTTACCCTTGTTTTTTATGCGGTCACTATTTTCGTTTAGCTATTAGTATACTTGGGATTTTTAATGTTGTCTTTTTATGGTTTTTCCTGCGGGCATCTTGAAGATTCTAACGCCAAAGAAAAATTGGAAATTCATTGACACGATGTAAGTTGTTGCTCTTGGGAGCTTCTTTTTCCTTTTCAGAAGGAAAGAAGCAATTTCTTTCATTCCTCATCAGTCCCAATCTTTGGCAGGTGGATGAACATCAACTCTATAGAAAGCCTTGTGGAAAGGCGTGCTGCAAAAGGGCATCTGACCATTTCAGAGGTAGCAAATATATTAATGCTAAAATGCTAATCTGTACAAATATGGCCACACTTGTATCTATGTACTCTATTGCATAAAACATTTGTTGCTGCTATATTTCTCAAGCAACTTTGTTCTTTGTACAGGACCTATTTTGATTCTTGTATCTTTTATGTTTAATATGTTTTCTGTTTCACAACATTGCTGTACTCTTTATTGCTATCTCCTCTTGTATGCATCTTCCAGCTGTTTGATTGGTATTTTGCTTTAAGTGTTCCCAAGTCAAGATATCTTCCTGTTGAAGCAACATCAGACCTTTTTCTGCTACAGGTTAATACTGGGTTCCAGCTTGAGTGTTTATTTATTTTTTAATATGTTAGTTTTTATATGTTTTTATAACTAGTTTTTGCTTATGCAGTCAGATCTGTACACCTTTATGGAGGGCACCCTGACCCGAAATACAGCCAGAGAAAATCCCGCTGACCCATCCATTGAATTAGGACCAGTATTTGAAAATGTATTGCTTTTCAAACTTGGAGCCTTTGTTCAGTGCTCTTTCTTTAACTTGTACTTGGGAGTTCCATGATTCTTTCTTCTCCTTTCTTAGGTCAATGACTTCCATAGACGCTTCAAGTCCATTCCTAGTGTTCTTGCGCTTGACAGCTTGAAGGTGACTGGTGATGTTTGGTTTGGAACTGGTATAACTCTTAAGGTAACAAAGTTTCTCCTTCAGCAGAATTTCATGGTATATGTCCAAGCATTCTTTTTATGTGGAACTCTACAGAGTTTTGAGCCATCTGGGGTTGAAACATTGGTACATCTGCTTCCATGACTGAAAACCATAGCTGCCTTAAGCTATTTTGCCAGGAAGTTGGAGTAGTGGTGGGGTTCACTTGCACATTTATGGAGATAAGGTTGCCTGGGTCATGGTGTCTGGGCATAAAATTTGTGTTAATGCTATGCATCCCACTTGAAGGATTGTTGTTTTTAGGATAACAGAAGATAAACAGAGAGACAAAGTTACAATTTGGGGAACAAAATATATAATTGCTAGTAGCATATATATCTGTAAATGAAGTGAGAGTTAAAAATAACTGGATAACTAGTTTCCATCAAATGAAATATCCCACCACCTTTCTTGTATTATCTGTGAGCTTTTAGCTTCAATATAATTCAATGGGGATTCTGTGAAAGGTGCATTCTGCTAAATAAAAGTGCTTCAGCATCATACATTTTTAAAACTGCTCCAAAAGGGAAAAGTCTGACATATAGATAGGAAGCCATGCCTGCTAAGAGAAAAATATCAATAATGTTAATATACTGTTTCTGTTAAATCTCTTAACCATTTTCATGTTGTTTTCTCATTTCATGTTGGTTTTCCCAAGGGAAAAGTCAGTATCCATGCTAAACCAGGTGTGAGGATAGTAATTCCTGATGGCACAGTGCTGGAAAATAAGGTAAGAGATCTGTAATTCAGAGAGTTCGCAGTCTGATGTTTCTGATAACTTTATGGTTTATCGATTGAATGCAATTTCTCTTTAACAGATTATTACTAGCCAAGGAGACCTTGGAGGAGTACCCTTATAGCTTTATCAACAAGAACATCGAGTAAACACTGCCAGAAACTTCTTGTGATAAATTTTGCTTTAAGTTTACCTAGATTTAGGAACATTCCTTTTACACCATCCCTGTTAACAAGGAAAAAACTAGCATCTATATCTAGAATCAATAACTCGGTCCCTAGTCGATTTATTCTTCCAAGTTGAGCCTAGTCTTGTTCCCCAAGAAAATTACAAAAAGCAAAACCCTCGATTTATTCCGTTTATGATTGTTTTCAGAAGGAAGAAAAGAAATTACTTTATTTTGGCAAATTTGTTGCTGTATCTTAATCACAACCACCAAGGGGGCCAGTGTGCTGGTGCTTCTTTTTTTTTTTTTTGTGTTTCTCTTTTTTTATCTGCTATATTTGTTCTACCCTGAGCTAGTAGTAGAACATCTTCTAGCTCAAGGACTGTATATATTGCATTTCCTTATATTGATTTGTTTTTCTTTATCAAAACTGTATATTCTGTGCAACTTTAAAGGATGAAAAATAGCAAAGACTGCTCTGCCTTTGATGAAAGTGTGTGAATTCTCCAGGAAATGTTTTTGTTAGGGTAGCAAGTTTTATGGTGTTCACAGAGATGATTTAATTCACCAATTTACAGCAGGAGAATAGATTGTTGTTAAAAACTGTAGAGGGAGTTTAAAAGAGATCAAGAAATCGATACAAAATTGCTGTGTTTTGTAAAAGAGAGAAGAAAATTCTATCTAGTTTTGGGTATCTTGTTGAAGGAAATCATGTCCTTGTGCGTATACATTGTAATTTGTGGGTTCATCTCAACTGAAATTAGATACTGTCATTTATTTTGACTCTTCAAAATAGGTAAAAATCCGTTCTACTTCGTTCTTCACGAAATTGATTGGGTAAAAATTTACAATTATCATTTTTGTTTGAAATTTCACGTCTTATGGACAATCAAGGATGTTCGTACTCCACTGTAAAATAATTGAGGATGTTCGTACTCCACTGTAAAATAATTGAGGATGTTCTTACTACATCCTGTACTGGATTTGGAATATTTCATTTTGAATTAAATGAGAGTTGAAAAGGTAAAATATATATATTTTATTTTAAATGCAAAAAGGTAGAAAATTAGTGGTATTACTTTCTTTGTAAAAATGAAAGAATATTTCTTGTAAGGAAGATTTCTAGTCTAGGAAACGAAACATTATATATATACATTTCACAAAAAAAATAAGAGCATTCAATTTAGTAAAGAAGAGAGTAGTTGACAAGTATACTGTGTTGAAATCTTGCATTAGAAAAAAGTAATCTAAATTAAATCTTAGGACATGAGATAATAATTATATGAAGAATATTCATATTATGTTTGTATTGTACGCGTGTTTTGTAGATTGATAAGTGTTTTATTTTATAAAAAATAAATATTTATTTATTTTATATAAAATTAATATTTGTCAATCAGTTATATAATCGATATATTATGGATTGAAAGATCCAATTACATATGTGGAACGATTTATATGTAATATTTAGTTTAACCTTTTGTATGGGATAATTAGTTTAATGGTTTGGATATGTTTTTGTGTCTATTTTCACGCACGCTCGCGCGTGCACAGTTTATCATACTCCCTTTTTTCTTTCCTATGCGACACAATTTTGCTTCCGGAGCATTGCACTGAAATCATCGAATCCCTTTTCTCTATTCTGGAGCACTTCACTGAAGGACAGCTTCTCGCTTGTACGTACCCGGATCACTGCACTGAAAAACAGTGCATCCCGCCTCTGTATCCCGGAGCAATACACTGAAAAACAGCGAATCTCCCCTCTCTATCTTCCCGGGTGTGGAAGTGGATAGAAAACCAAAAACAACTTCACTCTTCTTTTTCCCACTCTCTCACAATGTCAATCTCTTCCCTCTCCGCCACCATCCCCACCACCAATCCTTTTTCGTCCTCCGCCGCCTCTACCCCCTCCTCCTCCTTCCTCCTTCGCCTCCCCATCAAACGCCTATCCTCCCTCTCCCTCAATGCTTTCTCCTCCAAACCCCCTCTCATCTCTGCCTCAATGGAGGCTGGAATTGGCGTCATGGGCACCAAACTAGGGATGATGTCATTCTTCGATTCCTCCGGCGCCGTAATTCCCGTCACCGTTGTTGGCTTCCGTGAGGGCAACATTGTCACTCAGGTCAAGACTGAGGCCACTGACGGGTACGATGCGGTTCAAGTCGGGTACCGCAGGGTCCGTGACCGAAAATTGACGAAACCGGAGATAGGGCACTTGGAGAAGTCTGGAATTATTCCACTGCGGCACTTGCAGGAGTTTAGGCTGCAGTCTGTTGAAGGTTTTGAGCCTAATCAGCGGCTGGTGCTGGAGGAGCTGTTTAAGGAAGGAGATTTGATCGATGTTTCCGGGACTACCATCGGAAAAGGTTTTCAAGGTAGGAGTTATTTGTTTTTATTTTTTAGTTTGATTTTGTTGTTATATGTCTGTGCTTTTGCAGTGATACCATGAGCATTCATAGCTTTGAGTTTTCTGGAACTTAAGATGGTGCATTGATGCTATGCTTATGTTTATGAGTTTCTTGGTGAGGTGAGATGGCAATACTCACTACTGTAATTACTTTTGTTGTTGAATGTGAAGAAATATATTGAACAACATATGCTGAAATTGGTAATTTGACAATGCTGAAGGACTGAGTGTTGCAAAATTTAAAATCTTGGGCTTCCTATTGTAATTTCTATAACACAAAGATTGGCATTGCATGTTTATAGATACAAAATGTTTTGGTTTTCTTTGATTGGGTTTTTTGGAGTAATAGCAAACAAGGTTATCAGGCTGACCCGCGTGATATGTAAATATTCTGAACTCATATAAGTATATTTTTTCGTGCATAGAAGTGTGGTCTTTTCTGTATGTAAATGTCGTTTCATGCAGTTGAGAATAAACCTGCAAATCTGCTAGTTAGAGTTGATATTGAAGCTGATTGGCTTGTTTTACCAGGTGGAATCAAGAGACATAACTTCAAGAGAGGTCCTATGTCTCATGGGTCCAAGAGCCATAGAGAACTCGGATCCATTGGTGCTGGGACTACTCCTGGACGTGTGTACAAGGGCAAGAAAATGCCTGGGAGAATGGGAGGCACCAAGACAAAGATACGAAAGCTGAAGATTGTCAAGATTGACAATGACCTCAATGTTGTGATGATCAAAGGGGCTGTTCCTGGTAAGCCAGGAAATCTTCTTCGCATTACTCCGGCAAAAATTGTGGGAAAAAATATACCAAAAAACTAGTTGACTGTTCAATTTCTATCTTGGATTATCTCGATGCCATGTAATTTATGTTCTCACTGAGTAGCATTTTAAAATTCTTATTTTTCTGATTGAGCTTAGTTTGTTATCGTCGCCTTAATGGGATAAAACAATTTTGAGGCAACCATTATAAAAATGATAGCAGACTCAATATTTCACTTCACATAATAGAATATTTGGTCCTTAAATGAAATTATGGACTTAAGTAATATACATTGGTTTAACTAGTCTGCTAACAGCCTGAGAGCTATATCACTTAAGAATATATGCCTCGACATCATTTCATATTGATGAAATATAAATACTGTCTCATTGTTTGACATTCTATAAGGACTCATCATATTTTGCCTATTTGACTATGCTTCAAAGAAGGCAATAATTTTAGTTGCATCAAATGTGAGTTCAAATGTAGCATGTATGTGAATTGAGATGAAAGATGAGAATTGAATACAAAATCATGTGATTGTAGTTGCATTCTAGTCCTCAGAGGTCGGCTCTCTATCATCTTAACTACTTTTTTCTGGTCACAAGATCCAAAGTTCTACAGTTGGATACTTGAATTGAATGGCATCCTGAGTGGATTAGGGAAGCAATGGAGACTATGGAAATTCTTCTGAAAGTCCTTTCAATACCCATGTATATTGATATATTGGGTATAACTAGTTAGGAACTTTGCAAAGCTGTTCATTTACAACGTGATCACCTAATGAAACCTTATTTTAAAGCGCAACAGGTTGTATATGAATAAAACCCTATTGTGGGTATTAAAGAAACAAATTTATCGAACAATATATGTGTTGGGCTGAACAGAAGTATCAAAATTAATAAAAAAAGATTTTTTCTTTAACAAATGCGAATAAGCATTTTTTTAAGTAAAAAAACCTATGAGACGCTACACAAATTGGAAAAAAGATAAGATTATAGTGATATAAATTTACATCAATATATGTGTTGGGCTGAACAGAAGTATCAAAATTAATAAAAAAGGATTTTTTCTTTATCAAATGCGTATAAGCATTTTTTTAAGTAAAAGAACCTATGAGACGCTACACAAATTGGAAAAAAGATAAGATTATAGTGGTATAAATTTACATCGGATAACTCTAAAACTCAAAACACATTCTCTCTCAGCTAATCTAAATCTAGCTTTGCAGCCATAGGAGGGATTAAAGTGAGACTAGGTAACAGCTAAGGGATTAGCAGTTATGAGCTAGGATTGATCTCAAGATACCAACTCAGTACCAAATATAAGTTGACCCCTTTAAGGCCTTAGAGCTTGGAAAACTCAAGTCTCCAAGCACGACCCAGTGATGCAAAAGGCGCCTTGTGGGTGATCTCATAGTCCCTACACGAATGGAGAATCTACCCACTTATCTTGTCCAAAGGAGAAGGATTTAGATATTACCCAGAAACTCTTTCTCAACGAACGCATCCAAAAAACTTGGAGTGATCACATATAGTAATGAAGTGAAGATAGAACAGATTCAGCGCAGAGTAGCTTGTTCATTAATCGTTGAACTGGAAATCGGACTTGGAAAATTGAATAGCATCTGGTGACAGAGACAGATGTAGCACGGGGGCAGTGGATGGCACTACATATACCTGACATAAGAAATCACCACTTCAAAACCAATTAATTTCATTTTCTGAGAAGGGCACATTCAAATAGCTTTAGGCAGAACATGCATTTGGCCTAACATGGTCATCTAGCATAGGAGGAGTTAACTAGTCAGCAGCAAAGTCAGGTTCAGGTGGCTTCGCCATTTTCATCATCCTACCAGATCCCGATTCACTACGAAACCTCTGAACTCCACGGAGAGCGTTAGCTGCAAATCTTGATGCTAACATTGTTGCACCAATTCTGGATGAATTGCTAGTAATCAATCCAGTTTGCATGTCATCTTCTTCCTCTTCTCCATCTGTACTGTCATCTTCAAATTCATTTTGATGAAGCTCTAAAACTTTCCTTCTGGAATACCGCCGCCATGCAGCTTGAATAAAGGTGGCTGCCCAAGTCCTCCACTGTTGCGAGTAGAAGCGGAATGTTTGCTGAACCTGTCGACTGTGAATGCGCCTAAACTGACTAGTAATAAATTTCAGTTCATCTGCTATTAAAGCAAATGCCTCAACCTCAGTGAGAGCTTTCACAGTACGAGTAGAAGGTGGCAAGTTAGAAGCAGATTTAGGATCCAGAGCCCAAGTGAGGAGCTCCTCTCCACAGAAATCACCTTCTTTCAGGAAACCACGATTAAAGAAACCCGATCTCCCACCATCTGTTGTCACGCTCTCCAGTCGACCGCGGATAATAAAGAGCATCTCATCAACTGGGTCCCCTTCTCGAAGTATGTATGTACTTTCTGTGTATAAACTAGGTTTAAGTCTTTCACAAATGGCATCAAGCAATCTATCATCCATGTTTGCAAAAAGAGGAACCTGCACATTGTATCATGTTATGATTCACGTGGAAAAAGATTTCTTCAGATAAGTAATTCCATTAGCATAATCTGGCAAACAATTATCAGCTTGTAAATTGATGAGCAATTACTTTTGAATATTCTTGAACTGAAATTTCTGCATTTGATCTTGAAGAAGAACTAAAATTCTCAAACAAATCTGTGAACTTAGTTTTCTTCTTCAAAACATTTAAGGAACCAGCAGTTTGAATATAAGTAAATATCATCAACTAGTAAAAAACAGTAGAGACGTCCAATTAAACAACAGCATTGCCATATAATTTTCGATGATAAAGTATACTTACCCTTCTAACCAAATTTAAGCAGAGATGCCGCTTAATATCTCTTCTAAGGTCTTTCGGTAGGTTTTGGACCAAGCTCTCCTCATCAACTCCTCTAGTTTCAAGCCATTTGTATTGATCATAACGCCGTACTCTTTCCCTTAGCTCTGGCGGTAGCACTCTGTGATGCATCCATTGCTCAGAGTCACGTTTTTTAACCCTCATCTCCTCCAGCCGAACTGTGAGAGACTGAAGATACGTCTGTAGCAAAAACAAGGTCTCTAAATTTAGCACTTAGCCGTAAAATATTTTAACATTTTAGACCAACACTAAGCGGAGAAAGTCTGAGTAACTACAATGCTGGTATACATTTTGTGGAATATAAAAAAGAAGTGAAAACGCATTCTAAGATCATAATCGAAATACAACTTGTCATCTCTGCAGGAAATCAGTGAGGGAGATCCCAAAGAAATGAAGATCTTTCAACACAAGGAAGCCTTTCAAATAATACAATCCCACACTAAATGAAATGAAGATAAACTTTGAATTTCAGATTTTATATATATTGGCATGTTAAAGTCCAGCAGCATTTAAATTCTTACTCCAAAATTGTCAGATTCAGCCAAAGCCAACATAGAGTATACATGAACTGTTCATTTAATCTTTTCAGTACAATAAGCTGATAACCAATAACTAAAGTTCATCCAAGAGTAAAGCAACTTTTAATATGCCCCTGAAAATGATGAAGCACATACCTGCATATTACCAATGAGAAGAGCAAAGAGGAGGAGCCCAAAAATGGCTACTGCTATAGAAAATAGAACTTCCCCAGGATATGTACTGGTTACAAGCCCCTGACCAAGTGTACTGCAGAGATTAAAATAAGACTAGTTACTATAAATTCTCTTGTGGCAGAGCTTATGCTAGCTAGTTTTTGGCTTTTGCAAAAACAATTCATATCTACATCTATGAAAAGTTCTATTAGCAGCAGCAAAATGTGAATTAAGATTTCAATCCATCATTGATAGATCCCTTTACAAGTTTTCAACGCAAAGTAAGATTCTCTCTGATTATCACTTCAGCTTTTTAGATTACAAACAGGAACATAACAAGTGCCTTTACAGTCATTAATTCTAAGATAAGGATAACCATAAACATGATCGTTTCATCTACATAGTTCCCCTAACAGAAGAAGGATAAGTGTTTGCCAAGTGGATGACGAAATGAAGTCTCATAAGTAATGATATGCAAATGCTTCTCTAACATGTCCTTTATCGTGTGGGTAATCATGCTTACAACTTAAGACTAAAACCATCTCCCATCTGAAACAAGTCTAGGCCCACTACCTAAAACTATATTAATTTTTCAGAGATCAAGAGTAGAGTATTTATGAGCACTTCTACAAATGCATCGCACAGATTTTGATCAGAACTGCAGGATACAAGCATATTTCAATTTCTTGACAAGGCTTAGCTGAAACTAAAGAATCTTGTAATTGATAGTTCTAAAGTGTTTTTATTCATGCAACCATAGATTGGGAAAAAAAGAAACTAGGGATCTGTGTTGCTATATAACCAAGTCATAAAAAAATAGAAAGAATGCACAATTGAGGATAGGTTTGACTGTTCTATCATCTACGGATTATGTACGCCAAATGTTTATTATTCTTCTATTTGTGGGGGGCAGTGCTGCTGAAGCAATTTCTTGACAAAAATAACATAGGAGAATTAAAGAGTTAGAAAGAAATACCTTAAATTCTGCAGGCCCCACCACAAACAGTAGAAGTATTTTGAGATAAAATGTTCAGATTCAAGAACACCAGATGATAAAGCTTGTGCATATATTCCATACTTAAATGGTGATTTTACATCATCCTTTATTTCACATTTTGGTTCAATATAAGTCTTGCTGATGTTTCTCCATACATCAATGTTTGAAACCTCATGAGCACAATATAGATTCTCTGGATTACAATCTGCACTTTCCCTGCAAGCTATATCCCAGCATGTATCTTTGCGTTCAATGGCTAATAGGTACCATAAGGCCCCAACAATCTGTTATGCCATTAACGATAACATGTGAGCTCAATGAATTCATAAGAGCTTTCTACTGTTTACAATTATTGAAGCGTGTTATGTACAACTAAGTGTTCATCAGAAGGCCTTGAAAGGGCATATCAAAGGCAATAGTGGTGGTATCTAAATGACAACCTTGATATAAAAATCTCCAAAGGAACTCTCGCCAGGTGCCCAAACCAATCAATGTGCAGCGGTGCTTGTGCATCTAGCTCACATAAATGCATTGTTTTACATTGGAAATATTGTAGTCTAAGATTACAAATACACATGTACATGTAAAGACAGAGAGTTGATGTATCACATATTTATATTCTGATACAGTATGCAATAAAAACTCAACAAGGTTTTCTCTGCCCAGCCAACAGCATGCAACATGAAGAGTAAACTGGTTGGGCAATGACATGTTCAATTGTCACACATACACGTACAGCATCATGTGTTTATATTCCATTTCAGAATGATAGCCCCTGTAGGTAGTCATACGCTTGCACTCAATCAAACAAAATCTTTAGCATCAGCATTTAACATTATATTTTGCAGAAATAAATACATATAATAAATTGCCAGAAAGCAACACGTTAGCCAAACTTTTCAATAAATACATGATGTCCACTAAGCAAAGTAACTTTGTTCTCATGATTGAATGTTCTGACACTGCAATAAAACTGGAATAGAGAATCAGCACTTAGCTTTCTATTTACTTACATGACTAGCAAGCAGAAACCATAACAAGTAATAAGCTGCGCCAGCCCATGCAGTTTCGGCAAACACACCCGCAGTCTTCTTCAACTCTGAAGTAAGAGGCACAAACCGCAAAAACCTAGGAATATATTGAAGAAATACAATTATCACAAGTGCTCGTTTTGTACCCAATACATCTGAACCTTCTGATCGATGCAAAAACCTCCAGACTACAATCTGCAGATGACAAGAAATTGAAAGCTAAATGTCAAACACAGGTTCCTCCACAATCATAAAGTCCAAGCAATGGCACCAATTAACAAAGTTATCTGTAAAGCAATAGAAATTGTGTGCAGGTGAGGATGTTTTCCCTTATTTATTCTTTTATTCTTTTTGGGTGAAGAATGACTGAAATTATTCCCTGGAAACCTATTAAAAGCCCTTCCCTCCATCTGAGTTAAAACATCACGCACCATACTCATTTTACTTAATACTGTTTACAAAGCTTGTGATTTGGATTCTTCGTTCAGCTCCAGCAGCAAATATAAGTGAAATATGTACGTTGTTCACTTAAGCAACTCATCGATTTGGCGAATTTGAATTTGGACAGCTATGCAGACACTATAATAGAATTAGTGGATATTCTCCATAAATCTAAAAATAGAAGAATGCTTAGAATAATGATTTTCCAAAGAGATGACACCTTATAACCCAAAAATGATCAAGGAAAATGAGGCATATCATGTAGTTTAGTTCGTAAACATGTGTAGTGTCTTAGTGCCCGGACTACATCGGTCATACCACATGTTTAAATCAAACAAAGGTAAGGCATGGTACCAAAGCACTGAAATGATTTAAGCCTTAAGCTATAGATCCAAATTGGTACAAACCCCGTGACTCATTCTTATGAATTCAACTTAAATTTCTTTCACAGTGATTCTCCACGAATGATAATTATTTAAACCACTACGGCGAAACGCATTATTGATGGTCATTAATGTTTATCAAGAGCTATAATGCCTTAAAAATGCATGCATTACTTTTATATATGCAGTTTCGTGAATTGTCAACATTCTCCATACCTGTGGTAGAGGTAGCACGGAAAAAAGATCCACGAAAAAATATCGATGTATATACCGGTTTGCTATTTCTTTGGGATCTATCACAAGTTCCCCTCGTCCAAAAACCCGAGATGAAGGTGCAATAAAAGCTGTTCGGAATTGGAGAACCATGCGTGCAATGTAAAAGGCATCAATTATAGTCCTCAGAGTTGTCGTTGTGTATGCCAAACTTTTATGTATGTGAAGGCACATTTTATCATCCTGGAAAACAGGAAGATATAAAAACAAAGGATCCACTGATACTGCAAGAATGCAGGAGATTACTAAAAGCTTATTCCAAAGCAGAAGACTCTTGTCTTGAGGATCAAATATCTTTCTTTCAGAAACTTTGAGATCCTCTGGGAACACAGCTCTTGTGACTCCAGATCTTAGCGACCTGCCAAATGTGAGAAGTCCTTCAGATCCTCTTTGGAATCCTACTCTAAATGACTTTGATGCACTTTTATTGGAAGGCCCTGGAGCCGTCAACCCCTCTAAACTAAATCCACATCTGTTCTTTCCAGCCATGTCAGATCTAAAAGAGTCCAAGTCATCCAGCCTATATAAAAATCAGCACCAAAGCACAACAACAAGATGTCATTTTACCAAAATCTAGCAAGTACATATTATTGACAAAAACCTGCAATGCTTTCATTAATTATCAATCCATCAAGGAGGAAGTACAAACACTAACAAATAAAGGGCCAGTATATTCTATTACATTACATCATGAGAAATTTAAAATAGGTGGGTAACAGGAGGATTTTGTGCTGACTGAATGCTGTGATTTACTTGCATCAGGTGTGCAGTTTATATGAAAGCAAATACTACATTTTGCTTATGATGTTATTGGCTGAGCAAAAGTTAAACAGCATGTACGTAAGAAGAGTATAGTTCTTTCTGTAATGATCTAGTTTAAATGAAAGTTGGAAATTGTGCAAAGGTCCAGGCGAACACACTCAGTCACTTCTTGAAACAATGGTGAAATGAAAAGGCAACAATTCTTGTCATATCTTCAATGCCAGCAAACTTCCCATCGCATACTAGAATCTCTGTAGATCTATGAAATACATATCTAAGTCAAAGCTTGTATCTAATGAGAGTGGTCATGGAGATAACTCACTGTGGAAAGCATTTAACGGGAAACACAAAAGACTTGATTTCTATTAGCAAATTCAATTGTGTGGCTAACACAGAAAAAATCACACATTTAAAACTTCTAAAGAACCTTAACAGTATTCATATGACTAAAAGACACCATCAGAATGAGGATACATCCAAAATTTTGACATTAGCACATCTGAATGGTAAATACACAAGGCTCAGACCTGACTTACTTAAAAGAGAAGGAAATGAAGGTCACATATACTGTTTTCAATGACCATTGACCACAGTATTTCTGGTGTTTGCATTTCTGTCCAAATTTCATCTTCACAAAAAATCCATGATCGACAGAATGTGTCAGCGGTCATTTGTTAGGAAGACAAGTCTTTCTAATTAGCCAATGCACTTATAGTTCAAGTTTCATAGAAGCTTTGGACTTGCTTATGTTGCATAACATACGACGGACAATAAGACATCCAAGCATGAATATATTTTACAAAACTGAAAAGAAAGACATTACAGATACATCTTACAGATAGTCAGAGAAAGTGTCCACTAGATTACCTCACAAATTTCTCCTTTTGGCCGCCTATATATTGTGACTTATAATTGGAATCAAACATTATGTCAGACCAATTGCATAGCCAATTGTGGTAGAAACATCAGCTTTTCACCAGAAAGGAAAAAAGAATTCTTCAACTTGCATATGGAGTCATGAAATATCATGTCCAGAAAGCCCTGTGCCGATAACATAGAGAAGGTAGATCAGATGGCTGAACCTGATTTGTATCTCATACGTCATATGATCACATACAATCAAAACAATAAAAACTAAATTCTGCCCAATTTTGATCTCAAGAAATTAACACTGCAGAGCTTTCTTCCCCCCCCCCCCCCAAAAAAAAAAAAAAAAAAAAAAAATCTTTAACTTTCTTAACAAGAGGAAAATTGAGCCAATACCAGAGAGAAAACATTCATTTAAAAATAAAAAAAGCATACATAACATAAACTGAAAAGTAAATAGGCATAATACGCTGCTTAGTGCACGCTTATTCAAAAGGGTTAAATAATTTCATAAAGAATTGATCTAAATTTTTACAGAAAATTGGATGATTCTCATCGATCATCCCAACGCCTCGGCACAATGAAAATAGATGATTCTCATCGCTATATTTGAGATGAAACAAATGCATCTATGAGGGCACCAAACTATTTGATCTAATTATTCACAGGAAAAAATAAAACAAATAAAAAATAAAACAAACAAACAAACAAACACACACACACACACACACACACACGCAATAGAAAAATTAATTAATCCAAGTTTCTCAAAAGAATCACGCCAAAAAGAAACGGAAGAAAACAGATGGAATACACAAGAACCTGAAAAACCCACTTCTTTCACCATGCATGCGTGAAAAAATTGTTGCTAGAATTGAAACAGAGTATTAATTGGAACAAAATAATGAGATTTTCGGGGCATGGAAAGAAATCGGAATGATGAGTTAATTCTTTAACTTTTTCTTTTTCTTCTTTTAACTTCTCTATTTTGTGGGTGAGAGAGTGATTTTCGCGCCAGAGTGAAGGAAAGCAAGTAACTCTCTCACTCCCATCATGCAGGCAGCTAAAAACCAAAAAATAAATCAATAATATTGGTAAATTATCACCATGCATGCAGGCAAGACGATATTTGTTTTGGAATTATCACTGCCCTTCTAATTTATAAAAATTATAAAAAATCGTGTAGAGCCATTGATTAATTTAATAAGTAAATATAAATAAGTTGTTCATTTATTTGTCATGTAACACTTTTTTACTCTTCTATAAACGCAATGAATTTTAGTAAATCTTTAATCTTACTTGTCATTTTTGCTTACAATTCGTATTTAGATATCATATACATACTTCTTTTGAAATGAATGTGCATTAATTTTTTTAGAAATTCGTATTTCTTTACAATTAGGAAGATATATCACCAATTTAAGAGCAAAAATCATCAGGAAAAAAAATTAAGCATACAAAATATGCAAATAAGAAATATGTAGACATATTACAATTTAATTTTATTTGAAATTTTCCATCTTCATTTCGTGCACCTTGCCCTTTCTATCTTTATCGATAATATATTCGATAAATAATATATTAGTTATATAAATGATGGACAAATATTTTATATTTATAAAATAAAATATTTATTTATTATTTAAATACTTAATAAACAAATACATTGACATTGATATAGCATCAATAGTCTCACTGTCATCAAAATTGGAGAAGGAAAGGCCACGTGCAAGGGATCAACAGGGTGGAAGATAATGGCTTCCAAATGCACTTGTGAGAGATGGGTGGAGGGGGAGCCTAAAATAAAAATAATAAGAAAGAAAAAAAAAAACATATATCTTCCTTTACGATTTGTCCAATTTATAAAGGGCAAAGAAGTCTTTTACTCATCAAGTTACTTATCTCAAGGTTCGCCACTAATAAATGACGTGTAATTTGATCAAATCTGAAGTCAAGGGAGGTGTATGCAATAATAAAAAGTCTCAGACAAATCTGAACTCAAGGAGGTGTAAGCAATAATAAAAAGTCATAACTATCCCAACTTTTTACGAAGATACAGGATGCATTCATGGTTCAAATAATTTTCCTTTCATAAACCAAAATAACCTTGTATGTTTGTAATACAAAAATGTGCTATTCACAAAAGATCTGAACTATTCGTGACATGATCACTGTCATTGCTGGAAAGAGAAGGCCCGGGTGATAGCGTAAATGTTAGGAAAAAGAGAAAAATGGATTTTCGTGGTACTCTTTAACATTAACCACACAATGAGCCTCAAGAATGAAGGTGATTCTTCTACTGGACTAATTCAAAGAGACGTGGGGGGTTATGGCATTACATATTGTTGCAAGTGCTTCGTTCTCTTCTTGTTCTTCAACTTACGGAACGCACAAGATTCTATCTGCCTGATTCTTTCTCTGCTCACACCCATAAGCTCCCCAATTTCTTGCAATGTCTTCATTCTACCATCCTCTAGGCCAAACCTCCACTTTATGACTTGCTTTTCTCTTGGATTTAGACTGTCTAGAACCTTTATCAAGTCCTGTTTCATAAACTGCTTGATGAGCAAGTCCTCTGCTGTCTCTGCTTCAGGATCTGCAATCACTTCCTGGAGAAAAGGAAAAAAAAAAACCAAAGAGACAAACGTAAGATGGCAATGACTATGCATAGTGGCACTGGTAGCAAGAGAACTTCCATGCAGATGTCAAGCAATATGTATGTAGGACATACTGAGGGTTTGAGGTCCTGGTTAATCCCAATTTTCTGGTCAAGGGATCTTGGAGCTTTGGGGGCCAACATGACTGCAGAAAGCCGCTTCATTGAGAGCCCTGTTGCTTCAGCAACTTCTTCATCATTAGGATGTCTGCCATTTTCACTATACAATTGCTTTCTTGCCTCCTTCACTCTATAAGTTGCCTCAACCATGTGAAACTGTCATGCCAAGCAATGCTGCAAATTAAGTTCTAACATGCCATTTATAAGTGATTATCTTCCTAGATTTTTTTTTTCCTCAGTTTAAAACAATAACTTCACTCAGCATCCTAAGGAAGTTTGGATTTTTTTAAACTGAGGTAATCACAAAAATGTGTAGCAGAATTCTTACGGGTAGTCTAATTGTCCTGGACTGGTCAGAAAGGGATTTCCGCACTGCTTGCTTTATCCACCAGTGAGCATAGGTGGAGAACTTGAAACCTTTTGATGCATCAAATTTCTCTGAACCTCTCACGAGGCCTCGGCATCCTTCCTGAGGACATACAGATAAGAATAAATAATAAGACTAAATAGTAAGATGAGGCACGAGAGCAACAGGACATCAGATTTATGGTTTTTATTGCATTAAATGCTTCAACTTCAAGTCTGACAATCAAATACAGCAAAACAATGAATACCTGAACCAAATCTTGAAGATTCATCCCAGCTCCCTGGTAATTTTTTGCAATAGAAATAACTAGCCGTATGTTGCTCTTAATCATTTTATCCTTGCAGAGAATACCATAATTTATTTGCTTCCTCAAGGTTTTCTGATCAACACCAGCAGCTGCAGCCCATTGGGCAAAAGTAGGCTCACCACCACAACGCTTTGTAAGCTCCTCCTGAAGTCTTTCCAACTTCAGTAGGACCTGCATTCATGGTGGATGTATATTAAAGGAATAGCAAAGACATAAATCAGCTCAACGGGACGGGAGCAGAAGGGTAGTCACCTGGGGAAGGGTTCAGAAATAATAAAAAGAAGAAGGAACTTCCAGTAATTTGTTAAGATCCTGCTCAGATTCACCAGTGATAACTAAGAACAGTTTCCTCCAACAAAGTGGAAAGAAATATAAATAAAATAGAACAGAGTAGTTCCTCAATTGTAAAGAAAGATTTAGCGAATTAAGCAAAAAGTTTTCGAATAAAATAATTGATTAAATTTATCAAGCAGGAAAAGGATTTTACAATTTTCCTCAACTTAAATTAGCTCAACAAGACCATATAATAGTTATCACAGGTCCAATTGGAGTTTATAATTTATAAGACAAGAAAACAAGCTTTGCAATATTAGGTTTTCATAATAGTTGGGAGCTTTGACAGGATGAAAATTCTCAACGTTTCATGGAATCTGAAACTATAGCTGCTGCTACTAGCCGAAAATCCACATCCTAAATATGGTGGTAAGGTGCCAGACTTCGCAAAAGATTAACATAAAGCTTATTGAAAAGAACTTACAGTCCACATCTGAAAGATGAAAGCAAGGGCCGAATTTCACAATTTGTTTCTTAACAAGGAAAACTATGAAGATAGGACATGGCAACATAAAGAAAGAAACCTATGTTAAATGAGGGACACAACTTTCTATTGACCCAAGAATCAACCTCTTGAGTTAACAAAATAAGAACAAAATATATTCGATGCTTGATAATAAAACCCCCGGGCCCCTAAAGAGAGAGAGAGAGAACAAAATATAAAGGCGACACCAGTATGCAAAACCTTTTACTGCTGTATTTGGTATGTTTCCAAAATTAAATTAAGGTCCACAGAGTTGATAAATGATTTATATATAGTGGAAACAAAGAAAAGAATTAAAAGGAAAACAAAAAGAATAGGAAGCCACATATCTCTAAAGTTACCTGAATCCCTTCTGACAACACCTGTTCTTCGGAAGCAGTAAGTAGCCTGGAAGTACTTGTAGTCCCTCTTAAGTAACGCAAAGGGTCAGAATAATCTACATCCTGTATAGCAGACCGCTTTTTCCGGCTAGAAGAACCAGATTTTACAGACACAATGTTGGCTGCCGCCTTTTCTGCTGCTCTAGTTCTCCTGGCTTTCCGCTCTGTTTGACGCTTTGATCTAACAGCTATACTCTTAGAGAGTTGTGCCTCGAGAAATTCAAGTTCCTCAGCACTAGGCTCCACATCAGATTCTGCAAGGGGATAAGAAGCTGGATAATTTTCGCCCAACCCAATTTCAGCAACTTTAGCCTCTCCGGAAACAACTCTTTCTGCAAGATGAGCAAGCTGACTCTTCTCAAATATTGAAGTATCTACTTCAGGTAAGATTCCTGTAGTAGTGCTATCAGACTTTGTGGATTTATGATGGCTGACCATCATGGCTGCATCTTTTGCTACCTTGACTGCTGCCTTAGCTAAAGCAAGTGCTTCAGATGCAGCAGCAGTGATAACGGCTTCTTCACTTGTAAGAAGAGTCTCCTGATCCAAATTTGCTCCAATTGTAAGAAGAGTCTCCGTATCCAAATTTGCTCCAAGATTTACCTGCATGTACATTAAAGGTAACAATGATAGCACCAGCTTACTAATACTATGAAGAATCCTTACAAAAAGCTATGTGTCATCTGTTTTTCTTAAACTGGGGTCCAAGGAAGGGGAAGAGTAATTAAAGAACTTGTTGGATATGTGTTCGTAGAATAAGAAATATTATTTGGAAATATGAAGTTCAAGGTCCAGGGTGAAGAATAACTGGTGAAAGAAAAAGCTAGAATATAACCTTCAACCTATGACCTGGAATTTAACCAAATAGAAGTTACTACATAGTAGAAAGCACTCTCCCATACAGATCAGTGACATCTAATGCTTATTGCCCAGTTTGCTCTAAACAACAAAAAGAATAAGCAATTTTACTCCAACAGGACTTCAAGATAATTTGCTGAAAACCTTCTTTTGCATCAAAACAAGTTCTAGTCAACATTTTACAAATGCGATATTCTGATAGTATGAATGTATTAAAAGAATTTGAATACTACCTCAGAAGGGGGGCCAACTGCTCCAACATATGTCAATGGTTTGTTTGCAGCAATAGGAATTGGATGAGTATCTAAAGAAGGTAAGTTCTCCAAGTCAAGCACTGCAGATTTTGCTGTTGAAATTGGTGTTGTCCATGATCTATCAGCAGGAACTGAATGAGGAATAGCTTCTAAAGATGATAACTGTAGCTTCTCAAACTCGAGCACTGTAGTTGTTGCCGTCAATGTTGGTGCCGATGTAATAGATAAGATACATTGTGTCCGGAAATTAATAGATTCTCTACTTTTTGCTGCATTTAAGTCAATAATCACAATAAATCCACAGTTCTATAAGCTTGAGGTCTGCCAATATCACTAAAACTTCCCCTCACCACTGGAATGAGCTACTAATGTTTAGGAGTTCTATGATAAGAAACAACACAATGAGACCATAATTTACTACTTTCTTGTATTGGAGGGAGAATTAATGGATTAACCAAGCAGATTAGTCATGGTGTTCAACCACCTATCAGGAACATTCATGTGGTGTAAACAAACACATAATCCAGACATAGGAAGCCAACTGAAAGATAATACTATAGATGTATAAAAAGAAACCATAGGTCCACACTGGACAATTACGCAGGTCTAAAGGAAAGATTTCGAAGTTCTACAAAGTGCAATTATGACTAGAACCAGAACTGCAACACATCATACTTTTTTGCGAGGAATGCCTGCAGTTAACCTACACGTCAAGGATCTGACCATATAAAGACTAAGTGATTAAAGAACTGTGCAGATGATACATATGGAATTTCTCAAAATAGGTGCTTCTTTTCGCAGCAGTGAGTTTCATTTTGCTTGTTAAGTTTTGCATTTCTCTTGTATGCACGGCATGCTTAAATGTCTATTACTGATCGGAAGTTCGGTTGAGTGGTGTCTAGACCAAACTCAAGATTAAGAGAAAACAATGTTTTGGTAAATTTATGTATTGCATACACTTTACACACATATTTACCGCACATTTGAGATGGTCTTTCCATTCTATCTTCTGAGTTCACAGTACAGGTAGTAGAACATCAATTTCAAAGATGTTGGGAGCTTATTCAGTTAAATCCCAAAGAAGCCGAAATAATTCAGGGTAATATATGTCATAACACAATGTGAAATATACTGCCTGACTGAAAATACTCGTTCTGTAACTACCTAATTTCTGGTTTTTCTCATATCTAGGAACACAAAAACTCTTAGGTGCAAAGATTACAGGACATGGAACAAAAAAAAAAAGGAATGTGAATTCACCAGATTGAAACTAAATTTATCTCATTCCACTTCCCTCAGTTATAGAGACTTACAATGTCAGACACCAAAAGAAAAAAGAAAAATAGAAATCAAAACCTCAAATCTTTATACTCACGAAAGAAACCCCTACATCATAAATCCTTCACAATTCTCATAACCAGAATTTCGTAGATTGGGTACAACAAAAACCATCACCAGATGGCTCATCTCTCTCTCTCTCTCTCTCTCTCTCTCTCTCACACACACACACACACACACACACAACACAACACAACACAAAACAAAACAAAAAATGCAGCATAAAAAATGCTTTATCACATAAAAACTCACACAGAGAGAGAAATGACTTACAGGAGTGGACAGAAGAATGACTCTGGGACTTGAAGTTAACTGCAAAAGTGTCCGGCGAGCACTTGAATTGCGGCAACAGGCACGACATCCTTCTCCTATATACTCATTCAGATACACATATATACATACTTTCAAACATCCTTTTCTATAGAATTCTTCCCTTTACTTCCTTGTGAAGAGTTTTGTATTGATTATGAGTCAATGAAGCAGGACTATTTGCTTAAAGATTGTACATAGTCAGAGAAATATTTGGATGCAAAGAATTTGGAGAAGTCGCTGCAAATGCTTGTTAGTGTTTGAGAGAGAGACAGAGAGAGAGAGAGACAGAGAGGGAGAGAGGGAATGGCAGAAAGGGATAAATAAAAGGATAAGAGAAGTGGCATTTTGCTTGAGGAAATGAGGATGAGAGGAAGACAGCAATCAGGCTCCAACCCTCTCTGTCTCTCTGGTTATTTGAGATGTGGGCTTTTTGTGGGTCTCTTGGGCTAATTATTTTGGGCCTTTGGGCCCTCAGAGTTTTGGACTCTGCTACTCTGGGCCTTTTTTATTTTGTTCAACGAAATTATGGACTATTTAGTTAGTATTTGCCTCTTTTCAATTATTTACTAATATAATTCAAAAAATACATTAATTTGATATTAATTTGTTATTTATAGAATTTCAATAATGAACATTAATACATTATTATATTACTCCCTCCATGGCAATAATATATAGTTTGATTCACTGCGGAAATTTTTTATTAGAGTCGAGAAAATAATTTATAAAAATTATAAACTATTTATAATGATAAAAAATGATTTGTATAATTACTGTTTTAAGTAAAAAAATATTTATGATTTTTTTAAAATTTAAATAGAGATATTTCATTTTGAAAAAACAAAACACAAAAAGGGAAAACCTCGCGGATCCCCCCCCCTCTCTCTCTCTCATAGTCTCTGTCTTTCCGCCTCCGTCAATTTCAACTCAACCCCTTGAACTTCTCAGCTACCAAACCCAACAAAAAACCCATGTCAACTACGTCTGGGTTTCTCCGGGGCTCTAGGGCCCTGTTCGCCGCCGCCAGGTCCGCCACTCCCGTTCCCAAGACCAACATTTCACCCTCTTCGAGCAAAAAGCCCACCAACACCGCCGCAGCCACTTCGAAATCACCAAAGGTAGCAAAGAAAAAGAAGCCTTCAATCTCAGGGATAATGAGAGCGACGCCCGTATCGCTCTCCCTCCAGAGCGTAGTGGGTGCCCCTGAAATTTCTCGTGTGGAAGCTGTTAAGAAAATCTGGGAATATATTAAGCTCCACAATCTCCAGGTAGTATTATGAGACTCTTTTTTTGCATTTTATTTCTACTTTTCGCTTCTTTTTGGGGTTTTTTTAAATGATGGCTAAGCGTAAACATAGAAAATGGATGTGTATGTGAAGATGTGACTAGGGTTGTCTTGATTGAAACAATTTTTTGAGCTTGAATCTTCTTTTGGTTGAGATTTGGTTGGTTTCTTTTCGTTTTTTTGGCTTTAGGGAATTTGTATATTGGCTTCAACTACTGGTAGGGAGGTGCGGGAATATAAAAAATAAAGGAAAAATATGCATGAAATTATCTGTATGTATTGGAGTTTGAATGATGTATTTGCATGTAAAAACTATGAGTATTGCGTGTGATTCTGCTCTCTTTTTTATGTTTGTGTTGGAGTCATAAGAAGTCTTGAGATGCGTATCACTGAACCTACTTGTTTAGTGGGACTGTTATAATTTTGCGGTGGATTGGGTTTATTATGAACATTTGCTTATTTATTATTGTTGTTCGTTTGATAATGTGGCTTGAACTAGTTTTTAATTTAATTAGTGAACTCCACTTTGTTTGTATTCACCTTTTATGCTTCTTTTGATC
Source organism: Paulownia fortunei (assembly GCA_019321725.1). Taxonomy (NCBI): domain Eukaryota; kingdom Viridiplantae; phylum Streptophyta; class Magnoliopsida; order Lamiales; family Paulowniaceae; genus Paulownia; species Paulownia fortunei. The sequence goes on along the minus strand of CM033106.1, from coordinate 4,432,665 downwards.
CCATAGTTTTGGCAGGTTATAGTGAAAAGGCTACATGATTTTGGAGAACTGAGATAGTTCCCCAATAAGTGGGATGGTGGGAAAGTTTTATTGAATCACTAGTTCATGGCACCTGCTAGATTCCTACTCCATTCAACTCATACTTATATTTCCTCTCATCCCTCTTCTTTGCTCTGCATTGATCAGATTGATATGTTTATCTTATTCTTATATCTTCTTTCTTTTGTTTGCCCTTTTTGTTTCTAAGATCTGAAATGAAATTTAGGTGGCTTCTTCTTGCCTTTTTTGGGTCTGTATGGTCTGGGGTTTCAGAAAAAAGGGAAGAGAGGGAGAGAAAAAAATTATTTTACTTGTGCTGTTATAGAAATTCAACTAAAAAACACGGTAGAATTCAGGATTAAACTTGCTAGGGGTGTGCTAATCTATAAACGCATCTTTATTTAGCCTCCCTTGAAGTTCTGAACCCTTGTGTCTGATAAAAGATACTATCATTTCTTTCATTGTTTGTTAATTTCATGCTATATTATGAAGCTTGTAAAGCATATTTTTTATGCAGTACCCTTAAAGGAAGAAAATTTGCACATCAGTCATTAATTTGTACGTAAAGAGAACTTATACTGAAAGCAACATGAAACTAGAATGTGTTGCAGGAGCAAATGCTTTACATGGTTTTTAGCAAATTCCATTCACGCATGACTTTTAAATTACAGATCACATGTAGTTTTTTGTAACTTTACTTGTATGTTTGATCAAAATTTTAGGGACAGTTTACTTAATATTGCAATAAAATTGGGAGATATGTCTGCCAGCACGGACCGCTGAGATATGTCAACATTTTAATGTATTCTATGCAGAAGTGCATTATAATTATACCTATATCCTTTTTCCCGGCATTATGGCCAAGCAATTGGCTTCAATGGACTTTTTTTGGGTGTGACTCATCCTGGCCAAACGCAGCAAATTACTCTCCATTGTATTGCATCTCTAAGTGTGCTTGTCCCTGCTTCTTGCTTACCCTCTGTGTCAGTTTGAAGCCAATCAATAACCTGTTTTTGTTCTAGAAGAGGCATATACTTCAACTTGTTTACATCTTTTATGAGTTGTTTCTGCCTAATTAAATATACCCAATATGTGTAGGCAGTTGAAAAGTCTAATTCAAACCAGTAGGAGTTCTCAAACTTCAACCTCCTTGACACCTTTGTTTGGATTTTATTAGCCAGCATGTAGTGAAAGCGAAAAATCCTGTTAGGTTGTTCAAAAAGATTAGGACCTGAAAATCTTAACTGTGGCTAACAGTTGTATGTAAAATAATTATGTCATGAGTGCTCTACTGTCCCAACACATTGGTATTGTTCTTTTGTATAGTTGGTCATGATTTTTAAGAAATTATTTGCAAAATTTTGTATTGATCAAGTAATGTATGTTTTCTGATTTTACTAATTTCTTCCTTGAGGTGATATAAACTGTATGTTTGGCAGTGCCTTGAGAACCAATGTCTTGTATTTTCTCATTATGAGCTGGATAAATTGAAATTATGCTTCCTAGTTGCCACAGGCATGCAAAGTTGATTTTATTGCATTTGACAGTTCAAATATAATAACTAGCAAACTTGATGTAATCTAAACCTAGATACTTTGTTGAATCAACTCCTATTTTTAGAAAAGGTGCAAGGATTGGGAACAAGTTTTGCATAGAACAATTAAAACTTGTCCATCCTCACTGGCTCATGACAGAAATTCTTGATGTAGTCGGCCAAAATAGGCTTAAGTCTGTCATTCAGTTAAAACTGTTGCTCGCTATAGTTAATAAATGTTCTGGGTTTAACACTACAGAGTGAATGCCATAACAACTTTGGAAGTTGTTATTACTTTGAACTTGGCAGCCTCTTTAGTATTTATTTCATCTAGGCCCAAGACATATATCAGCTATGGGGAGAGACAAGCCTCTTTAGAACTTTTGTACATTCAACCTCAATCTTATTGCATTGTTAGTTTGTCTATTAGGTATGTTGCTGCTGTCCTTTTAACATACTTATTTTACAGATGATGCATGTGGGCCTGTTGAGAAGAACATACTTATCGTCATCTGCAGTTCTACTGCATCAATACTTTTAAACAGAACACGTTAACATATATGAGCTCACCCTTTGAAAGATATGATTCTTTTGATGTTTCCTTTTTGCCTATCTAAGTACGAGGCATAAGTAAGAGGACGATGACCTTTGGAATCTCATCATCCATTTTCTCCTCAAGCTCTTGGGCTTAATGAACTTCACATTAAATTGGTTAAATATCTTGTGCTTCATTGACACAGTTGCTTCTTCATGTGGGCTGTGAAACATTATAATTCTAACTTGTTTACTGAGTTTCAAGTGCTGACAGCCTGCTTTTGCTCATTGATGAGTCTCATTTAGCCCTTATCTCGCAGTGTGTTTGGCTTTTATACATCAGTTAAGACAAGCATGCATACATGCATAATCAAAATTCACTTTTCATTCTGTTGTTTAGTGGACTGATACCAGTGCTTCGACGTGTTTGCCTGTAGAACCCATTGGATAAGAGGGAGATCTTTTGTGATGCCAAGCTCAAGAAACTATTTAATGGAAAGGATAAAGTGGGGTTTCTAGAGGTTGCAAAGCTGCTTTCTCCCCATTTTGTGAAGACTGATTAACTGCTGATGAGTAGGCATCTTTTCTTGTGGGAGATTACTGTCCAACGTTGTCAAGGAACTGATGAACTCTCTGTAAAACCTCATTAAGATGTTGCACATAAGTGTTTATGTACCCGATGTTTTGCGAATACTAGCAACTTATGTTTCTAGCTTGACATCATGTAACAAAATGTAGGATGATTTAATTTGTTTATGGCATTTGCTTCTCTCTCTCTCTCTCTCAAGCCTTTATCTTCTAGATCCCTACTGAGAATTTTGAGAAGGCTCTCCAACTATATGCTTTAAGGGTGTATGTGAGTGGATGGAGTAGGGATGTCAAATGGGACCGGACCTATCACAAACTCACCTTGTTTGGGGTGGGTTCAATTGAATAAATGGGTAACAAGTTTAATTTTTCTTAGACTCGCTGGATTCGGAGTGGGTAATGGGTTTAAGAGGACTTGACTACATCCGCCCCAAATTTAAAGGTATAAATAGATTAGAATTTTATATGTTTGACTTTTTTGTTTTTTTTGTCCTTCCACTATTATTTTTTTGGCCGCTGCACTTTTATTCTGCCTTACGTCTCTCAATCTCTTTCCCCACGACCATTCTACATCAACCACCGTTGTTCGTGAGTCTGGAATCCATTACACTATCACCACCCACTAACAAAAGCCTCAAATTTTTTCTTACTTGGTAAGTGGTATATCAACTTGTCTTACACTACTTGACGAGGAAGAAGATGATGAAAAATGTGTTAGTGAGACATTAACTAGTTAATTTCATCGTATTGATTTATTTAAGAATTGAACTATAGATGTTGATTTTGTTTTATTGAAGTTTGTTATGTAATGAGTAATGTCAACTCTTGTTATTTTTATGTGTGATTTGAGGTATTGTATTATTAATTTTTTCACTCTAGTTGGTTCTTTTTCTCTTTCTATTTGAAGAATTGAATTTAAAATGTATTTAGGGAATTTGTAATATTAAAAAAAAAATCAATTTGATACTTTGACTATAGAATTGTAAATTATTATTGTGATTAGTAGTAGGTTGGCCTATATATATAATTGTGTTATTTTTTAGCAAATTTAATTATAAGATAGAATTTAAAAATCTCTATTGTTTGTGTTCTTATTCTTTGATCAGGTTATCAGACTTTGAAGATTTGGAGATCCCATTCTGTAACTACAAATGATTAAATTTTTTTTTCCTTCCAAGACTTCGGAGACCCCATAACTACAAATGGTTAAATCTTTTTTTTCTTCACAAAAATCACTGCATCAATTGTTTCAAAAATTGTATTTCTTTTCATTACTTGTTAAAGCAGAAAATATTGTTCTTGATTTTATTTGTGTGTTCATTTGGGAGTATTTGGGAAGATTGATTTCTTGGAATAATACACTTTACGAGAGTTATTGCCATGTTTGAATTGCATCATTGACCATGGAATTATTTATTTTCTAGCTATGTTTTATTTTGATTTTTTCAAAAAACAAAATAACTATCAGGTTAGAGGTATAGGTCGAAGGCGGGACGGATCTCGAGTTTATATTTTTTTTGGCGGAACGAATTTTGAGTTCAGTTAAATTCATTTTATACCTACCTCGTTGAAATCCATCCCTAAGCGAACATCCCTAAATGGAGAGAAACAAAATGCTCCCAATTTTTTAAATTAAATTACTTTTATTTTGTTGGTATATATTAATTTATCAAAACTTGATTTTTAATATTTCTTAAATTTTTATCAAGCGCATGAGTCTTGATTGGTTTTCATCTTTTATGATTGTATAGAATGTTACATTCTTCGAGTCTGCTCCTGGTCCGGTCGAATGATGGCAATAGAATGGGATGGACCAAGTGTTTTTCACGGCATTTTCCCACAATAGATTGCTATTAGTTGTAATGGCAGTCAATCGAGAAAAAAACAAGGATTTTTTGTTCCACTATCAACATTTTCTTCATACCTTTACTCAAAACTGTTCATAATTCTACTTCTTGGAAGCGAATTTGGAAGCCCAAATGTAAAGTTAAAATTTTCTTGGGCAAATCTTGGAGGATGGTATTTGTACAGGTAAGTTACTGTAAGAAAGGGGACTCACAGAGTCTTGGATCAAACAAAGTTGGAATAAATTCTTTCAGGGACCTCTCTATCCTTGGATAAAACAAAATCTGCCACATTCAAAATGGAATCTCATTTCATGTCTACATTTGGGAAAGACAGGAATCAGGAGACATAAACATGTTCTTTCCCAACCTTACAAAAAATGTTGTTTTCCACTCAAATATTTATATAGAACACAAACATAACTACCACGGATACATAAAATAGCTACATATATAATTTGCTTTAAATGGAGAAAGAATGATATTTTTTGAAATACCATCACAGAACAGATATCTGGTTCAGGTAATGCATAAATTTTGAATCACGCTTTATGTTCAAAGTTTCCGATTGAATAAATAGAATAACCTACATAAGTAATTGCTCGTTGTTGAGTACCTAAATGTGCAATTAGTTGAGGAGGTGGTGTATCCATTGCTGAACAACTGCAGGAGAGCCATACCAGGGTCTTGTTTCATCATCAGAACCAACGGGCGAGTGGTACACTCCATCCAGACTGATGTTGAGTGCACCTTCCAGATGTGCAGACATTTCTGGCACGACTCCATCGCCCCATACATCTGCTTGGCCACAAACCTAATGCATTCTCAAAATAATCACACGTCCTTTTAGTGCATGTGGCAATGAAAAAGAAAGCAAGCAAGCATGAAGAAATGAGAGTGAACTTACTGGCAGTATAGAGATTTAAATGTAAAAGAACCAACACTGTTTACCTGTTTATATCCTTGACCAACAAATCGAGCTTGCATGGTGGCAGATGCTGGTGCTGGTGTATCAATGGCAGTCATTTCACCAACTGGTTGGTCAATTTCAACTATAACTGCAGAATTATCATTATTGCTCGATCCAAGTAAACGAGCCCCTTGTATGTACCTGCCATATGCACCAATCAGCTCGGCTTTTCTAGTTTGGCAGACTCTCTGGTAACTAATTGAAATTCTTTGTCCCAGATAGAAATTGGAATTAAGAGTCCTATTTTCCAATTTTCTTATTTCAGTTCTCTTTATGGTGCTCACATGTCACCAACCAATCAATCACCTTCTTGGCTCATACGATAAACACATGTAACCAATCACTCTACCTTTGTCCTTGCACTGGATACCTTATCAAGCAAGCAAGTGATCACCTTCATTATCATCGTTTAAAAACATGTAACCACATTAATTTACAGTCATGAGAAACTAAAATTATAGAAGTGATTCTAAATGAATGGATTGATGTCGAATAAAATCATAAAGTGAATAAACAAAGTGCAGCCATAGAAAGGCCACTCTTGATGAAGAAGATTACGAAAACTAATAATATTATTTCTCTTCCTTGAAAACAAATTTGTATACACTCTAAATGGCATGGATTGACATCAAAAAATTCACACAGTGAAGAAGATTCATGCTGTGTTAGGACTGAGTGAAGCCATAGAAAAAATGCCACCCTTGAAGAAGAGGATTATTCAAATTATCCAAAATTACCCCACAGATACCTTTTAAGTTCTAACCAAGTAAAGGTAATATCAAGTCCTTATAGATTTACTAGGTATCTATATGCATTCCCAATTACATGCAATTCACATATTAACTAAAATCGCTAAATACTTCTCTCCTCAAGCTCACAGCATTAATTTTTGAGAATTTTTTTTAAAATTAAACAATGCCTCTCGCTGAGTCTGAGCTCTACAATACTCACCTTGGCTGTCTTTGATAACTTCTCCAACTTTTCAGAAGTTTAGCACCTTATTGATGATTCAACGGCTTTTAAAGCCAACATATAAATATCTTAAAGTTGAAATTCTGTATTCTGAGTTGATTCTTCTTTCTGGACAGGCATATGTTTGATCCAAAAAAATAAAAGTGATTGTTTTATTCAGTTTTAGTTGAAAAAAGCCTCAAACAGGAAAGATAATGGCCGGAAATATCTCGGTGATTGATTAAATAATATTTGTTATCCCTTAATACTTTTTGCTGAATAGTTTTCCTTACCCATAGTTCAAAAATTGTTCAGCAAATGCAGAAAAATGCAGGAGCCATCTAAGCATTTTCAGTCTACTAGCTGACCCACCTTCACTGCAGTTCCCACAGCTTAGTTTTCCCAACAAAGAAAAATATAAAAAAGGGGAAGAAAACGAACAAAATAGATTAGTCATAGCAGATCCATTATTCAATTAGCTCAAAGCCTATAGAGCAAGATGCATTTCATCTTCTGTATATTTACTTGCATGATAACATAAAAATGATTGACAATGAAAAGTAAATATATTTTCTGACCTATTAAGTGGTCCACCTCAAAACTATTTTCTGATCTATCACCTCAAAACTCTTCAACAGTAAAGAGCATCAAATTATTGCAATATATGGTCACATATAATTCTGTAAAAGTGCACTTTTGACCAGGATTTTCAATTTACCTCCCTGCAACGCACACATATCTTAGTTCTGGAGTGTAGACAGCTTTAGCACAATGCTTTTCAACATAATCCAAGAGGCCCCTAGTTTGATCTATGACTCCTGATACGCCTTTAGGTGGTGCGCTGACATAAAGAAAAGGAAAACGTCTATCAAAACCCACAAAACATAAGTCCATTAATTTAACAAATCAAAGAATTTTTTAGCTAAGATTAACCACACAAACAAGGAAGTGAACCAAATATATTTTTGAATGGCAAGAACTAATGCTGAAAAAGATTTACATACAGGTGTGGGGTTCCTAATGTCAACAATAGGGAAACATCAGACAGGCCAAATTCTTGCAAGTAAACACGGGCAAGCCATCCTCCTGCTGAGTGCCCAATCAAAGATAAAGTTGAACCTACAAGAAAAATGGCTTCATTATGGATGTTAATGAGCCATGTCTAACACAAAAAAGTCCATTGATAAACTGTAGTTCCCACCTAATAAATACAGAGTTATGGTGAAACTGTAATATGTCCTGTTAGATGCAAAGGTTTACCTAGGTTAATCATAGTTCCACTTTTTCCCTAAGGAACCAAATAAAGAAACACTTTGAACTTAAAAACAAGTTATTAACATACACAATGTTTTCAACCAGATTCTAGATATCCCTTCACCAATTTACACACCACAAGAACATGTCAATTGTATGCTTGATAGAGTAAAAATGATTGAAGAAATGTGTTACCAATGCTTGAATTGAGTGTAGTTCTTCAGAAAAAATAATATCAGCGAAGCAACATTTGATTATATCATTGCATAGAGATCACTACTCTCTGTGTTGTTATTCATGCGGTTAACTAGCTACATATGAAATGCATCTGTTGCATGTTTAGGTGCCTGGTGCTATAATATGCTGTTGATCCATTTCTGTATATTCCATGAAAAGTCAGATATTTCCTGCCGACATATTCTCACAGATTGCCTGGAGAGAACTACATCAATAAATCTCCTAACAGCTGCAGTCATGCCTGGGAAACTCTGCCATAAAAATTGCGGAAGGGCTTATGGCAGTGATAGAAAAATCCTTGGAACTAAGCACTGCTATGATGGCAGTGCAACTAGGGAACCAGGGGGCAAATTCTTCTTTATTGATGAAGGTAGCTTTGATTGGCTTGACATGTGAAACCTTACTTTAATCAAATGATATGTCAAAACTTGCAACCTGATGACAAGATAATTGCTGATTTTCCATAAATAGATGGGACTTGCTAAATCAGTCAATCCATCTATTTTGGTCAAAATCTTTGCACATGCTGCATTTTTTAAGCTTAAGAGAAATCAGATGACAGCCTCAATGCTCAAGGTATTACACTGGTTGATTGTGCCTGAAGTACCAATAGTATCTTAGAATTAAAAACTTCCAACGGTCTCTAAATTCCTAACTGGCGGACTTTAGAATTGATGCCATTTTTGTTAGTTGTGAACAAAATTAGTCTCTAAGAGACAGATAAATAGCTGACAATATGATCCCAACATCATTACACGTCAATTCTTCTAGCATGCATTTTGCAAGCCTTGATTGCCTGAATCATATAGTATAAACAAAGTAGGGAAACGAAAATTTCGAAAGCTCATAAAGGCAATTAAAATTGAATCAAATTCAACGAAACACTGTTATGAAAATTGCAAGATCAACCTTGAGCCAATTCCTTTGCCTCATTCACAGCTACTTCAACCCTCTTAAGATACCTGCCATAGAATACAGAAAACATAAATACTTTGACACGATAACAAGAGGTACAAAAATAAAGGGCACGGTAGATTATTACCAATCAAGAACCGGTCGAGGGCGGAGAGTGCCTCTCCAGTAATTTGAGTCCAGCAAGCCAGCAGCATTTCTCAGCCAATCAATTCTGGAAACCTTGGCAATCACAGTTGGCACACCATAATCTTTCAAGATTAGTGCTAATTTCTGGTAGTCATTTGTATTATTCCCCAGTCCCTGAAAGAAACATAAACAGAAAAAGGAAAAGGATATGGCTGCCAAAACTGAGAGCCCACATATTGCATTTTCGGAAACTCCAAGAAATTAACAATGCAGTGAAAAATGCAACATAACCAAAGGAAGGGGAGGGGAGGGGAGAGATTAACTGGAAGAATGACAGCAGGGCGGTAGGTGGTGGAAATGGTGGGTGGGGAAGATATCGAGTCACTCTGAGAGAGCGTGGAACTGCAACGGCAGCAGCGCCTTGATGATAATGAGAATTTCACATGTGATGGTGGTGGAGGAAGTGGCGGCCAAGCCAAAGCCACGACCATCTTCTTCCACCGCCTGACCAACAACCACAGGCCGTTAAGACGTTTGTGGAGGTTAATGTCCAGTAATATTTTCACCAGATAGGTGTATATTTTGCCCCATTTTATTGATAACGAATATTTGAACAGAGATTGTTAAAATTATTATTATTTTTATAAATACTCGGTTATCAATTTGACTTAATACGAAGTTTTGAATAAAATTAAAAATATAAATTTATATATTTTATATTATAATTCTTCAAAATATTTGTTCAAAATTATAGTGTCAATATCAGTATTTTAATTAAGAGAATAATTTTAGAAAAAAAATTCATTTTCAAAGATAAAATTGTATTTTAAGACTAAGAATTTGGGAGTAATGAATTAAAAATAAAGGAAATAATTGTTAAAAATCATCGAGTAGTAAATTTAAAATTTAAAATTTTTTATTTTAATTTGTGTTTCGTCATATATTATAATTTAAAGTTATACGACAAGTATATATAATTCATAATTAAATTATTTGTTTTAAAAATATTTTATACATTTAATATTTATTTATAATATAAAAAAAAAAAAAAAAAGACACAAAAGGATGTGAACCGTTTGTCATAAGTAAGATAGTTGGATGGACATTTTGGGGATTGGGTGTCATCAACGTCGTACAAGTAACCCATGGGAGGGAACCGTGAAGATGGAGGGTGTAGTTGGAAGTCATTTGTCCATTAAAATCTCAATACGTGTGCTAATGAGCAACTTATGTTATTTTTATTAATTTAAAAAAAATAGTAGGTGAATTTATGCCATTAATTCCTCTTTATCTCAAATATATATTTAGTAAATTTTATTCATTTATTTTCTCAAAATACAAAGAAAGTATGTGGGTTTATACGAATTTGAATTATTAAGAGAAGTTTAAAATTTAATTATCATTTTTTAATCATTGAATTACACGATGTATACAAAAAGAATAAATTAAAACTTTGAGAAAGAAAATCCAATAAAAATTTGTGGTGATTTTTTAATCTTGGATCTATTTAATTGATCTAATATCATATTTTTTCTTCTTGTAGAGATATCGTCTTATAAAGAAAGTACATATGCATGCAATGAGAAGAAAAGCAGACAAAAAATGCAAAACATTATGATAATATATTCCATGATGGAAAATTATTTCAGGACTAATGTGAAGGTTAGGTTTTTAATCATCAAGAAGGATGGTCGTAAGTCAACCACCTTCAAAAGTAATCCAACTTTAGAGATTTCATGAATAAGGTTCAATAAATAGGAATAATTAATAATGTATAACTAACGTACGATACATTATTTTGAGAAAAATGTACATAAGATACCTCATTCTTATTTTTAAGGTGAGGTACTATAAAAAAATATAATATTAGATTATGTTTAACCCTTAATAAGATCAAAAGCGGAATTTGAACAATATACGATCACGCATACCTTAGAAGGTTCGTCTGATTTGGGCTAGTTCTTGAGACCCACAAGATCATGATTAGAGCGCAAGGCCATTAATGCCCTAACCCGTTATTACCATGTCCTAAAGTCAATATTGTGTTTGTGTGGTAATTGAAGTTTTAGCCTAAGGGTTCTAGTTCAAGGCCAAATTCATTAGGGCTCCCCAAACGGATATTGCCAACATTAAGTATATGTTCAAGCTAGGAAAGGACATGCACCGATTGCACGGTACAAGTTGCCATCTATTTTTTTATATATTGAATTTTTAGAAATTCTAAATTTTGTGGGTGATTATTGGAAATAAGCTTTAAATTTTTTTCAATTTATACTCTCTTTTTTTATAATTTCATAATTACTGTGCCTTTTATTTAATTTATTTTAGATTTATGGCTACTTTATTTATGAAATTTCACAAATTTAGCTGTTCTATTTTTCATTATTAAGCTTAATTATATTTGACTATCGATGATTTTATGATATTTTAGTCGTCCATTAATCTCATTATAAAGGTCAGACTTTGGCTCTTTGTAAAGAGGTCATAATCTATTCTTTAGTATATTGAGATTGTGAGTTTTGTGACATAACATTTTAATACTTCCCAAAAGAATTTGAGTTTTTGTCAACGTGATTAAGGGGTTGTGTTTTAACCTCCTCGTGATTGTGCACATGAGATGAGATATCACTATGAGTAAATGAGGTTTTTATCTTAGGATGTAATACTGTTGTGAGCAAATGAGATTTTATCATGAAGTTGTGATCACAACTCACACATAGGGAGGCAATTATGATTCTAAGACTGTGACAATGTCTGTGATTTTCTAAAGGCCAGTTCCCTATGTCTTGATATTATTGATTTTATGACTAACAAGTTCTAAAATATTTTGATCGATTTATATTAAGAATGATAAGAGGGCGGGTTCAAATCCGAATTTTCTTTAAATTTGTCCCGTATGTGGCGGATTTTAATAGTTAAACAGGTTTGGATTATGTATTGAATTATTTTTATTTTTTTTAACTTTACCCGATCCAAATCTAACTTGTTTAATATTTTATTTTTTTAAATTTATTATATATATTTATGTGATGCTATTTTAAAAAAATATAGTTTAATAAAATTTAGTAATATTATTTTTAAAAATATAATTTTTAATATTTTAAAATAATAAAATAAATTTAATGGGTTTACCTACCAACTGTAGCTTATATGGTGTAATAATATTTACTCAGTATTCACAACAATGGATACACTTTGGCTTGGCCGAAATCCACACGCCTAATCATCCAAGAATTGCACACCAAGGGAGTGTTTATTTTGTCTAATCGGGCTAGATTGATTATTTTATCACAGTTTGACCTATATGTACTTTTATTTGATAAGATTCGTTTGATGTCATCTGACCTACTTATATTTACTTTTATTTGATAGCGCCCATTTGATATCATTTGACGTTTGATATCATCTTATCTACTTATAAGTATTTTTGTTTGATAACGTCCGTTTGATATCATCTGACCTGATGGTAATTTAAAATATAGATTGGATTGCAATCCCACCTCAAGGGGTGAGATTCAAATATAATTATTGATCCAAGACATAAATAATAACGCGAAATGTCAATTTGATCCTTAAAATGTGAAATTATAGTTAGATGGCCTTCACTCATTTTTTAAAACCTTCTACAAGTCCAAACTTCTGCCCATTTCTGATCGGTGGCCAAGGAGCGAAGAGAGAATGAAAATAAAAAAATGAGAAAACTAAACAGAGAGAAGAAATAAGAGGCATGAAGAAGAAAATAGAAAAAATGAGAGAAGAATGAAGAAAGAAAGGACGAAAAGAGAGAAAAAATGAAAAAAAAAAAAAATGAAGAAGAAAAAGGTGAGAAGTCTGGGAAGGAAGATGGAGAAGAGACCAATTAAGGAGAAGAAGAATGAACAGTAAAGACAAAGAAAAAGAAAATTAATAGATATATATTAGTCATATTATCATAATTTTACTTATTTATATTGTCATATAAATATTTGATAATTTTTATATTATTATATTATTTTTATAATCAAATTAAATATATAAAATATTTATTAATAAATTAATTTATATCCAATATCCTATAATATTTTTTATTGATTATTTTTCAATCAAAAATATATACGGGTCCAAAAAATGGCCAAGGAGAAATGTTTGGAAGGTACTCAAATAGAGACGCAGACATACCAACTAAAGAGTGAAACATATTCAAAAAATGGATATAACAAAACACCAGGAAATGAAAAACAAATCTACTGGCATTGTCCAAAACTCCAAATTTTGGCTCATTTCATACAATTCTTTAAAGTCTGAAGGAAAAGTGGGGAAGATATATATCATCTGCTGACGATAATCCTCAACCACTTAGCCTGGATTTTATGGGTGTCGTGTGGGGGTGAAAACCAACTCCACTCAACATTTTCCACGATTAATATTAATATAATACATAGTATATTGTATTATTAAATTAAATATTTAAATGATAAATGTATTATTTATTTAAAATAGTATTTTAAGAACTCACTTATATTCGTCTTCTCAATAAAGTAAAAATATTATTCAATAGTAATATTCTAGTAGGTGGCATGTTTTTATCATTTTGATGTTTCGTTTCCAACACATTATTTAACTATTAGTTCTAACATTTTTTAAAAAAATGATAATTATATTATAATATTAATTAATATATTATTTTATTATTAATAATAATAGAAAATGAGATAATAAGTCTATATAGATGAGACATTATACACACATTAATGAGATTCAAAAATCTAAAATCTCGTAGAATTTTGGAACTTCAATTTTAATAGTTACACTAATATCCTTAGACAATGAAATTCTAACATTTCAGTATCTAAAATTAACTATGTTTATTCACGAGACTTTTGATCAATGTCGTGCAAAATGCTAAAATTATATTGTCGTGTTTCAAAAGAAGGGTGATTCTAATTGAAACTCGGATTAGCCAACGAATAGACGTGGTAAGTATAATTATATTTATTTTGTAATTAATTATTTTTCTTCTTGAATTAAAAATCACAAGTATATATCTACTCATTATATTATTAATTTGGGTGCAGTAAAACTAATTAGGAACAAAAATTTATCGAGAAGAGAGATTTGGAAAATAAATATAAAAATATTTATGGATGATGGTGAGTGATGCATTTATTGCCATTTAATTTTGGGTGGTTGCCCCCAATCAATGGATCTTTATCTCCATGACCAATTTCTAGGAAAATTCAATAATCCAATATTAAAATTATTGGAACAGTCCACGAAAATATAAGCAAACGAAATGTCGTAGTAATTTATTAGACTAAAATCACCTATCAAATCTTAACTACTATTATATATAATCAAGAATCAAGGTTTCTTTATCATTATATCAAACTTAAAACCTAAGATTACAGTACAGACGTATCTTACTTTGAAACGTTTATGAGATGTTACAAAATTTTTAAAATATTTTATAAAATAATAAAAATTTTAAATAAAATATCGGGTGAAAATATTATAATAGGATAAGAGATTATAAGTTCAATAAAAAAATATATTAATTTTTTTTAATTTGACCATCGAATAAGTTTTATTTTTTAAATATTTTTAAAATATAATCAATTAAAACTACATTATAAAATACCGAATCTTAAAAGAGAGTTTAAATAAACTTAGACAAACACTTTTTATGTAATTAAGAAAATTAAACTCTATAACTGTCTTACAACTTATAACATCTTGAAAGATATTTTAGATAAATTTAATTAAAAAGAAATTATGATTTTGAAAAAGTTGATGTGAGTGAACAGTCCCACCGAATAAAGTATACGCGTAGAAGGAACGCGTGTGACTATAAATGAAGATAAGCGTATGATGCAACGGCTTTTTAAAAACGCAGGAGATTTCTGTTCAACCTCCGTAAAGCCAAAAAAAGGAAGCTCGTCCCAGAAGGCGAATTCTATTTGGTAAATGAGACCTCTCTCTTGCTCCCTCACATGCATACATAAATCGTGGTTGAATGTACGCTCTGATGATTTTTTTTTTTAAAGGGTTTCTGAATTTGGTGGAGTTGATCAATGATATATGTGTGTGTATCTATTGGATTTTAAATAATTGTTCTTTTTTGGCCTTGATATTATGGCTTTTTATTTCTTGGTTTTCGGACCCCGTTTATTTTGATTCATGACGATAGTGCTGGATTTTCTTGTTTCTTTGATGGCTTTTGCTTTGAAAATCTGTTTTTATTGTCTTTGTTGATGCATGCGTGCACGCACAAGTTTCTAATTTGATGATGCCCTTTTGCCTGTGGTTTGTTGATTTATCTGTGTCATGATCATGCCAAATTACCAGTTATCATGTTCCCCTTTTGAGTCCTTTTTTCTTTGTCAAGATGATTCAGGGATTTTTTTTTCCTTTTCCTTTGTCGGGGAACGAAGGGAGAAGGCTCGGCGTTTGGGATTAATTAGAATTTCACTTGTCTGATTATAAGATTTTTGAAAAGTGACCCCCAAGAATTTCTGATTGGTGTATATCCATGAGATATCAAAGATTGACATACTGTTTCTTGTTTGTTTAACAAAGCTAAGTGGAAATAATTGCTAATTCTTGAATGAAATGGTGTTATATGTACCTAGAAACCATTGATCCTTCTGATAGATTTGTTATAAAAGAACAAGTATCCAGACACACCCTTTAACAAAATAATGATGGTTCCACTTTGTTTCGTCCAGTTTCTTTTGCAATTCAAATTTATTGCTAGCTCAAAAATGTCTTGGGATTTCAGTAAATGCACTCTCTATGTTAAGCATGATATGTCATATCCCAGAAGCAGTACGGATATAGGCAGGCATTAGTTTTTTGCTTACAACTTCTTGTCACATGATTCTGTTGATCCATTTGTCACAGTCTGTGTGGCTTTGATTCAAGTTAAAGAAAGATGGGAGGTGGAAAGGACAATCATGATAGTCAGGAGAAAGGAATGTTCTCTAATCTTGCAGCATATGCCGCTGGAGCCGGACATTACCCTCCACCTCATGGTGCTTACCCTCCTCCAGCATATCCTCCACACGGGTATCCTCCCCATGGCTACCCTCACGGCTATCCTTCTCCGGCTGGATATCCTCCCCCGGCTGGATACCCACCGGCGGGGTACCCACCTCCAGCATATCCTCCCCCTCATGGATATCCTCCATCAGGTTATCCTGGTCCATCTCATTCAGGTATCTCTATATTGATTGTTGAATTAATCACTAATTATAGTTCATCTATATTTTCATCTCCTTTCATCATTTTTGAGCCATTGCCTTATATGGGAGTCAGTCATTATCAATTGACTTCTTCATTTAATAAACACACGTTAGCATAAGATACAGGAGACTTATTCATGGTTTGACATTTTTTTTTTTACCATGTGATGTTTGAGTGTTGTCATTGATCCTTTAATTTAACATATGAATGTGAAATATAATGACGACTGGAGATACAAGGTTTCATAGTTAGACCTAAACAACTTATGATGCTTTTTAAGGTGTCTAATTGCAAACAAGAGGCCTAATTGCAGGTACTAACCTCTTGTTTGGAAAATTATAAGGACACTCCCTAATGTTATGAAATGCCTTATATATTCCTCTTTCGGTGCTCGTAGTTACAGAATCTTGTTGATGTCTGTGAAAAGTTGCGTCAATTTCAAAATTACCTATTGGTCAAGTGCTATGTTGGTTTTTTAACCAAAATTTACTAACGAAAATTGGCTTGGATTAGAAGTGAGAGAACAATGCTATAAAATAGAGGGATAGCTAAAATTAAAATGTGTATTGAAGGAGTGTAGAAGTTTCATTTTCTAGAATTCTGCTATAGGATTGATGATCATGGACATTTAGAGTCTCTTCTTTATACTTTCTAAACAGTGGAATCTAGTGAGATGGACTTTACGGCCCAAGTTTAGTACTTAAATCTTTAATATGATAATAATAGGCATGCAACTTGGCTAATATATAATCAACCTCTGTTTTCTTCAATCAACAAGTGTGAGGGCATCAAGTGTGAAATTGGCGGCGGTGGACGATGTTGATGGCCATAGAGGTAGAACTGAGAGATATTGTGGCTATGGGTATGGCGTCGGATGTCTTCTGTCTTCAAAGAGGATTAAAAATTGAAGTACAAAAATATCAAAGATTAAGTTTGATAAAAACTAGTAAATGGTATTGTTAACTGGTCTTTGAAAACTAATATTGAATCGAAAACTCCATGTTGTCCTAATTTTTTTTAATTGAAGTTTTTTTGTTTGGTTCATACCACTATTTTCATTTTTGGTTAGATTTGGCCGATTTGATCAAACAATAAACACTTTCCATAGCCAGGGGTACATGATGAAACTTTGCTAGGAGTGTACTCATATTGTGTGGGGATTGTGTCATGAAGAGTTCAAAAAGTGGGTGGGCGAGGAGAAATAGAGTTAAGTATTTTGGGGGAAGAGAAGGATTTAGCTTTCCAAAAAAGAGAAGGGTTTAGCTTTCCGAAAAGACAGTCATTCAAATTTATAAAATTATATGTCACCCATTAAGTTACAAAAACACCCCTTTTGATATAAAAAATTACAAAACTTGCCTTTACAAACAGGTAGAAAAGGTCAAAAAAGAATAAAAATTTTGCATTAAGTACACCCTTTTGATATAAACATATTACACAAATATTCCGTTATAGATAGGAGTGAAAAGGTCAAACTACTTTATAAATTATTTCTGTAGTTCTTTTAATTCGCAGATTAAGCAAGGGTAAAAGGTCATTTTAGCAAAAACATTTAGTTTTTCAGTTGACATTGTTGAGAGGAGTGCTGTTGTAATTCAAGCAAGAGGGTTTTTTGGAATCAAGCATTCAAGCCTAGCCTAAGTGGGTGTCAGTGTAATCCTGGTTATTTCACCTTTTAATGATTTTGGTTTCTTCCCTTATTCTCTATGCATGTAGTGTTCACATTCATTACATTACCAGGTTTCAGCAATATAAAGACTTGCAGGAATTTAATTAGAGTGTTATTTTTATTGAGTTACCATGTCATTTCCTGATGCATTGGTTACTAACTTATAGATGCTGTAATAAACAACTATTGCAGGCCATGGATTGCCAACAGTTCTAGCTGGAGGTGCAGCAGCAGCAGCTGCTGCTTACGGGGCTCACCACTTGACACATGGCGGATACCATCCTCATGGTGGATTTTATGGCCATCACCATGGGAAGTTTAAGCATGGGAAGTTCAAACATGGGAAGTTTGGCAAACGTTGGAAGCATGGCATGTTCGGGAAGCATAAGTTCATGAGATTCAAAAAATGGAAGTGATGCGACAGAGCCCCTTGGTTGTCTTAAATCACTAGCATCTACTGCTGTTACTTTATTTTTATTTGCGGTGATCATTTTATTTCTGTATTGATGAATTCTAATGCAATCTTTTGTTAAAACATAGCCTGTCCCAGTATGGTTTTGTATAGAGCTGGTAGTTAACTCCTGAATCTTTTGTTAGTGAATTTCTGAAAATATTGGGTATTCAAGCATAGGCTGTCTATATAATCACTTACTGTGTTAACTTCTTTACTTGGACAGAGTGAGTTTCTGACTAAATGGTGCTTAATATTAATATTACCTATGGGTTTAATTGATCCCACCTGCTTTTAAGCTACCTGGCATTCTGACGGTGTTTATTGACAAGTTAGGGCCTTCTTCTGCAGCATGTTTGAATTATAATTATTCTGTCTTGACATTGTACATATAGCTACATCGTAGTTCTCTAGAATGGGCAGTATTATCATTCAGATAAACAGACCATGGTATTGATGCCATCCTCTTTCAAATTTCTCTTTTAGATGAATTATTCACTTCAAAGGAGTGCTATCTTGGTGGATTTCTCCTTTTGCTATGTTAGCTAGCTTTCAGGTTTTAGCAGTTGCGTCTGAGAGCAGTTATAATAAGATCTGCAGTCGGTTATGGACAACATACATAAGCATATTTAGAATTGGAGATTGTTGCTAGAAGTAGACTCTTCTGAGTTTTGGAAATTCATGTAGTTACACAAACAGAGGTTGGAAGAGTCGTATTGTCTTTGAACGATGGGATAATCACACACGAATGTTATTCTGTTGGTCTTTAAATGCAGCCTGCAGATATATATCAGATAGGCGAACCGAGTGCTTATCTTGCCATGGAGGGAATGATAGTTGTTCGCGAATTTTTTTTGTCAAATGTCCAGCAATGTTATAGATTTTCTATTCCTGTATGAGCCACAGGGCCTGAAGAATAAGTACCTGGATACCCAGTAAACTAGTCCAGTATCTCTATTCCTATGCCTAATGAGTTTTATATATGATCTTTCACACACATACGCACAACCTTCTGTAGTAATCTTTTTCTGGTAAAATTTAAAGGCTTAGTTTTCTATATGTTTTATCATTTCGAAGATTTAATACATTTCATTTGTATATCTTGATGATTAAGGCACCCCAGCTCAAGGATCTGGTTTCTTCCAGTTATTTGGGCTCAAGTTTTGCAGCTGTGCCTTTGGCTCCCAAGAAAGATGAGATATAGCAACTCTTCTACAATGCTGTACCCAACTTACCAAGACAGTGGCCAGGATTTTGAGGGCTACTTGAAATCAAACTTCAATGGTAAATTTAAATTTAACATGATAATACACTTACGTTTTTGCCAATTTGCTGTATTTTGTTTTTTAACTAGGGCAAGTCGGTAGTTTGGCTAGAGCCAACCAAGGACGGCGTCAGAATTCTTTGTGCTGCACGGCGACATACATATTTTGACCCAAATGGGATGACAATTTAAGAATTTAAAGAGGGGGCCAAAATTTTCAATTCTATCTAATTTATTCGAGATTATAAATAGAGGGAAACGATTGTCCTATCCAGCTCCCTATTGGCTCTGTCCCTGGAGCCAATGCGCTCAGGTGCTATCCCTGTGGGCTTAGAGGTTGCTTCTCCCACATACATTTCAAGATCAGGTTACTATTATATTCCTCTACATCTATACATATTACAGATTCAGATAACCATGATTTGATGATCTACCTAAAATCCTTTGAGTCACCATCACATTGTCATTATTTATTGTATTTGCACTTTATTTTCAGCTGCCGCTTTTCAATTTTATGTGGTATTTTGGAAGTCCATGTTCTTCTTATCATCCTTCAGCACATATCTTCCATGTGCAGCTGTCTGCACTTTGCCTTGCCTTTTCATTAAGGTGAAGTAGCCCATATGGTACTGAGGTCTGTCTTTCTAAATGCAGGTATCTGATTAGTCCTCAAGGCCAGGGGTGTGAGTCTTCAATATGCTCCCATCCATAAATAATGTACCAGTTGACATATTAATTAAAATTAATTGCCTCATGAAATAACCCAAGCTTTTATTTTTTAGACTTTTCTGGAATTCATAGACACTTGAAATTAATTATATTTTTACTGTTTCCGACCCCAAGCCGCACTCTTTTTTCAGTAGTTCTTGAACCAAGATTGTTCACTAGACATTCTTAATGGCTCATCTTCTTGCTCTCAGTCTTGTAGTTCACATTCTACGGCAGTTCACGCATCAAGAATTTAGGGACTTAGTCAAGAATTTTAATTTGACGGGCAATATTAGGTTTCTTCCTAAGAAACATAAATTCATATATAAAATTTAAAATTGTATAGACTTGAGGGACGACGGGTTGGCCCCTGCCAACCCCGTAGCTTCGTCCCTCCATATATTACTTGCCCATCCATACGCTTACTTGATGGTTAAAGCCAATCTATTATTTTCTTCTCTCTCTCTTCTTCCTTTTTTTTTTTTTCTTTTGCTGCTTCTGAACTTGAGCATAAGATTTTGAAATTATTCAGTGAAGCAATCATGAAAATGATGCAAATAAGGATTGTTAACTGGATATCTTTCAAGAAACAAACTATGGTTTTAGTAATTACTAATATTTTATAAACGTTGCGTGCTTAAAAGGAAACTTTAATCTCTAATATTTTCAGCCTCTTAGCTAGCAGCAAGTTGCCAAAATGCACATTCATTATAAGGTAGCAGTCCACATCAAATATAGATCTTGAACATTAAAGAAACAGTCCCCATAAAATTTATAATTGCATTAATATATTGTCTACAGTTGCCTTATTCTATTGAGGACCACTGTTTTGTTCCTTGTAAGAAGAAAAAAATAAAATAAAATAAAATAAATCCAGAGATGTTTCCCAGAGGAGGAAAATGCAGCAAACCAGTAGAGTGTTATCAGAAGGCATGTTTCATGTTTCAACTGATAAACCTTAGATAAACGTGTTTGATAATTCCATATTGTTTCTGCTTGTTTATTTGCACTAAAAATCGTATAAATTCAATCTGGTCGAACCTATGTCATTCACAGAAAGCTTTCATCGAACGAATACACAAGAGGTAAATTTGAGAAGAACAAGTATAAAACGAGTGACGAATATATTATTTCTCTATTTAAAAAACAAAAATGTATATTTATATATATAAAATAAAATTAAAAAGAAAAGAAAAAATTCATTAGGCTCCTATTTAGTGTAGCATTGGAAGAAGTTGGAATCCAATGAACATAAATGATTACTTGTATTGTTTACTTCTTACCACATTCTCTGAATTCAAACTTCAAAGGGATTTGCTGATAAAAAATCTCGGCTGCAATCTTGGTCACATGTTTGCTTGGATCTCGAGGGAGATTTACATTCAAATGAACCAACAAACAATATCACTATGACTAGGTTATATACCCTATATCCTCAAATTTTCACCTAATTGAAGGTATTCCCCTTTGCATGCATCAAAGAAAGTCTACTTTTTCCATCATACTTTTCAATATCTTGTTTCGGGCTATCTACAAATTTTGTTTTTTAGAGAGACAAAAACAATCCGTATCATTTGGATGAGGAAAATATATATATATTTTTTAATATTTTCGTCGTAAAAATTCAAGATTCCAAGATAACTTGAATGTGTGTCATCAAGTATGGAAAAATTATCATTTAAATATATTGTATTTTTTTTTACGAGAACAAGTCAATCACAAAATAATATTTTTCAAGGAAAATGCTATATATCATTGTCACCGGCTAATCCTTCACTATTCTCTCATTTCTCTTGATTTGAAAATTATTGATCTTTTACTAAAATTGGATGAGATTAAAAAAAAAGGCAAAAAATAACCAATTATATATAAAATCACTCTTTTTCAGGTATCCTCACCCGATGATTTTATTTTATTTTTTCTTGTCTCACTTTCTTGTATTGTCGGATGTTATTTATTATTTCGACTTCTGTATGCAATAATTACCCAATCAAATGGTACAAAAACTATATGAACAATTGAATCCATCATAAATGTCTTCTGAAAATAATATGTAACAAAGATTATCTAAATTTTAAGATTTTTATCTTTTTTCTTGGGTATTTTTCATTCCTTTTTTTTTTTTTCTCTCTCTACATGGTAGTTGATTGGGGAAAGTGTTGAATTTGGATGAAAGTGCTGCGGGTTTGGGCTGGTCTTAAAGCGGCATGTGCTCTTTGGCGGCAAAGTCGCTCTTTTGGGGCCCAAATGCGCCGCTACTTCACTTGCACATTAGCTGTCACACGTCAATACTCTATTCCAATTTCCATCTATTTTTTATACATATTTTATTTATTCCCCAAATATTTCAATTTGGAAAACACTTTTGTATCTTTTTTTTTTGTTTACAAAAATGAGTACGAAGGATTGACTCTTAACTTGGTAGAAAGTCTTGATCTCACATTTAGAGATAAATCCACTGTATCTATATTAAGATGGAAGCTAAAGATACATATCTTCCCTATTTAAAACTTAAGTTCATTCTTGGTAACATACTCTCTAAACGAGATACGTTACATATTAACTATAATACTGTATTAGTCGATAAATATAATATCTAATATTCATCATTTATGGTTAGAATTATTGGGATATCTAATCTCATTCGCTCTCCTACCTTTCATCTCTTAATTATATCAACTCAAAAAGGCTAATACACTTATATCGTTATCAAAATTAAGAATATATACCATATATCCACCTTAAGAAGGAATATAATTCTTTATTGCATCATCTATTATATTATAATTATTATTAGGTGTAAAACTTAATATAATATAATAAAAAATACAATAAAATTTATATTATAAAATCCTATCTTTTTATTAAGGGCTGTTTGACTTGACTAAAATTTATGATATATTGGTTGGATTTATGGCCACTTATTATTTGAGCCCACCTCTAAAGCTATCTACTTTTGAAATTATGTTCATACTTTGTGTGAGTTCTGTCAGCATTGACTGTAGTCTTGAATTTGCAATGAGTGTCAAGGTGGAATACATTCATTTCTATTTCTTTTTTTACTATTATTTGTTTGGTTTTCACATTCAAGTTGCAATGGTGGGAGCAAAGCTAATTAAATTCTTGGCAACCACGAAATGGATTGACCTAAATTTCTATGCAAAAAAAGAAGGATTTTACTTCTTATATCCCTTTTACTTATTTTTTATTAGCCTCTTACACATAAGATTTCATATTTTGCCCATTTATATATATATTTCATATGTTGAGAATCATCCACTTTGGTAATTTTGTTTGGAGATATGAGTATCAAATTTTTATTGTATTTTCCCATCCTTTTTTGGTGTTTTTTTTCCCCAAAAGTGACAAGTTCTTAGAATTTGTAACCTACATATTTAATTATGTGAGATTATAAATTACTAAGATATTATGAATAAAGCTTGTGAATATATCTATTGTCATAAGTATATATATAAAAATAAAATAAAAAATAAGTATTACACAAAAAACTGTAGAGGGCAGATAATGATCTTTTAATCTATAAACATCCATAAGCCTACTTTCCCAATTTCAAATGTGACTACTTTAGTCCTCAAATTTATGGATAACTTCACTTCTTATGTAACCTATGTTTATGAATTATATCATCAATCTAAATTTTCTTTTTATTTTTAGTTATTCAAAAAAGAAAAGAAAAAAGTTAAAAGTAAAACCAAAAAAAGACTTCTTTTTGGTTGGCCATTTTCTTGCCATCGTTTTTAGGACATAGACCCCATGTGGCAGCCCTCTTTTGATAAATCATCAAAATCCACTCTTGATTTGTCTTTTGTTTTTTTTTCCAAACATCATTCTACATTCAAACCAATCAGCTACCATGATTCCATGATTGAAAAAAGCTATCATCACAAGCCAATAAGAAGAAAAGAAAAGTAGAAAAAAAAAAAACCCTAAAATTTGCAGATGTTGCCAAGCAGCAAAAAAATAAAAAATAAAAAAAAATTGCAGATGTTGCCAAGCACTAGTTATTGCTGGTGAAACAAAATGAATTTGAGTCGTCCTTGTAATTATTCTCAACAAAAGATGGTCCCCTAGCAAAAATACATTAGCTATATGAATCTTTCTATTTAAATATTTAGTCCCATGTTGTTTTATTTTCTTGCTAGAATCTTCCTTTTTTATTAAAATAAATAAATAAAATATAGTATAGGTTATTATCAGTTTTTCTTTTTCTTTTTATTCTCTTTTTTATTTTATTCATCCAAATCCGACGATGTTTCTATTATACTTGTATTTTTCATAAAAATGTTGAGATTTAGAAATTATTCTTATTTTTTTTCATTTTGTAATAAAAAATGATAATGATTTTCTTCTTCTTTCAAATGTGTATTTTATATATCTTGATAACCTGAGTTGAAAAACTGACACAGCCAACCCCCTCAGCTACCCAAACATTCTTAGTTATTAAAGATTTTTTTTAATATAGGCATTAAAGATTCTGCAGTCATGTTAGGCAATAGAAAATATATTTATATAACTAACTGCAATAATTGCAAGAGCAAATTATAATTCTTCTTTTGCTTTCTCATTTTTAATCAGAATTATGTACAAGTACATGACTCAGTCAACTTTTGATTGCTTTGATGTTGAGAATTATTAGAGAAGCAACTATAAAGATTGTTCAATATTTAAACATGATTCATGTTAGCTGTAACACATTTTTTTTCCTTACAATCTATTGACAATTGTACGTGTACTTTGTCATAACCACGACAATAATTATCCCCGTCATAATTAAATCACAATCGAAATTCACTGCTTGAGTCGTTTAAAAAAAATTAAATTTTATTTTGATTTTTTTATGATAACTTCTAACACAGTTATAAACGTTCGATCCTGTAATAAAATAAAGAGAAAGGTATTAGTTTATTATTATGTCAATAAACAAAATTGAGTTTTTGTTAAATTATGCACATCATGAAGCAATTTCAGTCAACCATATCTGTTTTGATATCCATGGCAGGCTGGCTTTTATTCAAAATCCACACTTTATGACTTATTTATGTTTTGTTTTATCCCAATAAATAGGGTTAATAAAGTGTGAACTTATTTCTTTCTTGATCATATAATTTTTAAATCTTAATTTGTCATCATATCTCAAGACAAAAAGTCTGCTCCTCCTCCTAAAATATTGAACAAGTACAGGTCATTTGGATTCTAAATTTAGATTAATTATTTCTTGAGCTTACCCTGTAACTAAAGCAATGCAAGGAGTGATATCACATTCTTGTTGCTTTAAAATAAAAAATAAAATAATAATAATAATAATCCTCATATTTATTCTTTTTCCAAAGTTTTTATACATATAGGATAATCTATTTTTAGATAAAAACTATAGGTTATTCTCAACATATACCTAAATAGAGAAATAAAAGCATTATGGTTACTTATAAGTGAACAATACTATACAACTTCGACACATGTTATTTATCACATTCACATTCCGTAACTTTGTGAAGACAACGTATCATACTTATTTTACTTAAATTTATTTAAAAAGTATGACTTTTTAAATAAAAGGAATGTGAAAAAACAACGAGGGACTAGTTGACGAACAATTTTATTATGTTTGGTTTTGTTTTCATTATTTTATTTTTCTTCTACGAGACAAAAATATATTTATCTCTTGTATTTTTTGAAAATCGTATTTTTATTTTTTAAAATATTAATAATTTATTATAATATTTAATTAATTATATATCCTACTATACCTTTACTAAGTACAACAAAATAATAATATTATCAAAACATCTATGGTTAAAAATTTCTATTAATTATAATAAAATAATATTAATAACATATCTACAGTTAAAATTTTCTTCAAAATATATCTCATTATTTTTCCCCAACAAAACATCTAAATTCATTTCTAATCACATTATTGAAATACATTCTCCTAAAAAATCTTTCCAGATTGGAAATAAAACCAATCTATTTATTTAATTCTTATCCTCAATATATTTAATTCTATATAATATATTGAGCAAAATGGAAAGTTTTGGAAATGAAAGTCATTCTCAGAGGACTATTCTCTCTAATTGTTGTACAAAGCGTTGGTTACAGCTGTATCCAAATTCCCCCACCCCCACCCCCACCCCCAAATGGCCCCCACTGCCTATACATATACCACATACATAGTCTATTGTATATATATGTATGTATATATTAATAACATATTCCTACTTTTACTCACATCTTCAATTAAAAAACAATATTCTACCTTTACCAACTCCCATCAACCAAACTATTTTTTATCACCAAAATATTAGTGTAAAGTTAAAAGAACTTACTAGAATTAGATAAAAAAATAAATAAAAAAGTGGGTGGAAAAATATTATTCATTTCTTCTCATTTATCTTTAGATGATGATTGAAAAAAATAAGAGTGTTTTTGTATCTGTAAAGTATTATCATTCAAAATAATTGTTGAAAATCTATCATATAATTATTTTAATAAAAGAGAATTTTTAAATATATATATGTATATATTAGGAAATGAAGTCTTATTTTTAAGGCGTTTATATATAAAAAACAAATAAACTTAAGGCAGATAAAATATTAATTGATGATGAGGATAAAAGTAAAAGAGATGAACACAAAATGATAAGCATCAATTATGCTGCTAATGAGGTTTTGCCGAAGTCGAAAAGTTAAAGGTTTTAATACTCTACATTTCCGTTAAAAGTAAGAATAGAATTTTATTTTGATAGTAGTTTCTTTACATTAAATGAAAGAATTATTAACTATATTTAATTAATTTTTAATATGTTGATTTGATATATGATGAGAATCATTAATTATATATTTTAAATAATTTTTAACAAATTGATGTAATACATGCTGAGAATTATTTATTATACTTAATTTTTTTTTTTAATTTTTTGAGTAATGAATAATGTAATATTTTGCTTTATGTTATTTTATTTCAAGTGATGCGTGTTAGACTTTCATTTGTGCAACATAGTACTTCAATTTATCTCAGAATAAATGAAAAATAAAACTAGTTTTAGTTTTTTTTTTTTTTTGGTGTTCTTTTTCCCTCATAATATTTCAAAATAATTTTTTTCAAGAGAAGGAAAACGGGAAAATTATAACAAGACCCACAATTTTCATTTCATAGTTCGATCCATAGGCTAGGACTAATTGTATAGCTAAGTAACAATAGCAATATTTTCAATTATTCAATCTGACCAAATTTATTATTCATATTTTTAAAAAAATATTTCAGAATGACATTTTATTTCTCAAGATATTTTTTTTAAAATTAAAATATACGACAACTATCACGATTAAGATAGTAATACAATATCAATAACTCTTAATTATTATTTTAAAAAAGTACAAAATTTTATATTTTTTTTCAGATTGACTCTAAAATTTAGCATCGAATGAAATGAGAGTATATTTTTTGAGATGGGAGAAATTACTGTATTTGTAACTTAATTTTGGAATAGAAATGTGGAAATGTGGTCTGTCTGTCATCCACTTATGTCAGTAGTAATTTAATATGGCGATATTTCTTCACTTTCTCCGCTAATTTGTTCGTTCCTAAAACCGTACAACCCCACCCCCCCACCCCGCCCCACACACACACACACATACACGCAGTGTGTAGAGACACATATATACATACACTTACACATACCATATACTCTACTTCTTCAACCCAAGAACACATTCATGTACAGTATGCATTTCTCGTGATCTGTGCATAGTCTATGTGATTATTCTTGGAGGTTGTGTTTGGTGGTTTGGTCCCAATCATTAATACTTTCTATTTATCAAAATCCTCTCTTTTGATCACGCTGCATTATCTTTCTTGGATCTGCAAAAGAAAAGAGAAAAAGGGATGGAACCCATTTGAGTGCGTGTATATTTTGCTGAAAAGAGAGCATAAGTCTCAACCTTGAACGTTGCTTTATTGGGAAAATTGTATGGAAAAGGCCATGGGAATTTGGCAGCTTTCTGGGACGAATTCTTGAGTGCTGATATTTTCAGCTTTGAAAGTGGGGTTGTCCAAGGAGAAGAAGACTTTCTTTATAGCAAAGGTGGTTCTTTGGTTATTCTTTTTTCTCTTATTGTTGCATGGTATTTTTGAACTCTTGAAATGTGTTTAAATGCTTGTAATTTTCTGGGTTTTGTGTGAATTTGACTTTGTTGTGTGCCTTCCAATTGTTTATGAAGTTATGTTTTGTGATGTACTTTTGTGGTTTGCATGTAATTGACTATTCACCGCTTGGTTTTTCTTTCTTTTCCTTTTCTTTTTTTCGTGTTTGGTTAATGGAGCAAATTCAATCACTCAAGTTTTGATTTTTATGTCTACTGGGAGTGACATAATTGGTAAACAATTGAAATAGTAAATAGGCTTCTGTGTGTATGGTATCCAAGATGAGTGAGAATTGAGAGAGAATTTATGATCAGTAATTCACAAAAGAAAGATAACAAGCCATGAAATTACTGAAGTTGAGGATTTGCTGAGAAAAAGATGGAGGGCTTCAGAATTGTCAACTCAGTTCTATTAAAGTTACTAATAAGTTTAGGCATAAGCAAAAGGCTTTCTAGAATAAGATTGGCAGTGGTAAATGCCAAATGTTTCGACAAAGCATGGCGGACGTACAGAGGTGCTGTAGGAATTTCTGCCCCTGCTACTACGGGCTGAAAATTAGCTTTTATGCTCTAATCGGAAGCAACTTTTTGCTCCTTTGCACTTGTGTAAGAATCCATCACAAAGTGTAAAAGTGTTGGCATTATGCGAGTGTTAATGGAGTTGAATTTACCAAATTTTAACTAGTTGGTGTCAGTTTATGCCAAGTTGCTCCACATATAGTTCCTCAAACCACACTTTGTTAATGAACCAGAGACAATCATCCCATGACATGTCGTTTAGTTCCCTGCTCCCCTTTCATTACTTCTTTCCCAGTGGTGCATTCAAGAACCAAAGTGAGTTCCCAAGATGAAGCAAGGGAAATAATTATTTAAATCCCTAAAAGGTAGTTTGTTTGTAATCTTTAAGTGTGACGGAAGGTATAAAAAGAATTCCAGGTACCTTTCCTAATCCTTACTTAAATCATTTTGGTATAAGATTCTTGCTCTATATGCAATTGGTTAAACTTTTAAATTTTGTTCTTGATTGTTTTCTCATTTTCTCTCTTGTTCCTTTCTTTTTGTTCTGTCCTTCCACTTTTATTGGATAATCTTGCCTCTTTCATTTTGACAGAGTGCATGAGATTCGAATCAATTTGGTGAATTTCATAATTGTCGAGTGATGTTATATGAGAGACCTGAATTTTCCTAAGATATGATAGACTGAATCTTCATGTATCTCAAGTGTGAAAAGGCTGATTTTAGATAAGAGTGAAACACATTTGTTCTTCAGTAAGTTTCCTTGTTTGTTAACTCAGCTATTACATACCATTCAAGATGTTGCTATCCTAATTGTCAGTTGTTTATGTGACAGACCTTTAAGCTTATGCTAAATACAAGCTTCCAGCAAATGGGCAAGTACTTCTGACAGGAATGGATCCTCAGGCTTTTATTAGGTTGTCAATTGGGTCGCTGGGGATTAGAGTTCCCGGGACAGCTCTTACTGCCGCAAAATCTGGTATTCCTGCATTCTCTTCTCCATGTGTATGTGAGATTCGTCTTCGGGGCTTCCCTGTGCAGACAACACCAATTCCCTTTGTATCATCTCCTGAAGCAATTCCTAATTCTCAGAGTGTTGCATCCAGCTTTTATCTTGAAGAATCAGACTTGAAAGCATTGTTGACACCTGGATGTTTTTATGCCTCTCATGCATGTCTGGAGATAGTGGTCTTTACAGGGAGGAAGGGCACCCACTGCGGTGTCGGTATCAAAAGGCAGCAGATTGGAGCATTTAAGTTGAATGTGAGTCCTGAATGGGGTGAAGGAAAGCCAGTTATTCTTTTCAATGGCTGGATTGGCATTGGCAAAAACAGGCAGGAGGGTGGAAAACCAGGAGTGGAGCTTCATTTAACGGTGAAGCTGGACCCTGATCCAAGATACGTGTTTCAATTTGAAGACGAGACTAAATTAAGTCCCCAAATCGTTCAGCTTCAAGGCTCTGTCAAGCAGCCTATTTTCAGCTGCAAGTTTAGTCGAGACAGGTGATATGGAAATCCTTGTTGGTTTTTTTAGCCTTTTCGCAGTTTGTTGCTTAGTGTCTTGGAAGCTAATTTATTCATTTGGACCTGAAAATTAAGCGACTAGAAGGGCTTGCTTATTGTTGATGCCTATCAGTTCACGTGCTAGTTCTTAATCGTTTCGAGCTTATAATTCGCAGCTTTTATGCTCTTTCCGTGGCTGGTTCTCATGCCAGGCTACTTATCCGCCAATTTTTATTGGGATGGTAGAAAACTAAATTGATACTTATTTTTTGCCTTGTTGTGGCTCAAGAGTCTGAGAGTCTTTGAAAAACACACTCACCATCATAGAATTTATGTCATTGATAGACTATGTTGATGACAAAGTTAATCACTCAATAGTTGGTTTAGGTTTGACTATTTGTTTCTTATTGTCAATATAAATTTACAGGGTATCCCAGGTTGATCCACTTAGCACCTTCTGGTCAAGTTCTGCTGATGGTTCCTACCAGGATATTGAGAGAAGAGAAAGGAAGGGGTGGAAGGTGAAGATACATGATCTCTCTGGCTCGGCTGTTGCAGCAGCCTTCATAACAACTCCTTTTGTTCCATCAACAGGTTGTGATTGGGTGGCTAAATCCAACCCAGGAGCCTGGTTGATTGTCCGCCCTGATGCATGCAGGCCTGAGAGCTGGCAGCCATGGGGAAAGCTTGAAGCATGGCGTGAACGAGGAATCCGAGATTCTATTTGCTTCCGCTTCCATGTTTTCTCCGACGGACAGGAGGGTGGGGAATTTCTCATTTCTGAGATATTGTTCAATGCGGAAAAGGGTGGAGAGTTCTTCATAGATACTGATAGACAGATCCGTGCAGCAGCAACTCCAGTGCCAAGTCCACAGAGCAGTGGGGACTTTGCGGCATTGAGCCCTGTTGCTGGTGGGTTTGTTATGAGCTGTAGAGTGCAAGGGGAAGGAAAATCGAGCAAGCCCCTGGTGCAACTAGCCATGCGACATGTGACGTGTGTGGAGGATGCAGCCATCTTCATGGCTCTTGCCGCTGCCGTTGATCTTAGCATTGAAGCGTGCAGACCTTTCCGCAGGAAGATCCGAATAGGCAGTCGTCATTCTTGGTGATATATGCATCTGAGGATAGTTATTTTCTTGTGCCAAGAATAGCCCCCTTTAAATTTTCTCCTGCTGTTGTAAGACATTTTGTACAGAATGAACTTGATTTGGGATGTGCATATTGGTTTCTGGGCAACCCCAGTTGGCCATGTGCTACTACTAATTAGCCTTCCTAAATCAGAAGTTTTCCTCTTGCTTTTGGTCAATTTTTTGTTATTCTTAGCATTGCTGCTCGTTTACTACCAAAGTCTCCGGATAATTTCTTCAAAAAAGTGAAGGTGCAAGTGCTAACTCCATGACTTATTTCAGGTACTATTTTGCTCAGGTCAGCAGCTATTGTTCTTGTCCATATATTTATGTGCAAATCTTGATACTATGGTCTAAACCCTTAGTGTAAAACTTAAAAAGAAAATAAATATTTAATTACAAAATGGCAAAAGCTATCTAAATTTGACAATCCTACTTGTACGTTTTAACAATCAGAGAACAAAGAAAAAAACAAAGAAAAATCTGCCCTACACACACCCCACCACCCTCCCCGCCCCCCGCCCCCCCACCCAAAAAAAAAAAGAAAAAGAAAAAAAGAAAAGAATCCCCCCCCCCCGCCTGATCAGCAAGCTTCTACAGCTTAAAAGGAGTATCCACTGTTTCAATCGTAGTATTGCTACTGACTGCATGCTTCATAGATATTGGCAAGTTCTTGCTGATGCTTTTGTATTTCCTCTAGAGTCCGTGTTCTCTCCTCGCTATCACTTGCACCTAAAATCTCAACTTTCTTGGATAATTTTCTCTCTATACTTTTTATCTGCAATTGTATGATGATGGAGATTGCACAAGCACAAGTTAGAAAGGCAAATCTAATTATATATCTATATATATAAATATATACATATGTATATTATATTTAGATAGAGAGAGAGAGAGAGAGCAGAACAGATACCTTTCTGTAAGGCCACCTTAACACTCCATTTCTGCGGCATATCTTCTTCATCACTGTGGGGCATATATTCATTTTCCGGGCAGCATCCTCTATTGGAAGATGAAAGTAATCTATGAAGTCCTTCAACTGCAATTTTCTAGTTCTTTCCCTCTGCGCTACCTCGTTAGCATACAACAAATGTTAGAAGTTTCAGCAAGATAATGAAAAACAAACTCCACTCCTTTTTCTGCATTTTCAGGAAAAAAGTTAGCTTGCACAAAGACATACATTCTACATTAAAACAATTCTTTTAAGACTAACGATTATAAACTAAGAAAAAACTAATCTTGGAGCCAATGATGGGCTTTGAGCTTAATTGAATTACTCCTCAGATACTACATATGAGCCTTAATCCTGCTGTCTCAAGAACGTTGAAAGCTGAAGTTGAAATGGTTTAGCTGGATAAGTTTCCATAAATAGTTAACAGAAAACACAACTAACCTGCATTGCAAGGGGGATCTTCATGAATCCCACTTGCTTGCTTCCACCTTCTGGTTGCTTCATCGTTTCTTCTTGGTTATTTGGGCAATCACCTATAATACAGCAGATCAACTGTAAGTTTCTGTTTGCTATGCTAGAATACTCTCTAAGTAAAACAATCAAAGTCAGGTGCTGTGAACAATAAAATGCAATTATGTAGGGAACCATGATTGCAATTAGCTTTGAATCACATCCAACTTTCTATTATATGATCAGGAGACTGATTTTCCATACTGACCTATATTTTCTGGTGATAATTGAAGAAAATCATCAGGATTGTCAGGTTCATTCAATCCAACACATAGGGCTTCATAGAAGGTTGACAGAGTATCTTGCAGTGTATTGTAGCCCTCTTGTTTACAAGCCTCAAAATATTGGACCATGAACTTCTTCACAATCTGCGTGCTCTCCTTGTGAAAACTATCGGGCAATGTGAAATGAAACTGAAATCTTAAATTATGACAACTGGAGTTCAATTTTCAAGATTCAATGTGCAGATTATTACAAAAAAAAAAAGGGTCAACAAGAAACTACTCCAACAATTTTCTGGCAAGGTAGGTCTTTTCACATCATTAGGATCTCACACGGAGGGGTTTTTGTCCTCTTAAGTCTGGTAGGATAACTTATATAATCAAGATAACTTACTCGAACATTTGGAAGTCCTGGCCCTGGCCCTGAAAAGAAGAACCAAAATCATATATCCCAAGAACTGCATGAGTGATTACTCCAAATCTTCCATGAATCTCAAGCCGCTTCACGTTCATGCCTGCAAAAGCAGATTACAGCTACATACATTCATGAACAAGCCAAACAACTTAAATTGAAAGGGAGATTAGACCACCTCTGTGTCAGGAAAGTAACATAACTCTGTCCCTTTCAAAAGTTGCTCATGAATATCAACTTAAACTTTGCATATAGGCAGGACGAGTCAAAAATTTTAACAGCGAGACAACGGATAAAGAGACCGTCAACAAAACTTTAAATTTAAATAAATTTTTACATAATATTTTTTTTATATAGATTTGAGGGGGGCGATTGGGTCTGTCACCCTCTCCTGGCTTTACATACGCACCATTAGTATGAGTAATCTCTCGAAGTATTTGACAGCAAGTGCAATTATACTGAGATAGCGGAACAGAGAAGGCTGAAAGCGGCATTGAATGATCTCCAAAAACTGGGTTTTCAGGACGACTACAATTGTCATTAATGCCATGGCTGCTGCAGCCTTCTCCAGGAAACCCGGAATGCCCAGCCCGAGAGTTTCCGGTTACATCATCAGTACCATTGCAAAAAGCCCAAATAACAGGATCCGATAATGGATCCTCAGGATCCAAGATATCGTTCAATTCGTGACCCGGTTGATGATTCGGGCAATTCGAATAATTTTGCTCCTCGTTGAATGGAAGTTCAGAGGGGCCAAGAGTAGGATTTTCAGCGAAGAACGACGACGACGGGTCGGTGCTTGGAATTTCTTCGAAAGGGTCGTGAAATGTTAATACGGCGGTTGAATCCGTAGCCATTCAGTGTTTTCTTGCAGGAAAAGTGGTGGTGCTGGTGGCGGCGACGCCTGGTGTGGACCAAGCGCCGCGGCAGAGGGTTGTTTGGCTTGGTATCAAGTGCCAGATTAGTGCCCGCACAAAAAGAGAGAAATTTCCAGGACTTAACTCACTATATGCTGTAGGTCAGTTCAAATCGATTGAGGGGTATAGAAGAAAAGGAACCAGCGGGAGAGAAAGAGGCAGTTCACGACCGTTGAGAAAGCGGTTAATTTTCGAAAGGTACTAAGTAGAGCAAAATTTGCCTGAATTTTGATATTAATGTCAAATGAGTGCACATTTTTTTTCAAACATTCTAATTTGGTACTCAGTTTTTGCTATAAATGTCAACTTGAGACAAATATATTCCTTTAAATTCTATTTCTCTAATTTCCCATTTAATTCCCGTATTATATAAAATTTGAGTAAGTTAAATTCTCTCATAATTACATCAATTTAAATTTGGCTAACAATATATGATCATCCAAGTAAGATTAAAATGTTTACGATGAAAGAAAGAGAATGAATTTACGACATACTGGAAGAAAAAGTGATAATTTTAAAAATAAAATTTATAGTGTGAGATTAAACTTTAACTTTTAAAAGTTGTATTAACCCTCGTTACAAATTTAAAGATGATGTACTTCAATAAAAAAAATTCATTTTTTAATTTTTTAAGAAAACATGAAAAATTAAATCCATACATTCAAGTTTCCATCTTATTGAATACATCAAATTAAGAAAAAGTATGAGAAGAAATATAACAAAAGCAAAGAAAAGTGTTTCTGTTATCCTCTCTACTCTAGTCCTAAATCTCAACATGCAAAAAATAAATTTTAATCTCACTTCATAATAAATTAAACTATTGCTCTCCATCCTTGTATATTATACATTTATATTTTTTTATTTAATTATAAATATTTTTATATCTTACTCATAATGTTGTTTGCTGTCACTCAAATTTTCATTTTATGTTACTATAC
Source organism: Paulownia fortunei (assembly GCA_019321725.1). NCBI lineage: Eukaryota > Viridiplantae > Streptophyta > Magnoliopsida > Lamiales > Paulowniaceae > Paulownia > Paulownia fortunei. The sequence continues at coordinate 4,397,103 of CM033106.1, read as the reverse complement.
TGTCATGAATTATTTAGTAAAAAAAAATATGTTTTTTGATGAAGAATTGAAAATTAAATTAATGTGTAAAGAGTATATTTATCATTACAAAAAACATTGATTGAGAATAGAATGAATGTTTCAATTTGACATATATGATAAAACTCATATATGAAAGAATATTTGTAAAAACTCGACATTTGATCTTAATGGAAAAACTCAGGTAATAAAATGATTTTTTATCCAAACTCTAATTATTTGCTTATATTTTTTCTATTTGCTATTGTTTTTTCAAGTGTTTGAGTGAGTAGACGAATCAAAATATTAAAGAAGAGAGCAAATGACAAAATTGTCCTTTGGAAAATTTTTATGACTAAAAAATTGTGGCTAGTTTTTCATTAGATCTCTAATATTTTTTAAGTTGCAAGTTCAATTTTTTCTTTAATGTAAAATGGCAAAATTGCACTTGTCGCTTTGTAGTTAGAGGGCGGCCGTTTTCTGTACTGAATATTGAATTGCCAATTTAATACATATCTTTTATTTTTTCTCAATTTGAGGATAAATTTGTTTGGAAATTTTGAATCTCATTGAAAAAATCATGTCGCTAGAATGTGAATTAGGGGATTTTACTTTTGAAGAAAAAAATAGCATAAAATTTAAAACTTAATTCATATTTATCAATTTAAAAAAATCCTAAAAAAACATGTATTATTCTCCATAAGTGCGTTAAAAAATAAAGTTTCCTCATATTGAAATAAAAAAAAAAGACAATTATCATTTTGATGTTTAGTACATAAGATACATCAAACGGTTATCTTTTTTGAAAGAGTATAAAACCAAAACGAATTCATATTTATCAAACTAAACAAATCCTTAAAAAGCATGTGTTATTTTTCATAATTTATAAAATTAATATTGCATCAATATGATTCATTCATCTTCGTTGAACACGTGGTAGTTAGACTTTTACGAATGATAATTTATTCATCTTTATTAGATATAAAGTTCACGATTATATAAAAAATATTTATTATGATCCACACTAAGTAGATGATTATAAAAAGCATTATTTAGCAATAATAAATACAAATTTGATATCATAATTAATATTGGATCAATATAATGTATTCATCTTCGTCGAACATGTGGTAGTTGGACTTTTATGAATGATAATTTATTCATCTTGATAGTCAGATTTATACGAAAAATGATTTAGATCATTATGAAGTTCACAACATTGTCTAAAAATATATATATTATACTCCGCACTATGTAAGTAACAATGAAAAGCATTATTTAGCAATAATAAATACAAAGTTGAGTTCATTAGACAAGTCATGTAAATTCGACTATCACATGACAGATGAAAATGAATAAATCGGATTGATGCAATATCAATTATGTTATTTATTATTATTAAATAATATCTGTATATATTATGGAGAATAATATATGCTCTTTTAGGATTTATTTAATTTGATAATTATGAATTAATTTTAATTTCATACTCTTCGAAAATGAAAACTGTTGATATATCTTATGCCCTAAACATCAAAATAATATATATTTTTTAATTTCAATCTGAAGAAAGTTTATCTTTTAACTTCAACTTTTTTTTTTATTCCTAGAGAAGGCGCCATGGCACCTTAGAAACAAAAATGGCCAGACCAAAAATTGTACAAAGTGGCGCTTTGAAGCAAAAGCTTAATCTTTTTTTGGAGGGTTTGTTTTGTAAATAAATATTTTAGATTGTTATAAATTGTTAAATCCACTTCTCTTTAGAGTACTGGTTTATCATTAAAACCCTTTTTGCTTTTTTTATTTTATTTTATTTTAAATTTTTATATTTTTTAATTAGGAATGACAACGAATAGATGGGCTTACGACGAATTTGGCGAAACCTGAAATTCATCTAATTAGGAAAAGATTCAATTTGAGACTCATTTCTCCTCAATTGAGAACTCATCCTGTCCCGTTCTACTTTGGACCAAACCCCAATGGATCTATCCCACTTGAATCTACAAACCTGTTAATAATTTTAGCCTGGTATAAAATAATAAATTATTATTTAACATTAGAGGAATTAATAAAATGTATAAATGTTGACTAATCTGGCCAACATTGAACTTGGTAAAATGAAATGGTTGAATAATTGAAAAATGAGATTATTCAGGAATACACATTGAATGCTGAAATTACACATTGAATTTCTGGCAGTAGATTCATAATCAAAAAAGTGTTTGTGATTGTTTCAGAAGAAATGAAACAAAAGATATGGTAGAGTTAGGACAATTATTGTATGAGGTCTACCCAATGCTAGATGCAGAGGCGCATAATATATCGATATGAACATCATGAGCTGTCCCGTAATAAAACCAGTTGTTGTTGATACCTTCTTCTCGATTCCTTCTTCCATAACCTGAGCTAGGAGAAGGAAGAGATAAGAGGGCCGGTCAAAAACTTTGCAGCAATATAATGAGAGAGAAAGAAAGCACTTCTAGATTAGATGTTATCAAAGACATTCACACTTCCACCAACTAATTAGGTCAATCAGGTAAATAGCAAGTGACAGACGGTAGAAGAGAGTATCAAGGCGGCCGTTGGTGGCTGCAGGTGGAAGACTATCACAATAATTGGGGAGTGTCAAAGAAGTGGGCGGTAGATATCAAGAGAGGGGGAATGGAGCAAATTAATAAGGCAGAATGAACAAACCCTAAACGGCTAAAGACAAAAGTACTATTTATATTTTATGTTTTATATTAAAACAGAACAAAGTTGTCTATAGTTAAAAATCTTACACTTGGTCACGTGGTTATGATTCGAATCATTTGAAAAAGAATTGACGAATCAACTAATATTATCCTTTAAATATATATATATATATCTAATATTTGATATTAAAAATTGATATGGAACAGGTTCAATAAAATTCATTACTCATCTCAAACTTGATTGAATTTTAAAAAATCATAATATATTTTCCATTCCAAAATTCATTTAGACACCCAAAACCCATTTTAGGCGGGATGAGTTCGTGATGGGTTGAGTATGCCATCCCTATTTCTACTATATGGCGCTACACGGGTATCATGTAGAGGGTGAAATCGTCCGATCCGTCACCAAGATAGAGTGGAGTAGCCAAGGAAGCATAGCATTGCTGGACGATCATTGAGAAACCTCTTTTCATCTTTCTGTAGTCTTCCAGTATTATTGTTGTGCAAGGAGCACAAAAGAGTCAAGGGGACTTGTTGGTTGCTAAGGGGCAACGTTGTTGCACACTGTGGGTGTTATTGGGCCATGTACGAGGACGTACACCAAATTTGGTAGGGGAAGATGTTACAACCTGGTCTTGCTATATCTATCGTCGTCAGTACTGGTTGGAATAGTTGAAATGTATATGGTGGGAAATGTTTCAGATCAGGAGATATGAGAGATTTACAAAGACTTTTTGGAGTTTAGACATGACGACCCAATTGAGTTCGGGGAGCTTGTCGCTAGTGTTGAACTTGACGTTAAAAAAGGAATTTGACCATCCTTATACAAATTGGTGGGAATTTGGAGCCGATTCCATGATGAACCCAAGACAAAGCTAAAACAGGTATTGTTCTGTTGGATTAGGCTGGCCTCGAGAGGTCCTGGCATCGCACGGGCATCGTGTGAAGGGTTTCATGACTCATCTTCCATCAGTTTTAATAACCTCTATCTATTTATCATTATATGAGTGAACTATTTATTTTTTTCTCAATAGAATTATCACAAAACTTGTTATGAAATAGAAAATTCATGACAACTATTTATTTTCAAATCTGTTGAACTCAAATAAGCCAGTTGGAATATTTTCTAAAATATGAATCTCTAACTATTAAGTGCATGGTATGTGATGTATGCCATTATATCATTAAGAGATTCAATATTTGTTTTTTTCATCACCATTCATAGAATATATAACAATTAGTCAAGACATAGGCGGTATGGTATTAGTAATCACTTCATGGTGGTGGTTATTTGTTGTAGTTATTACCTCATGTTTGTACATATTTTCGACTTTACTTTCATTCATTGTGCTCCCATTCTTTCCTTATAAGTATACTTGAAAAATATATTAATAAATCAATTTGCCTTACTCAAATTGTCTTAAAGTCGATCAAACAGTAATTTATTTTCAAAAATACTTTTGGCTTTCAACGCTTCATAAGTGGAATTCCACCCCCCCTCCCGCCCTTCTTTGTTATGGGTACCATTTTTGGGTAATGTTATTAAATACAATCCACAGTACACAGAACAGCTCGTCATGAAAAGAATGGGACCATGCTACATATGAGTAATTTAAAGTGAAATTTTCGTTGTCACTTTCTAATTCTGCACCAATTTATTACTTCTTGTTTTTTATGGTAAGAATCTTATTGATTACCATGATTTATGAGTACTGATTCACTTTGGATTTTCTGTTTTATGGTAAGAAAGGTAACTTATGGTTATCCCTTGTTTTTTACTTTGGAAAAACGAGACATTTGCTTTGCTTTGCGTGTTATATATATGGTTTAGTTTTTTTAAGATGATATATCCAATAAACAATATATCAAGACGATATACAAAAATTTCATTATTTATAAAAAATAATAATTATTCTTCATTCAAATACCCTATATATATTACCTTGTTGTTCCATCTCGATTTTGAATCTTAACACCCAAAAAGTCTATTCAAACAAGCCCACATTTTATCCCTCACAGGTTTTAACTAAGACAAACAAAAGAATGTACATGACAATTATTTGTTTCTGCAGAACTGGTAGACAACCCAAAGTATCACTCCAGACAGAGTCAAGGACATGGAACTAAACCAATTTATCAAAAACAGAAAACATGGGAATTTTGGATCACCAAAGTGATTTCAAGTCGGAACAAAGAAAAGTTTATAGTAGGCTGAAGCATCCAACATTCTACTCATTCTCATCACTATCCTCGTCGTCGTCGTCGTCATCAACGTCGATGATAGCTTTAGCTTTAGATTTAACTTCCCTCTTCCTTATCTCTTTTTCTAGTTCAGGTGGAAGTGTGGATCTCAGCATCTGGAGATTGATCTCAAGTTTAGAATCATCGGATTTCATAACTTCAAACACGAGGAAATCTCCCTCCTGCAGATCATGTTCATCCACCAGCTGCCTCCATCCAGAGCCAAATGACTTCTGCTTCCTTTTCCCATAGAAGTATATCTCATAAATCTTCCCTAAGAATCTCACATTTGCTAGGACATTAGTTGAGGGCAAAATTGAGTCCAACCGACTTGGAAAATTCTGAAACCATAACAGGTACAGATAAAAAATTAGTATGACAACTTATGTATTTTCATTGGCAATATGTCACAGACCACATCAAACGACGATGATCATGTGGTGGGACTTGCACAATTAACATTATATTAGAATAAATGTAAAAACATTACCATATGACAAAGAGGTTTCACTGCGGATTTCATTAGAACAATATCAAAGAATGGTTTATCCCCTGAAAGTGGCATCACTCCGTCGTCCTGTCCTATATCAGATTCATCAGAGCTCTTCACAAGTTCAGTAGATGATTCATCCTCTGATTCATATGAGGACTCATTCATCTAAAACGTTTAATAAAAAAAAAAAAAAGAGAAGTCAGTAAACAACAACAACGTACAAAAGTCTTCTAAAAGCATCAAGAAATCCTCTTTAAAAGTTAAAGAGCTCTTGCTTCATTTTTTGTTTCTTTTTTGAAGTGTTTTGAAGCTATTCCATATCTCACAGTGTCAGAGCTCCTAATAGTTTCGGAAGCGGATCCATCCTCCGATACATCTAAGGGCTCCTTCATCTGAGACACACCCAAAAATTAAGAAAATTTCATGAACAATGACTTCACAAAAGGGGCTTCTAAAAGCAACAAAAAACAAGACTTCGAAGCGAAGTTCAATGTGTTTGAGATTCTCACAGGATCAGTGGATGGTTCATACTTTGATACGTGCAGGGGCTCATTCTTCTGAAACACAGAAAAGAAAGCCATTGAACAGGGACTTTACACAGAAGACTTATCAAAGCAATAAAAACAAAACAAAAAACTGAAAACAACAAAAAAAACACTCTTTAAAAGTTAAAGATCTGTGTGTTTCCTTTTTTTTTTTTCCTTGAAGTTTTTGAAGCTTAGATCAAGTCCAACTATAGTGGTGATTAAATTGGATATAATTTCAGATAATTCTCTCAAGATTTTCTAAACCAGTTACAGAAAAAAAATTCTTCAAACTTGATAAGGTTACAAAATATTTTGTCGGATACGAAATCATTATAAGCAAAAAGAATCATCTTATTCTATTGATTCTATCATTAAATATTGTCCTACTCCTTCAAATTAATGGAATTGTGTGTTTATATACACAAAAAGACTCAAATTTTCATATATCTCTACTATTATAAAAGTATGGATCACAACGAATACCTTTGTCTCAGCCTGAAACATGGTGTGAAGGGTGTCCCAAGCTTCCTTTGCGGTCTTACCATCAACAATCCTCATGAAAATGGCGGGTGAAAGAGATTGGTGAATAAGAGATAGAGCTTTTGCATCATTCACCATGTCTTGTCTCAGCTCCTGCATTTCTTTAGTACTGATCCTTTCTGTTGGTTCTGGCTTTTTATAGCCTTCTTCCACCGAATGCCACAGCCCTTCTGAAATCAAAAGTTTTTTCATCTTTTTGGACCAACCTGGGAAACCTTGTCCAGAAAATGTGGGAACACTGAATTTGGAGCTTGAACCAACCATTTCTTTTGATTTTGTTGCTGCAAAACAAGCTAAAAGACATAAAGATGGTGTTTTGAAGCTGACTGAAACTTTATTTATATGGTGTCAATGTTCTCATTTATTTCCATTACTTCAATTTGCAGGCAGGTGAGGGTGGATTAATTGTAATATATCTAACATTCAACACATACAATACGATAATCAAACACAATTTGAAGACCTAATTATAGTTTAGGTAAAAGTTAATGCTGGAAATTTCAGCTTCACCAAGTATTATTTTGTATCCATACTAATTAATTGAAAAGTACAAATACATGAGCTTTATCATTAATGTCAAATTGAAATGTAATTGATACAACAGTTTTAGTGTTTTACCATTGCATTTATATTTACAAATGCTCTCATTTATACCCGAACTTTACTATAAAATGTCAAAATTAATATATATTAAACGAACTCCGTCCAATTTTACATTTGTAAATATTTTATAATGATGGTATTATCATGATGTAAAACTACAAATTGAGTAACAATAAACAAGATATGCACAAATAATTATTATTTAGTAATATAATTTTAAAATAAAATACACTAGGATTGGAGTGATAATTTTGAAATAAAAAATTATGATTCGATATTTGAAATTTAATTTCTAAAAAAATTGAGGTATAAGATAAAGAATAGAGAGAATAAAATAAACAAAATTCAACAAAAGCAGAACAAATTATTTTATCTATATCTAATTTTTTACAAATTAAATTTAAAATATAATCTCATAAATTTTGTTTTTGAAACTATCGCTCCCTATCCATATGTACTCTAATTTTTAATTTCGTTATTAAACTACGGATATCTAAATATCTTAAATATGGTTGTTTATTATTACTCAACATATAATTTGATATTATTATAATGATAAATTTGTTTAACCACACATATATATAATGCGAAATTAAATGAATAATTAAATAAGTATTTAAAAGGGTATATCTATCGTTATAAAATATTTATAAATGAAAAATTGGATGTAGTCCATGTAACATGTATCAATTTAATATTTATGATAAAAAGCGAATATTAATTAGATTTTTTGTAAAGACTCGTGTATCAACTAGATCATTTATAAAAACTTATATATCAATTTAATATTAATGATAAAACTCGTGACCAAAATGACTTTTAAGCCAAGTATGTGACCATAGCTGCTAATACAAACAAATATTCATATGAGCTTACACCTAAAATAAAACAAAAAGGACAAACATATGAAAAATGTAACATACCCTGCACAATGTCATTAAGTACCATTCAATATTTAATGCAATCAAACAAATACTAAAACTCAATGAGCACACATATATTTCAAACAATCTTCCAACTCAAAAAGAATGAATTTGAACCGAGTGACATCATATATATGTAACTCGGGTCATATAGTTAGAAGCAACAATTCTTTAAGAGTACTATTAAAATAAGTTTACGAACTTTGCCATGATGTCACAATAACAACATGAGCAACAATCAAGCATTGCCAACATATATCAAATTTACTAATAGTTATCATTCTAGTACAATAAGGAACATATTTGTTGTGTTGTTTTGCTGTTCAACTAGTTCATAAGCAAGGGTTCTTCCATAGCATGATTATTCAATTTATCTTACCAACAGTTGCCTAGATCCCATGTGTTATGTAATTTTCTTGAGAAGCTGAAAGGTCTTGAACCTTCTATCTACCTTAAGCTTAGTAAAACCTATCCACCTTACTCTTACTATACTCTTCAATCCAATGTGTATTCAACCAGGAGTGTGGAAAATGTTGTGGTTCTTCTATATAAAGGTAGTATAGCCATCTTGTAGAAGTATTCATGGCAAAGGTGCAAAGTATGGGAACTTTGATGATAAATCTATGATGTGCACAGGGAAAATATTATATTTTTTAAGCTTTTTTACAATGCCATTATTCTTCTATAGTTAGTGCAAATCCCAAATTTTATGTAAAGAATGCATTAAAACAATAAGAAAGTTAAAATCACTGTCAAGTTGCAAATAACAAGTTGAACATCTCCTATAAGGAAAGTATATTTTAAAGCTTTTACATACACAAATATATAATGAGCAGTTTTTTTTATTACCTCAAGAAATACCAAAAATTCTGAAACCCTTAATAAATAATCCTAAAGTTACTTAAAAGGAGGAAATGTTTGTGTTAGTGCAATATCACATGCAAAAATTAAAATGCATGTGTACAATGACCAAAACACACAAAATAAAGGAAAAAGAGTAACATTAAAAAAGCTTGGACAAAATGATCAAAATCTCCTTCTTTGTTGAACTTTCTTAACACTTCAATGATCAAACAAACTTGATTCTTCTTTGGTTTGCTACAACATATAAGACTATAAAGAAAGCCAAGTAACCATGGAGTTTAGAAAATTGAACACTAAATAAATAAATAAAAAAACTATTGGAATTGAAAAATATTCAGGGCCACCAGTCAGCCATTTTTTACCACACTTATTTGAGTTTGGAAAATAACTTAACAAAAATAGATATTATTAGCACATACGTTAAATACGAAAAAAATGAGACTATAATCCTCCAACTATCTTTAACATATCGAAACACAAATCATAAATTTAACAAGTCTGTCATTATTAATTTTTCAAGATCTTTTCCCTCTTTTCTTTCATTTGATATTGTTTAAAATACTAGAAATAATAAAAATAAGAAATGATGAGACTTGAAATAGTTAAATATACTAGTCATATAAAAACAAAATTATCCAGTCACAAACATAGCAATTATACTAATTTCTTTTAAAAACATCAAAGCCTTTTTTACATGTTCCCACTACAAACCCATTTGGTTCCAGTTTCTTTAATTTGAAACAAGATTTTATTATTGCAAATCTGTTAAGAGTTAATATTATTATACATACATTCTTATTCAAATGGTATTTTAAATATATGGGTATATGAGTGATTGTTTAGCCCATACATATAGCATATGTAAAATTATCACTTTTCTACTTCTATTTCTTATGAGTGTTCGTTTGGTATTGTACAAATTGAACCAAAATTTTGGTTTGGTATACTAAAATACTACAAGGATTATTGAATTGAGTTAATTGGTTCAGTTTGATAATTATTATTTTTTTTATGTTTTGATAATCAATTTTTTTAAAAAAAGAAGAAATATTTAAAAAATTAAATATATAATTATAATTATATCTTCCAGTTTTTATTTTATATTTTTGGCATGGAAGAAAAGTAAAAATAGTATAAAAATAAATAATAGATATAAAATATAAAATATATATAAAAAAAAGTAATTCTGTATTCGATGTGGTTTGATAAATCGAAACTAAAAAAATCAAAACCATAGCGAATACCAAAATTTCATAAAAATTAAAATCAAATACCGAATCGAATTTTCAATTCAGTTTCGATACGTATTGAATTTTTTATTTCGATTTGATTGGATTGATTTACAATCTGTAAACACCCTATTATTTCTAGAGCTAATAGAATCTTTTTTAAACAAAATGCATATATACAAATGTGCAATGTGGATGGTGTGGAATTAGTACAAGAAATTAATTCAAAGAAAATAAAAAATAATTAAAATGAAAAACAAAAAAGAATTGTACTAAAACAGTTTATAAGAACCAAAATATTGATTTTTTTTCTTCAATTTTTAAGCATGATCCATTTGTGAGAATCTAGTCACCTAGCTAATTGATACATAGAGTTGCTTGGTATAGGTGTTTTAACAACTTGGTTTGATTTGATACTGCTACACTACATTTTTCGCCAAATTAAGTGGAATGAACAAAAAAAACAACAATCATCCTCAAAATGTCAAACCTGTGATATAACGCATTTAAGAAATTTTCAGTAAAATATTGATACTTTTTTAATAAGATTTTAACTTTTTATGTGATGTTTGGTGATTTGAATATTACGTAAATATGTTAGTGTGCTAAATTATTAAGTTTATCAAATCATAAAGTGAAATCGCATGAGGTAACGAGAAAGAAGAAGTATACTCACAGATATAATATCTTTGTGTAATTTTAAATGGCAAAAAAAATTAGAATCGAAAAATAAATAAATAAATAAATATATATATATATATATATATATATATATATATATCACCTTTCAAATGATCTTTCTCGGAAGATGGATCAAACTCTTTGATTTCTGGTAACACTGTTAATTAATCACAAAACAAAAGAAAATAAAAGCCGTAAATACTTAAAGTAAATAAAAAATTAAAAAAAAAAAAAAAAAAAAAAAACTGTGTTTTGTACCAACCTGAATAAACCTCTACTCTCACCGCCGTAGTCTGTGTTTGTGTACTCTTTTTTCGGACAAAATGACATTAAACATTAGGGATTTCGTCATTCATCAGCAATGATGTCAGCATATTTTGCTTATTAATTTTTCTGTTCATTGGCATATCCTTTTATTAATTTGTGTCCAAATATAATCAATATGAGAATAGCTGGATTTGGTCCCATGTCAACATTCAATTTCAGTTTTTCCATTTTAGTTTCTTTTTTTTTATTTGAACTTAAAAAAAAAAGGAAAAAAAAAAAAAAGAAGAAGAAAAAACTTGACTAACATTGGCTATTTTAGAAAATAAAAGAGTATGGGAATTAGTATAATTTCATGCTATTATTTTGCCACAAAGAGATGCCTCTTGTTAAAATAGAGCAACAATTTTCATTCTAAACGTGTGAAATTTAACATTTTGTAGATATGAATATTACTTCCATCCCAAATTAATGCTTCCCGTGCTCTTATTAACCAGTAACTTGACTATTTTTTTATACACAATAATGACTAATTCATCAACTTTACTTTAAAATACATGAATATTATTAATCAACATAACAAATTAAGATTTGAAAGTTTTGTAATAATAAAATAAATAATGAATTATTATAGTAATAAAGTTATAAGATTAAATACTTTGACTTTATTATTATAGTAAATTATGTATTCACTTTGGGTATAGAGAGTAACATAATTAATTTTTGAACATTGTAAAATTTCCCAAACTATTAGTAATCGAAGTCTTAACACCAAAAAATTTTCTTATTAATTTGGTCTTATTTCTTGGAAATATGCTAAGGTTTTATAATTGTTTCATTGTTGTTCAGTTGGAATTTCGTAACTAAGGTATAGTAATGAACTTTTATTCTTTCTGCTTTGTCTTAAAAGTTATTGCGATGAAACTCAAACATATTATTAGGCCTCGTGTGTTTTTCCTCTCATTTTTTTTATTTTTTATTATTTATTATTTTAAATATATAAATTATATTTGTTTTACTCAATTTTATTAAATAATTTATTTTATTTTTTTAATTTTTCTACTTAAAATACTTTTCAACTATATTTCTCTTATATTTAAATTTATTCTTGTAAAATGTTAATCAATCTTCACATCTAATCAACTCATGTCCCTTCAATCTTACACAATAAGAACCTGTGATTATCCACAAACTCTAATTATTATATTGTTATTACAATCTATATCACTAAAATGGACCACAACTATTCACTAATTTTTATTATATTATCATCTACATAAATAATGTGGAATCCACAACTATCCACTAACTCTTATTATATAAATTTGTTACCAATTATATCATTAATATGAGATCCACTATCTAAAATTTATTCTAATAAAATATTTAACTCACATAAAATATTAATTATGAAACACACCAGTACCAAATCACTTAATATTGTATATTTTGAAAATAATTCCACTTAAAACAATGAACTAAACATAATTTTATTTTCAATCCTATAAATTTTATACGTGACAATAATTATCTAAACATGTTTTCAGTTTCACCGAAAACTAATAAAATTTATTAAAAATGCTGGAAGTGGAAATTACCAATGAAAGGAAAACCAAAGGAGGCCTTAGATTTTAACAATAGAAGAATCACATTTTAAATGTCTTGCAAGCAGCACACCTAAGCCTCTGGACATGGGCAATTGTTACCACGTAGAACAATAATCCTCTCCCTAGCAATTGTCCCAACCTAGAATCAAATCAATGATTCGAGTTTTGATACCAATTATAGAACGAAACGTCCGCAATTGTACTAAAAACTTTAATTAATAGCAGCAATACAACTTAAATTTTTAAATCTTTATAACAATCGAAGTTTATGACTATTGTTTGTATGTCCCGTACCCTCGGCCTCTATCACATGGGGAATTATTTCGCGAGACCAATGTGAAAATAGAAAAACAGGTATTACTATAATACGTGTAGACAAATTAATTTTATGAGTAATTAAATGATATCACGTGTAAAAGAAGTAACTTGAATTAATTAGATTTCTAAAATAAAATAATTGATATTATAATATATATTTTACACATATCATCTTTTAAATGTGCATAAAATTAATTTGTCTACAATATGAAAATTATGAGTATTTTTCTTATTCAACTGGAATATCATCACACTTGGTAACCTCATGATCAAGTCAAGTTCAATTGGTGTAAAAACCTTTTTCCTCAGCTCAAACTCGTTTCATTTGTGCTTGCTGATGCAGGAAGCCTTGAATTTTTTTCCCAATATCATAAGCATACAGCCAATACATGATAATGTTATTTTTAGATACGAATCAAAAATTCCGTAGAAGTTATTTCAATCCATATTTCCAAAATCGAATTGAATCAATCGATTCAATTGAAAATCGGAGGTCGATCCGATCCAATTAGACATATAAAACTGAATTTTCGACTTGATTGGTCTGGTTTGACCCATTTTAAATTTTTATTTTTATTTTTTTAAGTAGTTATTTATCACTTTTACATTTAAAATATATTACATAACAATTAATTTATTATATTATCATTTTACATAATATAATAAAAAAATATAATCAATTTTCATTATACCGGTCCGATCGATAATTAAATTGATTCAATCAATTGAACCGCTAATCAATAGCAAAATCGATTTAATTACTGATTCGTTACGAAAACACTAAATTCCACATTCAACAATGACTCTCTTATCTATGAGCAGAAAAATAAAACTTTCCCAGTTCATAGATATCTCACAAGTATGACCAAAATTGCAATCAGAACCAATTACCTTGTTTTATGACAGCTTAATTTAAGCTCACGACTTCTTAATGGCCTAATAATCCATTCAGTAACATGTTGGGCATATATTGTTTGTTATAGTTAATAATGAATCTTGTTCACTAATAAAGACATATAAGCATGTGAAACGACAAAAGTCTACACTTAAAAAAAAAAAAGTCTTAAAATGTTGCAGCAAATAGATACACTGTAAAACAAAAAGCAACAGCTGAAAAACAGACGGGCTTGCAGTGATGAATGAAAAGATAACAAGCAGCAACTGAATCTATTACCAAACTTCGTCCTATACTTTCACCGAGAACTTTTAATTGGTATATTGAAAATGTGTACTCGTAAACTTGAACTCTCTGACTGTATCTGTACATAATCCCTGTTCTGAGCTGCAAAATCAGTCGTCGGCTACTAGGAGAACAATATCAAATAAGAGCTTCTTCATCAGGACACATTGATGCCGACGCCAGGTATAAACTGATTTCACTAAGGCAGGCATTCAAGAATATCAGGTTGAAGCTCTCTGCCAATAGGAGTTATAACTAGAGAAGTGCTGGTTTACACTCCCTACAGCTAAAACCAGAACAGTCTGTAGCATATTGATAGAAACTACATTGCAATATCAGAAACCAATCAGTTCCAAACAAAGATAAATTTTCTGAACATTTTCAAACCTTCGAACCAGATTTTGCTACCCTTCATGCATTTCAGGCAATGAAAGCCAATCTATGCACACACAGAATGGAGCAATTTTATAACAACATTGTTCTATGGCTTAATGGACTGATTCATATCAAGATGCACATGAGACATCAGAGCAAAAATATGCTATCCCAGCGAAGCATCCATGGAAGTTCAGAAAAGAGAGTTTTTCAGCCTAACAAGGACAGCTTACCCAGACAGGTTTTCCCAGAGTTGTCTATCTGAAAAAGATATTACTAATATTCCAATCTTCGTCATACTAATTCCACTGTAAGAAATAAAATTATTACTACATGAAGAGTCTAATCGGTCATGAAGCTCAAGAGAAATCTACCATGCTCATGATGAGTCAAGAGAAGCCAAGAAAAACTCAGACACAAGGAGCACAGATTGATACATATAGAAATATGTCATATCTAAGCTACAATGTTATAACAAATCCACAAAGCTGAATAATAAAAATTGCCTTTTTGAAACTTCAAATATTATTTTCACCATACTTTGGAGCCAAAAAAATAACTGTCAATAAGAACATCGCAAGTGACGGTGTTCCAGTATTATAGCAATATAGAATTGATGGAAATATGGGTGAAAATATACATTTTAGCATGATTCCTAAAACTTTACATCTTAATTGAAATGTTTAGCTGAAAAAAGAAGAGCAACTGTCAAACATGTACCCATGGGTAATAGAAAGCAATAATCAAGCAAAATTCCTAGCAGCTCACAGTGAAGTGAAAATAAAACTAGTCCAATTTCTGTTATACAGATAACAAGAAACTTAGAAGACCATCCTAATTCTTCTTTTCCCCCTCTTCAATCTTTGGTTTTTTAGCTGTTGCCTGTGAATACAAGAAAGTGCCAAAAATCGCAATAGCAGATCCAAGTGCATTCAGAGGCCGAACTGGATTCCTGAATACCAGCACAGTAGCAACAATAACCACCACTCTCTTCATCGTGTTCCCGACTGAGAATGTAAGTGGGCTAATGTCATCAAGCGCTTCGTATGAGGACTGGTTATAGAGATGGTAAAATATTCCAGATAGTAATACCCATAGGTAAAATGTGGATGGCTTTCCAATGGTTGCAATAGCTTTATGATATCCTGCAACCCATTGAGACCCTTCCACAAATACAGCCACCGGAAACAGATAAAACAGTGAGATTATACTAATCCAACCATACAAATTCAACCCATTCACTTCTTTGAAACTCTGCAAGCTCTTTTTGGAATAGATGTTTCGAAGTACAAATCCAACATTGCTGATCATAGCACCCCATAAGCCTTCAAAATTGAAGGAAACTTCAGTGATGGCAGCCAATGAGCAACCAAAGACAATCGGGAGGATGGAAAGCCAGACTTTTAGAGGATATGAATCACCAAGAAATGATGAGAACACAACTGAAAAAACAGGCTCCGCAGATTTTATAACATGAGTGAAAGAAACAGCCACTTTAGAGAATGAAACACATGCTGAGATGTGGCCTATAGTGTGGAAAAGTGCAGGTCCAAGAAGCGCAACAATAAATGACATATCAATTTTTGGGCAGGGCTGAAGCTTCAAAGACCAGAGAATAAACATCCAAACAGACCCACAAAATAGCTGAAACGATGCAAGAAGCCAAGGATATGGGAAAATATTCAGCACCTTCTTATTATAGATATTGAAAACAATGTTCTGAAAATACCAGAGGCCAAATATAACAGCTAGCTTGAGTTTCTTGTTTGTCTTTGCGACTTCAACTTCACCATCTGGGCTGGATTCTTGTGGGGTTCCAGAGGCGGCTCCGAGTGTCTGAGATGAAAATCTTGAAGAAACTCCAAAAGGGTGTCCCAAGGTTTTATCAAAATCTGATCTTGATTTGGAGATCTGACAAATGGTGTCTGCAGAGGACCCAGATGAGAAGCCATGCTTAAAACTTGAGTTAGGATTTCTGAATGGAAGAGAGGGACAGCAAGCATTTCGGTGATTCTGAGTCCTGTTCACAAGATATGGATTTAGAAGTGAAGCATCAACGGGGTATCTACAACTGGAATTGGAGGAAGTGACATTAGAGGGTGGAAGAAGATTTAAAGAAAACATTTCTAAGGGATTCAGGGCAATAGGAAACCACGAAAGAATTATCCCTCTCCACTCTTTTGAATCAAGAAAACATAATATACTAGTTGAATAAAGCTACCAACTATTCAAACACAAGGTCTGAATTCTGCACATTTTTTCTGGAACAAGAAAGAATTGCAGAAGATTTTTGTGTGAGGGTCACTGTGTTGATATCAAAATCGAGCACACGTGTCTCAAGAAAAATTAATTCAGGATGGAATATTTTACTAGCAGCTAGGCTGCTACACTGATCTTACATGTGGCTGGCTGTAGGTCTTTTTCTATAAAAGGAAATAAAACTAATGCTGGGTTTGTGATTTTTTTATTTTTGAATAGAAAATCTCTCATAACACAAAATAATAATAGTAATAATAATAATAATAATAAAATAAAAAGGAAAAACAATAAGACATTGCAAAGATACAAAATATTTTGTTTATGAATAGAAATAAATCACACTTAATTCATTAAACTTATTTGAAACACTAAAAAGGATTAATTAACTAATTAATTAAATTCCTCAATGGAAATTGGGAAAAGGTTTTTGCGATTTAAATATATTCTTCTCTTTCCTTTTATTCTTTTCTCTTCATTCTTTATGCTCATCTAAAGCTAAGAATTTTTTTTTTGTCCTTGATAAAATTTTTTTTTTCAAAAATTGCTTTGCCTTAAATAATAGTAAAAATTATTTTGCTTCTATTTATTTTTCTTTTCATTTTCTATTCCCGAAGAAAAAGAAAAAGAAAGAAAAATGAAAAATTGAAAACAAAAAATGAGCATTATCCAGATTTAAGTAATTGACCAGACAATTAACTCCGATGATAGTTGATGTCAAAATTTTTGTTCGATATACTTTTAATTTGATATTGTATCTTATATTATATATTAAAAATAGATATCAATTATATAAACTATTTACTTAAATATATATTTATCGTAAACTATGAAAAATAGGAAATTGTAATTTTTCATACCACATGAGGAATGTTTTTTGCCAAGATGCAATAACTGAGGACATATGAGTGGAAATAACTCCATTTTAAAAACATAATTATTGGCATAAACCTGATATTTTGTCATTATTGTCTACATTTTCAAATATTCAGAAAATCTAAGAAGTTTAGCCCAATTTTATTCATAGAGCTTCAAACTCCGGCATTAAGGCCCAAGAAATGTGTCTCAAAATGGATGTTTCTTTTTTTGGTGTACTAATTTAACAATGAAATAAAAATTGGATGGTAAGGCATTCCTTTCTCTTTTTAATTTTGCTCTTTTCTTCTTCTCTTGGTTTTAATAAAACCATGAGAATTCACTTTCCTTTTTTTTTTTTTTTTTTTAATTGGATTGTAGTTTTCACTTTTATCTCTTGGAAAAAAGACTTCTAGCTCTAGTAACCAGCCAATGCACGATAAATATAATATATGAAAATATTCAATGACGAACGAACACACATTCCATGTGGGACGTTAAATTACATGTAAATATATATATATAGTCCATGTGGAATACTATGTCATATATATATTATATATATATATATATATATATATATATATATTATATATATATATATATATATATGAACGACAGGAGATTACGCTAATATTAGCAAAATATTAGATTGATCAATGTTGTTGGGCTGCATTTCATTCTTTGGTTGTTTTTTTTTTTTTTTTATATTTAGTTATTTGAGATTTATACTCAACTAAATTTTGAAGTAAATACCACCCCAAAAAATATTTATCGGGTAAAATCGATCACGTGATATCTATATTGTACACACATATGAGTCGGCAATTTATGTCTGGAGCAACAACATACTTGAACTGACCTCTCAAACAACCTTTTTAAATCGTTAGTAGGAATTGAACTCTCAATCTTCATATTAGTACCTCAAGCGCTCTCCATTGTAACACGTAACTTATTTAATTATAGTGTTGTGTAATCCACAACAATACTTTTAGTGATGTTAGATTTCAATGCTTTCAACGATATTGGATTTGAATCTTACGAAGTAACTATTGTAAATCTAAACCCTTAAGCATATTGTTCAAGAACAATTTTTTTTTCTCCTCTCTTCTACATCTAATATTCATATGTTAGGTTCTTACACAATACTCACATTAAATTACATTTTATTTTGGGATTATTGTATTTCTTGTGGTCGCTAAAGTTTAATTGCAAAAAATACTTCCATACAAATTTTAATAATGGCTAAAATTGAAAATATTGATGATTTGATTCTATCAAGTATTAGGGAGAAATAATGGAAATATGTGTTGAACTTTGTATAAATTGTTCCTTGGGTACAAATTTTGAATTATTTGGCAAGAATTAAGAAAATACAATGTACTGCCACGTGGAAGAATCAGATGTAGAAGAATACATCATCAGCAATGTTGACACTCTCACCAATTTTGACCTTGTCAGATTGAGTCAAATCGCCAGTAACTTGAGTGTAAGCATCCAACGGCTTGGATTTCTCCACGTCTGCACCACTCAAAATCTCCGTCTCCCCCAGTTGCCTCATAGCGCTAACCGGACAAAGCAGATCCCCTCCTTCCTCCCCTATCGAAACCACGGCGTTTAAATCACAGTGGGTGTCACTGACGTCATCTATCGCCGGAGACGGAGTCGGAGAACTTACTGAATTTTGCCCAGATTGGTTCTCCGGAGCAGGCGATGGACTGCTGGTGGTATTTATGCTCGGAGTGTCATCGCCAGTCCCTCCGTCAAGTTCCGACGCAGGAGATGGAGTTCCAACTGAATTGACATCAGTTGAACCGTTGGAGATAAAGCTCGGGGTGCCATTTTCAGTTTCCCCAACGTTCGCCGGCGCCGGAGACGGAACTCTAGGAATATTGCCATTCGCAGAAACGCCGGACAATGGAGCCGGAGAAGGAGCCGAGTTGTCGGAAGCTGCGCCGGTGATTGGCTGATTCCCTCGAGAACCGACGACGTCATCCAATGACGTCATGACGGAGACCACAACTATCCACCTGTTATGATAAACCTCCGTCGCGTCCACCGCAACGCCGTCCACATTAACCGCGCCGTCAACGGAATCAACAAGGACAGTCTTGTTCGGAGCCAAAGTGTCGAGCTCCATTCCACCCGCCGTCAACTTCGCAAGATCAGCAAAACGATGTCGCATGGGCACGACATGGTGACGGAAGTCGTAACGGAAACCGCCGGCTTTTAGAAACAAATTCTCGTCAGAAACTGCGAAAACAGTGACGGACGTCAAAGATAACAGCTCCGATCTTCTGATAGCCATAGCTGCAGACACCACATTGTATCCCGTCCTCCTCAAGGCCCTCATTGCACGGTCAAGAACAGTTCGGTTCACCTGACGTGGAACGGCGTCCGCCATCGGATCAGCATATGGGACAGAACATTTTGTAGCGAATGAGGGGTCCAGTACGCCATCGATTCCGTGTACGGTGAGATGCTCGTCCACGTAGAGATCGGGCTGACGGATTTTGACGGCTATCATTGGGTTCTTGAATGGAGATGAAGAAATTGAAATTTCGCCGCCGTATGAACTTCTGAAGAGGTAAAGGCAGTTGTTGTTGTAAAGGGTCCGGAGCTCATCGCCGTCATCACGTGAGGAGAGGGTGGGCCACGTGAGGACGAGGGGTGGCTTGAGGGTGTGGTAGAGGAGGAGGGAGATGGAGGGGCGCGGTGGAGGGCGGCGATTGTTCAAGAACTTGGCGGCAGCGAAGGAGAATGCAAAGTCTGGTGGGACAAGAAGGGTGCCGGAGAAGTTGGCGGTGGTGGAGAAGGAGACGATCAAGGAGGCGAAGAGGGAATAGCCTCGGGTACGGAGGATGTCAGCGGCGAGAAGAGCGGAGGAGGGTGGTGGGAGGAAAGGGGTGGTGGTGGAGGAGGCGCCCCAGCTCCAAGAAAGGAAGCAGAATAGGGGAAGAGAGAATGTGAAGAGTTTGATGCAGCTATAGTGGTATGGATCCATAGTTTTCTTGCTTGGCTTAATTTCTGTTGTTGAATTTCTTGTTTGTTGATGGAGAATTGGAGAATTCTTGGCGTATCAGTGTGTGTTTCTTGGTTTAGTAGGGCAAGAAGAAATGGCGAAGAAGATGTAATGGCGGGATAAACTGAATCTGTAACTGCTTCTGAAAGCAATGCTCTGAGAATGAGATACGAACTCAGAAAGTATAATGTATTTTAGCAGCAGCCTGAATTTTGAAAGCAGTTTTCAGCTGGAGCAGGTTTTGTCCCAAACTATTCAAATCATACACCTTCTTCTCCGTTTTTGGCTTCTCAAACTCTGATACCACCATAGATATTATTTGAGTGGAAGTGTAGATTATTTGATATTAAAAGTTTTATTAAATTGTTATATGCACATTTAAACTGCCATGAATTTTTTCCAATTTTCATCAAGCTCACTGATTTCTTGTTTTGCATGATTGCATCATAAGTGCCAGAATGAATTTTTTGTCCTTGGAACGACTTAGTGGTAGAATCAGATTATGTTCAGTGATATTCTTCTCTACATATATCTGCTTAAGAGCATTGTCTGACTCTGAAAAATATTGACCTGCTTGAATAAAGAATCATTTATATGGGAAATTTATACAACAAATATAATATTCCCCTTGATAACGGCTTTCGTCGATCTGAGACTTGGAACTTGTTAGAAATGAATGATTCGAGTGGATAAATGTTCATTTTTAAATCATGAAATACGAACTTGTGTTTTCGGGGTCGGACATGATCATGGTCTCCTATGGTCAGGATCCAAGTCCAAGATGTGGGCTGGAGTATGACGAAATTTGTTAGAGGAGTTAGTAGAATTACCTTTATATGATTTGCTTAAGAAATTACCCTCATAAGTTCGAATTGAATATATTAACGTAAAAAGACGTATATTTTAACTTATTTGGGAAACTCATCCTCGTAGTGAGGTTATTTTGAACATGACAGTAAAGTTTGTTGTCAATAGGTATGTATATTACTTTCTTTGAGCATAAAAAACAATGTTTTCTTTTCTTTCTTTTTTTTTTCTAATTGATTTGTGAGGATTTTCATTAATGATAGTATTAAAATGTTAACAATACAATACCTATATGCATAGATATAAGAAAACCCAAAATCTGTCAAGTATATCTTGGCTACTCTAGCATTGACTTGAATTCCAATTGCTCTCAACAGAATTTATTGAATATAAATTTCACATGTCCTGTTATTTGTTTAATCATTACTTCTATTATCAATAAAAAATAAAAATAAAAAAATAAAAAAATAAAAACATGGCTACCACCATAAAAATATTGATGTCCTAAAGAGATTTTATTTAAAATTTAGGCTGAAATAAGATATGAAAAAAATATATTTTTTTAAAATAGATTTTGTTCTTACACTGGTGCTACAAGAACATAGACTTTGTCTATCAAGATACAACATTCTTGTCCCCTGGGGCACAGCTCAACTGGCGGAACAATTGACTTGGACTTGCTTCCAGCAGCAGGGTGGGGGTTCGAATCCTGGTGGGAACCTGCGGATGCATTTCAGTATGAAGCAATCACTGGACTGTCAGTGGGACTTTGCGACTGAGGTGTCTCGAGCGATCACTGTGGGTTGGGCTCCTTGTGCGCAGAAGTGTACAGTTCTTGTTGGGAACCTGGGTGTCTGTGGGTTGGGTTCCTTGTGCGCAGAAGTGTACAGTTCTTGTTGGGAACCTGGGTGTTGGTTGAGGCATATCCCGCGATTTACCCCCTCCTAGGTGCTAGGGACAGGTGTCTAGGAGGTCCAGAATTAGTCTGGCGCAAGCTAGGAATCTGGGTTAGTTGGGCTCCTTGTGCGCAGAAGTGTACAGTTCTTGTTGGGAATCTGGGTGTTGGTTGAGGCATATCCCGCGATTTCCCCCTCCTAGGTGCTAGGACAGGTGTCTAGGAGGTCCAGAATTAGTATGACGCAAGCTAGGAATCTGGGTTATAAAAAAAAAAAAGATACAACATTCTTGGTAAGAATTAATACAACACTATACTAATTTTGAGACGAACCCAAAGCTTGAGTATCTGCTTGAAAGAATAACAAAAAGCTTGAAAATAATCAACAATTATTTATAAGAGTATAAAAGACGAAGAGATAAAAAATAATTAATTTGAATTATTATGGGATGGAGAAAACGGAATGAGAGACCGCCTATTTATAAAAGTTTAGGTGTCCATCTTTGTAAGGTAATAACCTTTGACCCGAATCAATCTAAACCATTGAATCACATTTTTTAAAATGTGATCGTGATCTAATAATTTATATTTCATTCATTCGCAAATGTTCACAATTTTTACTGTGCATCTCTTACATTTGTGCCCTATAATCCTGAATAATTATAATTCTTAATACACACTTTGTTATCACCCTCAATCACATGACACCTTTTGAAGTTAAATTTTTTATTTTCATTAAATTGGAGATCTTTTCAATTCACCTCCATAATTCCAAGAAAATATTCATTCAATTTTCATTTCTTGTATAGCAGTATTCATGTGATTGAAGCAGCTGGATTTACCATTGATCTCATTCACACAGACTCTTCACATAATTCTTTCTTCTAATTCATGCAAAGTCTTTCCAAGGACTTCTTCCACAGATTTAAGCAAATTGTGGCTATAAGGGAGACTGTGGCGATAATGCCTTTAGCAGAGGTGACCTTGCCACCGAAACAATCACATTACACGTACCATATACGAAACATATCATGTAGGAATATAATATAAATTTTTATTAAAAATTATGGTGAAAAAAATCAGTCAAAAAGTAGAGTAATGAATAGATGTAGGGGTAAATATAAAAATATAAAAAAAATATTTGAGAGCAAAAATACAACTTATTTTGATATTATTTTCATACGCATTTCTACTTACTTTAAGATTATGCAAAAATCATTTTGCTTGTGTCACTATATTATTTTCATTTATAATCATGACACTTAGAGATTTGTTTTTTTGTATATCATTGAGATTTTCATATTTTAATCCTATGATATTTAATTAAAATTTATAAATAACTTTGATATAAGTTTTTGTTTTATATAAATATTATAACATTGAATACATTTAAGATGTGTACTAGATATTTTACAAAGTACAAATATTATTAAGTATATAATATGTATAGTATACATGAGTAGTTTTTAATTGTTTCATATACATGTGTATTAGATTGTTTCTATTAACAAATGTTTAAAGTTAGTGGTATCACGTCATTATTTCATGTGAGGGAAACTTCTTGAAAACATAAATTTCACTTAAAAAAAATAGAACTATTTTCGCTGTCCTGAAAAGAAAATAAAAACAATAAAATTTAGGATAGATGTGTTATTTTTTTCATATTTTTTAAGGTTATTGTGAAATTGAATTTCTTGAAGAATTGAAGAAAATCAAAGTGACAAGATAAGAGGTGAAACATGTCACACATAATTATTCTTGTAAACTACTTAAAAAAACCAACTTGCTGCAGCTAGGAACTTAAAAAATAGATTGCTGCTGACTTTGAACTTTGCAGCCAAACAGCCACAACTTATTATATAGGCTTCCATTAATCTTACAATTTCAACAGAAAAAATAAAATAAAAACTCACATTAGGACACCTAATTGCTGAAACTTCTTGTCATCAATTTCTAATCATTGACTGATAAATGGACCATTAGCTTAAACCTAATCAAAATAATTCCTTGAGGGTCTTCCCTTCTGCACAATTAGCTTCCTCATATTGGGCCTTGTTGTGGTCCAAATTCTAGTGGGCCTTCTTGACTTGATAGTTTTGTTTACTCTTTTGGGCAATCTCCTTTCTCAAAATGCGTTCCAAAAGAGAAAAAGAAAACAATAGTAGGTCGGCCCAAACAAGAAAAGGAAATAATATGTATATACAATTTTTTCATATTTAGGGTTACCTAGGGGTCAAGAATTTGAAAATCATGCTTGGGATGTTGAAGTTGGTTCCTCAAAAAGTTTGGTTAGTCATAATCATGTCAAGAATTAAGATAATACTATTGTTGGAAATATTATAGCTCGATTTTTGGTTGTTTATAGTTTTTGAACTTGATTCTTGAATTGAAATCAAAACACTAGGTTGATTTTCACAAAATCAATTCTCACCATATCAACTTTTTTGCTAATCTACTATCTCTAAATTAATTTCAAAATCCTTGTCAAAGTCCCTTGTTGCATAATCTGCCCAATTTGGCCGTGTGTTACATATAAAACTTAAAAATGCTATAACAATTTTTTTTGGATATTTTTGTTTCAATTTAATGTTCCATCTCATATTTCATCTTACAGATACAAGCCAAGCATATATGTTTCACAAGAAAGGTATATTAAATAAAAAATTAAGAGATAAATCACCAAATTGGAACTGAGAATCCAAACTAAAATTCTCAACTAAAAATGTAGTGTGAGAATCATTTTTCATGGTGCAAATTTTCATGATTGACTTTTAACCATATCTATGGGAGGGATAGGTAAGTTTAAAAACAGAATTACCAATACTCAAAGAGTTTATCTTCAATTTATATATAATTGTTTGAGTATCTATCTTGACTAGTGCATGTATTAGCCTATTGACCTACTTGTGAATTCTTTTGTATCATTAAAGGAAAATCTATATAGTTTCTTCAAGCATTTAAAGCTATGCCCCCATTTACTAATTTGTGGGAATTCTCAATAATGGTGGTATAGAAGTTCAAGCCCTGAAAATACCTATCTTTGAAGCAAGGAAAACCCAAAATCCATCAAGGATATCTCAGTCATCTCTAGCATTAAATGAATTTGAATATGACCTAAACAAGAATTCCTCAATATAAATATGTGCATCACATTTCCTCTCATCACACAAAGCCTCCAAGGCCATCATTTGCAAAATTCAACCAAAAAAAGTGAAAAATTATGGCTAGAACCATGAAACTTCATGCAATTTCCTTAGCTTGTGTAGCCCTAATCTTTGTTATTTCTATGACTAGATTTCATGTGATTGAAGCAGCTGGTTTTGGCATTGATCTCATTCACAGAGACTCTTTACAATTGCCTTCACCTTATTCGTCGCTAACGGCCTCAGAACGAGTAAGAAATGCTTTGCAACGATCGTTCAACCGTGTCAAAAACCTTGTGCAAGATTATTCTCCAAAATCAGCCTCAACTGACATTGTTCCCGACAGAGGTGAATACCTCATGAAATTCTCCCTAGGCACGCCACCCGTCCAAACCTTAGCCATTGCTGATACAGGTAGCGATCTCACTTGGATACAATGCAAGCCTTGTATCCGATGCTTTAAACAAAAATCACCCCTCTTCGAACCAAAGCGTTCTTCCACATACAAACTAGTTTCTTGTACTTCCAATACGTGCAATGCACTTCCAAGCACTTCTTGCGACAGTTCTAAGGGTACGTGTAGCTACGCTATAACATATGGCGACAGATCCTATAGTAAGGGTGATCTCGCCACTGAAACGATAACGTTAGGCTCCACCACTAGAGGAAATGTGTCGATCCCTCGTGTCACCATAGGGTGTGGACACTTGGACCAGGGAACTTTTGGTGCTGGTGCATCGGGGATTGTTGGTCTCGGAGGTGGAAAAGTGTCGCTAATAACACAAATGGGCTCTTCAATCCAGGGCAAATTTTCTTACTGCCTTGTGCCTTATCTTGATGAGACAGCGAGGCCAAGTAAAATGAATTTTGGCGACCATGCTGTCGTGTCGGGTGCTGGTGCGGCTTCGACACCAATCGTCGCCAAAACCCCAAACACTTTCTACTTTTTGACACTGGAAGGAATGACAGTTGGGAACCAAAGATTGGATTTAATTTTATCATCATCTTCATCATCAAATGAATCCAAGGCATCTCAACAGGGCAACATAATCATAGACTCAGGGACAACCTTAACTTTCCTCCCAATTGAACTGTACTATCAAGTCGTAACAGCTGTGAGAAGCCAAATGACGTTGAGAGAGATCAGTGATCCACAAGGGCTCTTGAATTTGTGCTATCTTTCTACAGGAGGAGTTCCACGGGTTCCAGAAATCACTGCCCATTTCAGAGGGGCTGATGTGAAGTTGAAATCTGTCAACACTTTTGTTAAGACTACCCAGATGTCTCTCTGCCTTGCTTTTGCACCAGCCAATAGTCTTGCAATTTATGGTAATTTGGCACAGTTGAATTTCTTGGTGGGGTATGACTTGGAAAAGAGGACTGTGTCCTTTAAGCCAACTGATTGTGGCAATGCATGAGAAGAAAATCAGGGGCCATTGACTTTGTTGATACCTAAGAGGGCTATTTGTTGTTAAATAAGCATTTACTAAATATGATCATATTTAAGGTATTAGACCACATTTTAGTTTATCTCAGTTGGTGACATTTGATATACAAAACAGATTTTTGGTTTATGTTTTTAAGATTCATCTTCTCCAAAAACTACAAAATAAAAAATAATAATAAAAAAAGAAATGTTACTCTCAAAATATTTCTCACAATAAATGCTAAGATGTTTAAGTTTCTGGCTCTTTTTTGAGAAAGATAGTAGTATTCAGGAAAAAAGAAAGTCTCAGTTGTCTACAAGCATGAGAAATGGTTAAATTGAAAGGAATTACTGCATCTTCAAATAAGGAAAACAAAGGATCGATGCTGAACTCAATAACTCAAAAAAAAAAAAAAGGAAAAGAAAAAAGGAAACTTTATAAGAGACCAGTCATAGGAGAGAGAAACTATTTTATAAAGAATTGGCGCTTGCGGGAATTTTACTGCTTATTCACATGTTTGAGTGACAAATTAAATATTTCTGCACATAATTATTTAAGTTTGAGAAATGCCACTTTATCACTGATTTATCTTTTATCAAATTTTTCGAATCTTTATTGTATTAGAAGTATTAATTCATTATATTCTTTAGGTGCATACTGCATTTATTACGAGAAGTTATTGTCAAAATAAGGCAACACAATAAAAAAATGTGACATGGGCAAAAGAAGAAATAATATTGTCATTTTGTACACAAATTATATCAATACAACAATGAGGTCCCTAAAGTGGAGATCACTTCAGAATCTTAAGATGAAAAAAATACTGAAATTTTGAATTTTTTTTAACTTAATGGGATCTCTTTCTTCAAAAGGATTTTATTTTTGTACCAAACATACATGCATCAAGCCTTATCATGGTTTGCCACAATCAGTGGGCTTAAAGGACACTGTCCTCTTCTCAAGATCATATCCCACCAAGAAGTTTATTTGTGCCAAGTTACCATAAATACCAGAAACAAAGTCCACTGGTTGAACAGCCAAGCAAAGCGCAACATCACTTGTTCTAATGAAAATGTTCTCTGACTTCCACTTCACATCAGCACCTTTGAAGTGGACAGTGATATCAGGAATTTGTATGTCTTTCCGCGAAAAGTAGCATAAACTCAAGGCCCCAAGTGGATCTTTAATTTGCTTCAACTTGATTGAACTTTTCAATGCTGTTTCCAGCTTGGTATAGAATTTAGTAGGAAGTATTGTAAATGTTGATCTCATAGAATTCCAGCCTCTGAGTACCAACACTGATTCCTTCCACTGTTAAATAATAGAAAGTTTGCGTTTCTTTTCTTATTGTGGGGTAGAAACCACCCCTGTACCAGAAACCTCAGCATTGGCACCAAAATTCAACTTATTCGAGTTTGAGTTATCTGATGATGAGACCAAGCAATAAGAGAATTTCCCTTGAGCTAAAGAGCCTAACTGTCTAACAAGTGATACTTTTCCACCTCCAAGACCAACGATGCCTGATTCGCCACCAGGAAATATGCCACCATTTTTCAATCCACATCCAAATATAGTGTCAGGGACAGACACCCCTTTGCCCCCAGTAGAGGCTAATGTAATGGTGGCCGTCGCTAGCTCACCCTGGGTGAACGATCCGTCTCCATAGGAGCCGGAGTAAGGACAATTGTTCCTAGTCTTGTTGCAAGAAGTCTTTGGGAAAGAATTGCACTTGACAGAATTGCAAGGGATCTTTTTGTATGTGGAAGATCTATTGGGCTTAAAGAGGGGTAACTTTTGCTTAAAGCATTACTGACAGGGCTGGCATTGTGTCCATATAAGGTCACTGCCTGTATCAGCAACTCCTAAGGAAGGGACTGGGGGTGTGCCAACTGAATATTTCATGCGATATTCTCCAGTTGTGTGAATAATATCTGATTCAGGCGATTGTGTGGAGCGACTCACATTGAAACGTTACGATTAAATGATCTTCGGAATGCATTGACAAGACGTTGTGAAGGCGACAGGGAAGGATCATAAGACGGAGATTGAGGAGAGTCTCTATGGATTAGATCAGTGGTAAAACCAGTGGCGCTTGCTTCTGTCAATAGATCACATCTAGACATGGAAACAAGGGAAGTTAGTGCTACATAAGCAGTGAAAATTGATTTAAGAATCATGGTTTTGGCCATGATATTACAAGATCAATAACAATGATGTTTTTAGAGGATGCTGGTTTAGAGAAGAATTGTAAAGCAGTATTTATAGGGGCAAAATTTGTTAGAAAGTGAGAAACTGGGATGTAATTAATTTCCTGATGCAAATGATACAGGCTAATATAAATGACTAGATTTTGAGTTTTTCAAAGAATTTTTCTTGGGATTTTGGCAAACTAGCTATTACCTGGTTATAATTGAAAGGTTATTCACTTATAATTGTAGCATGAGAAGAGTAAATTTTGTAGACAAGATTGTATATTTACTCTCCAAATTATCTTCATTTAGATTATATCTTTGACTTGTCAAAGTCAAAGAGATAGCATTACTTTCTATTAGCTGTTCAACCTTTTTCTATTTTGAAATATCAAAATTTGGAAGAACTTCTAATGCAATATAATTAATTACAAGCTCTACATTACTAGTATTTGTTTTGAAATCTAGTGAATATGTACAAAGTATTACAATGACTAGGTACAATTGCTTGTCTTTTATTTATGAGATATAGTGAGAAAAAGTAGTGAGTATATTTGAATGTGATATGAAAGTTTAATAATTATAGCTGCTGTGACATTTTTTTTAAATGTATTGGAATGTGAATTTTTTTTTTTTTGAAAAGAAGTATGCAAACGAAAAATAGAAATGTAATGATTATAATTGATATGACATATTTTTTTTATGAAAAAATATTTGAATATTGATATATTTTTTGAAAGTAGAAAAACATATTTTGAATTTTTTTTAAAAAAATTCACAACCAAACAAAGTCTTAGAGAAAAAACTTTCATTTATAAAAATCTTTCAAATTTTTCCATAAACAATCACAACCTAAATGTGTGCCTGATTTTGAAAAGTGAAATAACACATGAAAGATTGAGATATTACTTTTAACATTTCAAGAAGATAAAAGCTTTTCCATCCATTAACCTAGTTTCAATTTTCCCCTTTAATGTGGATCACCTAGGTTTAAATTTTCCAAATTTATAAGCGAATCGAATCTACTATTCTATTTCAATTCAACAAAGTGTGAGTTAGGGTTTAGAAACTAAGAACACAACCAGTGTAGCCATTGCACATATTAATTGCGATCTCACTTGGATACAATGCAGCCCTTCCAAGGACTTGTTGCCACTATTTTTAGGGCACCCGTGGCTATAATGTTAGGTGTTTCACTAGTAGAGAAAATGTGTCGCTAATAACACAAAACTAAAATGAATTTTTCAACACCCATCGTCATCAGATCACCAAACATTTAATACTTTTTGACATTGGTATGAATTTGGGAATCGAAGATTGGATTTAGTTTTATCTATCATCGTCATATGTTTTGTATAGTACACTTGTAATATACAAACTTTTTTTTTTTAATACATATTTCAAACTTGATGAATAATACTCATATATTTAAAGTGAAACGCTTAGTACATGTAATATATTTTTTCTTCTAATACTTGATAAATAATATTCTGTTTTAACAAAAAAATTATAATATTTAATAAAACTTGAATATTATTTTAATAAAATACTAATTATCCTTAAGTAATAATTATCTATGAGGTGTGCCAAATCATAAATTAAATAATATAAAAATATATCTAATATAATTTTCTTTAATTTAAAAATAAAATACAAGTACAATACATATACAAATAATATTAAAATGAGTCGTACTTTTCTCCGAAATATATTACATTCTCATATTACCCATATATCTAAAAGTCCATATATTATTCGTTTTTATATTTTTGACCCTTTTTTGTTTTGTTGTACCTTTTAATAAGAATTTATAACATACTCATTAAATGCCTCGTCCCATATTAACTAACTAGGATCAGAACAATGAATTGTACCATCAAGTCGTAACAATAGTAAAAGGCCAAATCAAGTTGAGAGAAATGATGATTCACAAGGGCTTTTGAATATGTGCTATCTTTCCACAGGGTTCCCGAAAATCACTGTCCATTTTCAAAGCATTACTCTACTTATTTCTTTTTTTTAAAGATGGTGTTATTAACGTGCATTTCTCGAAGCTAGAATATCAACTATAGTATTGTGTGTGTGTGTGTGTGTTTAATGCATTGTGAGTGGGTGAAAAGATTCTATTGAAATATGTTCAACATTCTTTCCATATCCTCATGAATTCTTTAATTCATATCTCTATGATTTTTTTCCAAATCCGTTCAATTTCTGCATTCTTTTTTGAACTCAAAATCTTCTTGCAAGCTTTCATTTTTATTACCTTACCAACTCTTTCATCCATATCTACAATAGCCCTTCCCTTCCTTTGAATCAAGATTTGCATTAATTGGGACTCTAAAACTTAAGGTAAGCTTCCATTAAATCTGCACGCGTAGTCTCGTGAATCTGCAAGGAAATATATTAAAAAAATTGGTATGTAAGTTAACAATTAAATAGCAAGTTCTTCATATTGCAATATGGCCTGAGAAGGAGCCAAGGTGTGGGCGGCGGCCTCCCACCCAACTCCATAAATCTTTTTAAATTAATATGAATTTTATATATAACATTACTAAATTTTAAAATTTTGTTCCTCTAAAAAATTAAAAATACCCCTTAACCTATAATTTTTAAGAAAAATAAATTTCGCCCTCCAACATTATTTTTTAAGGATTCGTCCCTGAATATGGAAAAGTCCAAAACTTTCCATATTTACAAAATACCCAAATAAGGCACAAGTTTCCCAAATTATTTGCCGTAAATGCCAACTTTAAACTTTACAGTATATAAATACTTCACTTCACATTTTGCAGCTTCATCGGGTAAGACTCACTTGCTTCACTTCAACTTCATAGAAGAGGGAAGGAGTTATGCATAGGGGCGGCTTCACTTGAGATGGAAAGAATGCATTGGCAATCCGATCTTGTTCATATATCTTATTATGGGATATTTGTTACTTATACAAAGAAAATATGGATTGTGCACAAGAAATAATAATATTGCCACATTATCCAAATCTTGTAAATTACATCACCACCACAATAAGGACCCTAGACTAGATCGGTCACACAGATGCATTTCAATTGGGCTTGCTGATACTGCTCAGAATATTAAGATGAAAAATATCAAAATATGGAAATTATTTAACTTCATTGGATCTCTTTATTCAAATTGGTTTCTTTTTGTGTCAAATATACATATATGCATCAAGCCATATCATTATTTGCCACAATTATCAGTGGGCTTAAAGGACACTGTCCTCTTTTTAAGATCATATCCCACCAAGAAGTTTAATTGTGCCAAGTTACCATAAATACCAACACCTAGCACTGGTTGAGCTGCCAAGCACAGAGAAACATCACTTGTTCTAACAAAAACATTGTCATGCTTCAACTTCACATCAGCCCCTTTGAAGTGAACAGTGACATGAGGAAATTTTATGTCTTTCCGCGAAAAGTAGCACAAATCCAAGACCCCTAGTGGATCTTTAATTTGCTTCAACTTGATTGAACTGTTCAGTGCCTTCTCCAGCTTGGCATAGAAATAAAAAGGAAGCAATGTCAATGTTGTTCCCGAGTCTATGATGATGTTTCCTTCTGGACGAGCCCGGAAATCAGCCAACAAAGGGTCATAGAATTCCAACCTCTGACTCCCAACACTGATTCCTTCCAGTGTCAAAAAGTAGAAAGTGTCCGGGCTTTTTTGAACTAAGGGGGTAGACACCACCCTTCTACCTGCAACCTTAGCATTTGCACCGAAATTCAACTTACTTGAGTTTGAGTTATCTGATAATGACACCAAGCAATAAGAGAATTTCCCTTGAGCCAAAGAGCCTAATTGTCTAACAAGTGAGGCTTTTCCACCTCCAAGACCAACGATGCCCGATTCGCCACCATCAAATATGCCACCATTTCGAAATCCACATCCAAATATAATGTTATGGACAGACACCCTTTTGCCACCAGTAGAGGCTAATGTTATGGTATCTGTGGAAAGCTCGCCTTGGGTGAACGATCCGTCTCCATACGTCTCAGAATAGAGACAATTTTTCCTGGTTCTGCTGCAAGAAGTCTCTTGCAAAGATGTGCACTTGACAGCATTGCAAGGAATCTTTCTGTATGTGGAAGACCTATTTGGTTTAAAGAGGGGTAAGTTTTGCTTAAAGCATTTGAGACAGGGCTGGCATTGTGTCCATATAATGTCACTGCCCGTATCAGCAATGGCTAAGGAAGAGACTGGTGGAGTGCCAACTGAGTATTTCATGAGATATTCTCCACTAGAGAGAATAATATCTGATTCAGGCGATTGCCTGGAGCGATGTGCCTTGAAACGTTTGACACGATTGAATGATCTTTGCAATGCATTGACAAGACGTTGCGAAGGGGACAAGGAAGGATCATAAGAAGGAGATTGAGGAGAGTCTCTATGGATTAGATCAGTAGTAAAACCAGTGGTGGTTTCTTCTGTCAATGGATCACATCTAGACATGGAAACAAGGGAAATTACTGCTACATAAGCAATGAAAATTGATTTGAGGATCATGGTTTTGGCCATGATTTTTGCAAGATCAATAAGAATGGTATGTTTAGAGGATGCTGGTTCAGAGAAGAACTGTAAAGCACTATTTGTAGGGGCAAAAAAAGTTATAAAGTGAGAAATTGGGATGTAATTAATTTCCTGATGCA
This sequence comes from Paulownia fortunei, assembly GCA_019321725.1. NCBI lineage: Eukaryota > Viridiplantae > Streptophyta > Magnoliopsida > Lamiales > Paulowniaceae > Paulownia > Paulownia fortunei. The sequence goes on along the minus strand of CM033106.1, from coordinate 4,363,307 downwards.
ACATGATACATGCTATATATGAATGATTAGATTTGGTATTTTCTTGATATTATGGCAAATTATTAACTAGTTACAATTGAAAGGTAATCCACTTATTGTTTTAGCATGACGAAAAGATTTTGTTGACAAAATTTATACTGAGTTCTCCAAATTATCTTCAGTGAGATTATACTTTTGACTTGTCACAGTCAATTTGACATTTAACTCTAGCATTACTTTCTATTAGTTGTTCATCCTTTTTCTATTGTGAAATATCAAATTTTGGTAGAGCTTCTAAAGCAATATAATTACAAGATCTATATTACTACTGTTTTGTTTTGAAATGTAGTGAACATGGACAAAGTATTACAATGACTAAATGCCTGACTGATTTTGAACAGTAAAATAAGATATTCAATTATTAAGACTTTATATTGACATTATAAGAAAACAAAATTCATACCATTCATTAACAAGATATTTTTCCAAATTTGTATGTGAATAAAAGCCTGTAAGTTACACAAGGAAGTAGAAATCGAATGTACATGGGAAGATGTTTTGGAGATAAAGAAAAAAGAATCCAATATGAAATGAAGTTGATTTTGACCATAACTTACCATATCTAAAAGATTGGTATTTCAAGAATCATAATAAAATGATGTTTTGGGTGATCATTTTGTAGTGTGTTTGAGAGAGTCCTAATGTGCTTTTAGCAAAGAAAATTCTGCAGCTTTCTGCTCAATGGAAATCTGGTTTAGCCATTAATTCTAGATTGACAAGTCTTTCAGTAGAGTTGTGCTAATGCGAGTTTTCGGAACAAAACGCTTTTATGAAATAAATCAAGTTGAATGGATGTAGCAAACAAATCCAACTATTATTAGCGATACACAAACAACATAAATCAAAGAGGGAGTTAAATTCAAATATTATATTGTATAAAAACCGCTCTAATAGTAGATTGTTTCTTTTTTTTAGGGTTGCCCTCGTACTTATAAGATATTTTGATATTCGAAGCGCATTAAAAATTATTGTGCTAACTTTTATTTTTGGTTGCGTGTTATAATTTATGTTACAATATTAACTCTAATATAAGAATCTAAAAATTATAATAAAATTAATAAAATCAAGGCAACAGATTCTAACAATTATAATTATAATAAAGTGTTAGTGTAGAATTTCAAAACAAGAAGACAATTAGTGACAAAATATTTTCTTGAAATAAGCTTTTGTTGGCTTGGGTATGACGAATATTAAGCTTGGGATGTGGGTTTGCAAGCAACAGTGGGAACCTAGCATTTGCTCAGCCTCAACTGACATTGTCCCTGAATAAGAGCTCCTGTTCTAACCCAATCATTTTCCCACATAAAAATCAGTTTCTTGTACTCCCAGTACGTGCAATGTAGCCCTTCCAATACGGCAGTTTTAGGGACATCTATGGCTATGTAATAACATAACGCGGCACATCCTTTAGGGTTTTTCAAATGGTACATTCCAATGAATAATATATTAAATATGTCGAAATGTTATGTCCAATAAATAATATATTAGGTATGTGAACGATGGATAATTATTTTATTTCTCATCCAAGCATCCAATGAAAAATATATTAAATGTAGCACGAATATTATTGATCTTTTAGTAAGGGTGATCCGACCACTAATTCCTAATGTCACCACAAGGTGTGAACACTAGGACCCGATAACTCTTGATCATTAGTTTCATAGGTGGAAAAGTGTCGCTCATAACACAAATGGGCTCTCCAACACAGGGTAAATTTTCTTCCTATATCTTGTCCCTTATTTTGGTAAGAATGTTGAAGCCAAGTACAATGACTTTGGTTAACCATGATGTCGTTTTGGGTGATGGTCACTATTGGGAATTAGAGATTGGATTCGTTTTATCATCATTTTCAAATGTTTCTAAGGCATCGAGTGGACAATATCTAGACTTGAAATCTCTATTAGTAAAAATTTGTATTATACTCCACATATTTGAAAAATATTCTCATTTTCACATTATGAACTTGATGAATAATACTTGTATAGTTAAAGTGAAATGATTAATATTTATATTACGCTTATTCCGTTTAATGCTTATAAATAATACTTTATTTTAACAAATATTTATAATATTCAATTAAAACTAAAAATTATATGAAAATTAGTTATAAGTATTCAACGCATAGCATGAATTAGAAAATGAAAATCCTAATAATTTACAAAAATATTAAAATATAATTATTAGTTATCTTTATTTTTGTGTTGTAGTTTTAAATTAAATAATATTGAAATACATATAAAATAAATTTTGTGTAATTTAAAAATCAATACAACCACAATATATATAAAAATAATATTTGTACAACTCTTATTTTTTTTTCTAGAATAAATCTTTTACATTCATATATGGCCCACACATCTAAGAGTCCATATATTATCCTTTTCATATTTTTTGGCTGATTTATTTGCTATCACTTTAAAGAAAATAATTCATAATATATTAGTACATCTTAAATGCCGACTCTTTTCCATCCCCTCTTTAACAAACTAGATTTACAACAACATTGAATTGTTGTACTATCAAATAGTAACAGCAGTAAAGCCAAATCAAGTTGAGATAAATCTATGATCCAAAAGGGCTCTTGAATTTGTGCTATATATGTTCCAGAGGAAATGTTGAACAGGCTCCAGATATCACTGCCCAATTCAAAAACATTACTCTACTTATTTCTTTTTGTAAAATTGGTTTGCAATAGTGGTGTTATTAATTTGCATTTCTCTAAGAACTAGAAGATCGATTACGGTATTGTGTGCGTGTTTGTGTGTGTGTGTTTAATACAGTATGTGCGCATAAAAATATTCCAGTGACGTGTTTAGAGGTTTTGCATACAAATTAGTGTACATAAATTTTGGAATTAGTTAAATTAATCCTTTTTAAGTACTAGTAAAAAGTATGTGCAATAATAAAATAATTTTATAATTAAAGTAGAATAAAATTATTACTACACCTTTTAGGTTGATGCTTCTTCTATTTCTATTGTACTTTAATTTTTAGTTCATATTTTTTTTAAGCAAATTTCTCATAATCCAAATAAATATTTTGATGATTTATTTACAAAAAATTATTTAATTAATAAAATATACAACATTGCTAAAATTATTCATGTATATAATTTGTATCTAATAAACTTTTAAAATATCCTGAATGAAAAATGAAATCATTCAACATAAACGGTTGAATAAAATATATAAAGAAATAAAATCATTAAACTTTCAAAAGCTAAGTAATAACTTAAGTAAATTCTTACTCTAGAAAAATCATAGCAGTAAAATTCGTGATGGCAATAGTATTAGGTTTTGCAGTGCACTTCTCTTCAGGTTTTGCATTGTCACATTATCCAAATCTTGCACATATTGCTTATACTACGTAATCAGAATCTTCTGATGAAAATATCAAAATCTGGAAATTATTTAACTTGATGGGATCTCTTTATTCAAAAGGACTTTATTTTTGTGTCAAATATATATATATATATATATATATATGAATCAAGCCATATCATGATTTGCCACAATCAGTGGGCTTAAAGGACACTGTCCTCTTCACAAGATCATATCCCACCAAGAAGTTTGCTTGCGCCAAGTTACCATAAATAGCAAGATCTTGTACTGGTTGAGCTGCCAAGCACAGGGAAACTTCACTTGTTCTAGCAAAAATATTGTCTTGCTTCAACTTCACATCAGCCCATTTGAAGTGAACAGTGATATCAGGAATTTGTATGTCTTGTCGGGTAAAGAAGCATAAATCCAAGACCCCTTGTGGATCTTTAATTTGCTTCAATTTGATTGAACTTTGCAGTGCCTTCTTCAGCTTCGCATAGAAATCAGTAGGAAGCATTGTCAATGTTGTTCCTGAGTCTATGATGATGTTTCCTTCTTGACGAATCCCGAAATAAGCCAACGAAGGGTCATAGAATTCCAGCCTCTGATTCCCAACACTGATTCCTTCCAGTGTCAAGTAGTAGAAAGTGTCCGGGTCTTTGTCAACTAAGGGGGTAGACACAACCCCTGTACCAGAAACCTCAGCATTGGCACCAAAATTCAACTTACTCGAGTTTGAATGATCTGATGATGAGACTAAGCAATAAGAGAATTTCCCTTGAGCTAAAGAGCCTAATTGTCTAACAAGTGAGGCTTTTCCACCTCCAAGACCAACGATGCCTGATTCGCCACCATCAAATATGCCACCATTTCTAAAACCACATCCAAATATAATGTTAGGGACAGACACCCTTTTGCCACCAGTGGAGGCTAATGTAATGGTATCTGTGGAAAGCTCGCCCTGGGTGAACGATCCGTCTCCATAAACCTCAGAATAGAGACAATTTTTCCTGGTCCTGCTGCAAGAAGTCTCTTCCAAAGAATTGCACTTGATGGTATTGCAATGAATCGTTCTGTATGTGGAAGACCTATTTGGTTTAAAGAAGGGTAATTTTTGCTTAAAGCATTTGAGACAGGGCTGGCATTGTGTCCATATAATGTCACTGCCCGTATCAGCAATGCCTAAGGAAGAGACTGGTGGAGTGCCAACTGAGTATTTCATGAGATATTCTCCATTTGAGTTGATAATATCTGATTCAGGCAATTGTGTGGAGCGATTCACATTGAAACGTTGGATCCGATTAAATGATCTTTGCAATGCATTGACAAGACGTTGTGAAGGCGACAAGGAAGGATCATAAGAAGGAGATTGAGGAGAGTCTCTATGGATTAGATCAGTGGTAAAACCACTGATGCTTGCTTCTGTCAATGGATCACATCTAGACACGGAAACAAGGGAAATTAGTGCTGCATAAGCAATGAAAATTGATTTGAGGATCATGGTTTTGGTCATGATTTTACAAGATCAATAACAACGATATTTTTAGAGGATGCTGGTTTAGAGAAGAACGGTAAAGCATTACTTATAGGGGCAAAAATTGTTATAGATTGAGAAACTAGGCTGCCAGTATTTTCCTGATGCAAATGATACAGGCTAAATATGATTGACTAGATTTTGTATTTTCTTTCAAAGAATTATCATGGGATTTGGACAAACTATTACCTGGCTACAATTGTAAGGTTATTCACTTATAAATTTAGCATGACAAGAGAATATACTGTAGACAAAATTGTATGCTGAGTCTCCAAATTGTCTTCATTGAGATTATACCTTTGACTTGTCAAAGAGACATTTAGCTCTGGCATTACTTTCTATTAGCTCTTGAACCTTTTCTATTGTGAAATATCAGATTTGTTAGATCTTTCTAATGCAATATAATTACAAGCTCTACATTACTGGTATTTGTTTTGAAATGTAGTGAACATGGACAAAGTATTACAATGACTAAATGCATGCTTGATTTTGAAAAGTCAAATAAGACATTGAAGATTTAGAGATTATATATATTGAAATTATAAGGAAACAAAAGTTTTTTCCATTCATTAACCTAGGTTTAATTTTCCCTTTAATCTGGATAACCTAGGTTCAAAGTTTCCAAATTTGTATGTGAATCGAATCTATTATTCTATTTCAATTCACAAACATGGATTTAAAAACAAAGTGTCAATGTAGGGTTTGAAAACTAAGAACACAACCAGTGAGAAGACATTTTCTTAGGAATGAACTTAATCATTCTCTACTCGAAGATGAGATCTGAAGAGAGCAGCTAAGCAATTTGCCTTCGGTCGTCTTACTATTCAAATAATCCTGAAGTAAGATTCTGTTGGCTTGGGTATGAAGCTCGGGATGTGGGTTTGCAAGCAACAGTGGAAACCTGGCATTTGAAAAACAGCCCTAACTGACATTGTTCCTGACAAAGGACATTACTTCATGAAGTTCTCCCTTGGCACGCCAGCCATCGATCGAAACCTTAGCCATTACTGATAGGTAGCAATCACTTGGATCAATGCAACTGCAAGCCTAGTATCCAATGCTTTAACAGAAAAGAAAAGCACCCTCTTTCGAACCAATCGTTTTTCCACATACAAACCAGTTTCTTTTACTTCCACTACGTGCAGTGTAGCCCTTCAAGGACTTCTAGCGACGGTTCTAAGGGCAGTGGAAACGATAATGTTTGGTTTCACCACCGAAGAAAATGTGTCGATCCATAATGTCACAACAGGGTGTGGACACTTGGACCAGGGAACTTTTGGTGGTGGGGCGTCAGGGATATATAGCTGGTTTCGGAGGTGGAAAAGTGTTGCCAATAACACAAATGGGCTCTTCAATCCGAGGCAAATTTTCTTACTGCCTTGTGCCTTATTTTGGCGAGACGATGTCCGAGAAAGTAAAATGAATTTGGGCAACCGCTGGTGCGTGGTGATGGTGTGGCTGCAACACCCATCGTAGCCAAATCCTCAAACACTTTCTACTTTTTGACATTTGTATGAATCACTGTTGCGAACAAGAGATTGAATTCAGTTTTATCATCATCATCAAATGCTTCCAAGGCATCTCGACAGGGCAACATCATCATAGAAGGGAAGCGGGAAGCTATGTAATTAAAAATTCGTATTATATTTTCATAGTATACAAACATAAAAATAAAAATATATATATATATTTTTTATATACATACTGAACTTGATGAATAATGTTGGTATTTTTGAAATGAAACACTTAATATATATATTATCCTTATGCCTTGTCATATTTAATAAAAAATAATCTATTTTAACAAATATTTATAATATTTAATTAAAACTTAATAATTGTATAAAAATAGTAATAAATATTAATAGAGTATTAAATAAATAAATTTTTTTAATAATTTAGAAATACTAATTATAGTTAAATAGTTATCTCTAAGTTGCATCATAATTATAAATTAAATAATATGAAAATACGTATAAAATAATTTTTTGTATAATTTAAAAATAATTACAGGCACCATACTTGTAAATTTATAAGGATTAAATACACTTTACCCCTACACTATTGATTTTGTATCAATTACTCCTATCTAGTCTCTAGTAATCTAAACCAACAAAAATAATATTGTTGGACAAAAATATCTTTGAATTAAATATAATATTAAATTCGCTTTGTCCCTTCTATTATAACTATACAGTACTTTTCCCATTTGCAATTAAATACCAATTAATTTGATTTTACATTATATTTAATACTAATTTTATTAAATGAATTAATCTCTAATTAGATTTAAAATAAATGAATTACAAAATATAATTTTAATATTATAGAGAAAATGTATTAAATTTTAAAAAAGAATATGTTACATAAATTTATTGCTTTAATAAGTAAAAATTAAAATTTATGGTCAAATTAATTGATATTATTTAATGATATAAATATTTCTATTAATTACACTGTGCATGTGTAAGTCAAGCATATTAAGTAATCAAATTTTAATGTGTAATTATTTATTTGTAAAAGGGATATTAATATCTTGAATTTTTTTTTAACTTAATGGGATCTTTTTATTCAAAAGGATTTAATTTTTGCATCAAATATATATACATGCATCAAGCCATATCATTATTTGCCACAATCAGTGGGCTTAAATGACACTGTCCTCTTCTCAAGATCATATCCCACCAAGAAGTTTACTTGCGCCAAGTTACCATAAATAGCAAGATCTTGTACTGCTTGAGCTGCCAAGCACAGGGAAACTTCACTTGTTCTAACAAATATGTGAAGTGAACAGTGCTATCAGGAATTTGTATATCTTTTCGTGAAAAGTAGCATAAATCCAAGACTCCTTGTGGATCTTTAATTTGCTTCAACTTGATTGAACTTTTCAGCGCTTTCTCCAGCTTGGTATATAAATCAAAAGGAAGCATTGTCAATGTTGTTCCTGAATCTATGATGATGTTTCCTTCTTGACGAGCCTCGAAATCAACCAACAAAGGGTCATAGAATTCCAGCCTCTGATTCCCAACACTGATTCCTTCCAGTGTCAAATAGTAGAAAGCATCCGGGCTTTTTTGAACTAAGGGAGTAGATACCACCCCTCTACCTGCAACCTCAGCATTTGCACCGAAATTCAACTTACTCGAGTTTGAGTTATCTGATAATGACACCAAGCAATAAGAGAATTTCCCTTGAACTAATTGTCTAACAAGTGAGGCTTGTCCACCTCCAAGACTAACGATGCCCGATTGGCCACCAGCAAAAATGCCACCATTTTTAAATCCACATCCAAATATAATGTTAGGGACAGACACCCTTTTGCCACCAGTAGAGGCTAATGTAATGGTATCTGTTGCAAGCTCGCCCTGGGTGAACGATTCGTCCCCATACGTCTAGGAATAGAGACAATTTTTCCTAGTCCTGCTGCAAGAAGTCTCAGGGAAAGAATTGCACTTGGAAGTATTGCAAGGAATCTTTCTGTATGTGGAGGAACTATTAGGTTTAAAGAGGGGTAAGTTTTGCTTAAAGCATTTGAGACAGGGCTGGCATTGTGTCCACGTAATATCACTGCCTGTATCAGCAATGCCTAAGGAAGAGAATGGTGGAGCGCCAACTGAGTATTTCATGAGATATTCTCCACTTGAGATAATAATATCTGATTCAGGCGATTGTGTGGAGCGATTCACATTGAAATGTTGGACACGGTTAAATGATCTTCGTAATGCATTGACAACACGTTGGGAAGGCGACAAGGAAGGGTCATAAGAAGGAGATTGAGGAGAGTCTCTATGCATTAGATCAATGGTAAAACCAGTGGTGGTTGCTTCTGTCAATAAATCACACATGGAAACAAGGGAAATTAGTGCTACATAAGCTATGAAAACTGATTTGAGGATCATGGTTTTGGCCATGGTTTTACAAGATCAATAACAATGATGTTTTTAGAGGATGCCGTTTTAGAGAAGAACAGTAAAGCATTATTTATAGGGCCAAAAAATGTTAGAGACTAAAAATGAATGACTAGATTTTGTATTTTCTTTGAAAGAACTTTCTTGGGATTTTGGAAAATTATTACCTGGTTACAATTGAAAGGTGATTCACTTATAATTTAGCATGACAAGAGAATTTTGTAGACAAAAATTATATACTGAGTCTCCAAACTATCTTCATTGAGATTATACCTTTGACTTGTCAAATAGACATTTAGCTCTATTAGCTGTTCAACCTTTTTCTAATGATAAATATCAAATTTGGTCAGTCTGGATCTTCTAATGCCATGTAATCCCAATCTCTACATTACTAGTACTTGTTTTGAAATCTAGTGAACATGGACAAAGTTTTATTACAATGACAAAATTTGGTTAGCTGCCTGATTTTGAAAAGTCAAATAAGACATTGAAAGATTATATTGACATTATAAGAAAACCAAAGTCTTTCCATTGATTAATTACCTAGGTTCAATTTTCCCTTTACTTTGGATTACCTAATGTGTATGCAAATCGAATCTACTGGTCTATTTCAATTAAGAAATGTGGATTTCAGTAAAGTGTCAATGTAGGGTTAAAAAGCTAAGAACACAACCAGTGAGAAAAGATTTTCTTGATATAAAGCTTCTGTTGGCTTGGGTATGAGGAATGTTAAGGTGGGGTTGTGGGTTTGCAAGCAACAGTGGAAACCTGGCATTTGAGCAACAGCCTAAACTGACATTGTTCCTGACCAAGGAGAATACCTCATGAAGTTCTCCTTGACACGCCACCAGTCGAAACTCTAGCCATTGCAGCGATCTCAATTGGATACAATGCAAGCCTTGTGACCAATCTTTAACAGAAAAGAAAAGCCCTCTTCTAGCCAAATTGTTATTCCACATACAAACCAGTTTCTTGCATTGTATCTTTCAACAGGTTCCAGAAATCACTGCCCATTTCAAATTTCTTTTTAAAATTGCTTTGCATTTGTCGTGTTATTAATGTGCATTTCTCGAACGACTAGATCTATTACAGTAACGTGTGCGAGTGTGCTTAATGCATTATGAGTATGTTAAAAGATTCTAGGGATTTGTTTAGGAGTTTTACAGGTTGAACCATTCTACCTGGTGCTCGTCCACTGAATGTATGAATTTAATGTTAAGTATATCATTGGATACTTAATGAGATACTCGGAAGTAGATGTATACACCCGTGGGTGAGGCCGGGTTTTGCATACTAGTTATTGTCATATACATAAATTTAGGAGTAATTGATTTTGGATCTATTAACTGATTAAATCCTTTTAAGTACATTTATCTCAATATGTTATTTTCAAAATAAGGGACACCAAAAAAAAATTAAAAGGCATGAAGTGGTATGTAAGGATTTCTATTTAGGTTTTGCAGCTTTATCGCCTATTAACTACATAGAGAAAAAGTGGCATGGGCAAAAGAAGAAATAATATTGTCACATTACACAAATCTTGTATGTAACATCAACACCACAATGAGGACCTTAGGCTAGAGGTCACACTGGTGCATTTCATGAATTGGCCTTGCTGATACTACTCAGAATCTTATGATGAAAATATCAAAATCTGGAACTTATTTAACTTCATGGGATCTCTTTATTCAAAAGGATTTTATTTTTGTATCAAATATACCATAAAACCATATCGTTATTTGCCACAATCAGTGGGCTTAAAGGACACTGTCCTTTTCTCAAGATCATATCCCACCAAGAAGTTTACTTGTGCCAAGTTACCATAAATAGCAAGATTTTGCACTGGTTGAGCTGCCAAGCACAGGGAGACTTCACTTGTTCTAACAAATATGTTGTCTTGCTTCAACTTCACATCAGCCCCTTTGAAGTGAACATTGACATCAGGAATTTGTACGTCTTTTCGTGAAAAGTAGCATAAATCCAAGACTCCTTGTGGATCTTTAATTGGCTTCAACTTGATTGAACTTTGCAGGGCTTTCTTCAGCTTGGCATAGAAATTAAAAGGAAGCATTGTCAATGTTGTTCCTGAGTCTATGATGATGTTTCCTTCTCGACGATTCCTAAAATCAGCCGACAAAGGGTCATAGAATTCCAGCCTCTGATTCCCAACACTGATCCCTTCCAGTGTCAAATAGTAGAAAGTGTCCGGGTTTTTCTGAACTAAGGGGGTAGACACCACCCCTCTACCTGAAACCTCACCATTGGCACCGAAATTCAACTTACTCGAGTTTGAGTCATCTGATAATGAGACCAAGCAATAAGAGAATTTCCCTTGAACTAAAGGGCCTAATTGTCTAACAAGTGAGGCTTTTCCACCTCCAAGACCAACGATGCCCGATTCGCCACCAGCAAAAATGCCACCATTTCTAAATCCACATCCAAATATAATGTTAGGGACAGACACACTTTTGCCACCAGTAGAGGCTAATGTAATGGTATCTGTGGAAAGTTCGCCCTGGGTGAACGATCCATCTCCATACGTCTCAGAATAGAGACAATTTTTCCTAGTCCTGCTGCAAAAAGTATCTGGTAAAGAATTGCACAGGGAAGCATTGCAAGGAATCTTTCTGTATGTGGAAGAACTATTTGGTGTAAAGATTGGTAAGTTTTGCTTAAAGCATTTGAGACAGGGCTGGCATTGTGTCCATGTAAGGTCACTGCCCGTATCAGCAATGCCTAAGGAAGAGACTGGTGGAGTGCCAACTGAGTATTGCATGAGATATTCCCCACTTGAGTTAATAATATCTGATTCAGGCGATTGTGTGGAGCGACTCACATTGAAACGTTGGATACGATTAAATGATCTTTGCAATGCATTGACAAGACGTTGCGAAGGCGACAAGGAAGGATCATAAGAAGGAGATTGAGGAGAGTCCCTATGCATCAGATCAACGGTAAAACCAGTTGTGCTTGCTTCTGTCAATGTATCACATCTAGACATGGAAACAAGGGAAATTAGTGCTACATAAGCAATGAAAATTGATTTGAGGATTATGTTACTGGCCATGTTTTTACAAGACTAATAACAATGATGTTTTTAGAGAATGCTGATTTAGAAAGAACTGTAAAGCATTATTTATAGGGGAAAAACTGTTAGAAAGTAAGAAATTGGGATGCAAGTAATTCCATCAAATGATTCAGGCTAAATATGAATGAGTGTATTTTGTATTTTCTTTCAAAAAATTATCTTGGATTTTGGCAATCTATAACCTTGTTACAATTGAAAGGTTATTCACTAATAATTTTTACCATGACAATGGAGTCTCCAAGTTATCTTCATTGAGATTATAACTTTGACTTGTCAAAGGGAGATTTACCTCTAGCATTACTTTCTGATTAGCTGTTCAACCTTTTTCTTATGTGAAATATCAAATTTGATAGAGCTTCTAATGCAAATGTAATCACAAGCTCAACATTACTAGTATTTGTTTTGAAATCTAGTTAACATGGACAAAGTATTATTACAATGACTAAATGCCTGCCTGATTTTGAAAAGTGAAATAAGATATTACTAATCAAACTTTCAAGAAAACAAAAAAGTTTTTCCATTCATTTACCTATTTTTCAAATTTACATGTGAGTCCAATATCATACTTCAATTAACAAATATGAAACCTACCAGAATGCCGTAAAAAATAAGAAAAAGCTAGTGAGAAGATATTTTCTTTAAGTAAACTTTTTGTTGGCTTAGGTATCACAAATATTAAGCTCGGGTTGAGGGTTTGCAAGCAGAAACATACGTTGTTGTAAACATTAAAACATTTTATTTATACAGTTATTAAGATCTACAACCCAATCTCCCTCATGTTATCCTTCTTTGGTTCCTTCATAACTTCTAATCAATGCCTTGCAACGATCATTTAGTCGTACTCATCATTTCAAGGCAAACGACATGACAGAACCACCCGTCTAAGACATTACTAGTGACAATGGCTCATGAAAAACTCCATTGGCGCACCGCCAGTTCCTTCATTAGGCATTGCTGATATCGGGAGTGACCTTATTTGGACACAATGCCTGTCTTGTGTCCCATGTTTCATGTAAAATTGCCTCTTTTTGAGATTTATAATTATTTAAGGAATAATACCATTAATTGGCACACCCACTCATAATGTTAATTCTTTAAGTCATTTTTGTCTCATTGCTGAGGATATTAAAATACGTATGAAAAATAATTTTTGATTAATTCATTCACTATATTAAGCCTTGATTTACTCGAAAAAGAAAATTAAAAAATAAAAAATAAAAAAATTTAAGGGAGAGAAGACCTGAAACCTTTAAATAGTAAACTATTTAAACCCCAATTTTCAAAAACATCAAGCCGTTAGTTCACCCCTCGGCGGCCCTCCAAATGAAAGCCTGTAGAAGCAGAGACATTTACACTTCAATCTCAAAAGCATTATTTTCATCAGGCAACAGGAGGGATCTCCAAAAACTCCATTCCCTCCTAATCACTTTTGGTTTACACAAGTCTCCGTTTTTCTCAGGCAAATTAATTTCCAAATATTCCCAATTGAAAGATCCCAATTCTTCTTTATTAGTTTTTCGGGAAAATTCACACTCAAATAATGCATATATGTGGAATACGATTATTAGAGCGATGACCCATAATGGATTTTACGCAAAAGCATTAGAGTTTTATGCAGAAATGAGTAAATTAGAGGTGAAGCCTGATAACTACACATTTCCTTCGGTTATCAATGCTTGTGGGAGTCTGATGGATTTTGAGAAAGGGAGAATTGTTCATGAGCATGTTATGGAATTGGGTTTTGAATCTGATTTGTATATAAATAATGCCTTGATAAATATGTATTCAAGGTGTAATGAATTGGGGCGTGCTCGAGAAGTGTTTGATGGAATGCCACACAGAGATCTTGTTTCTTGGAATAGTTTGATTTCTGGGTATACTTCCAACGGATACTTCAAGGAAGCATTGGAAATTTATACTCAATTGAGAATGGATGGTTTAGTGCCTGATTCTTTTACATTTTTGAGTGTTTTACTGTCTTGTGGTGGACTATGGGAGGTTGAAGAGGGTCAGATAATTCATGGTTTGGCAGAGAAGGTTGGAACATGTAGGGATGTGATTGTAACTAATGGGTTGCTCTCAATGTATTTTAAGTTTGATATGTCACATAATTGCTGGAGGATTTTTAATGAGATGGTTCATAGAGATAGTGTTACTTGGAATACCATAATTTGTGGATATTTTGAATTGGGTTTGTATGAAGTATCAATCAGGTTATTTTTGGAAATGGAGGGTCATTTTGAACCTGATATTTTGACGATCACATCCGTTCTCCGTGCTTGTACTTATGTTGGGAACTTGGAATTGGGAAGATATGTCCATGACTACATGGTTAGTAATGGATATGACTGTGATACTGTGGCTAGTAATATCATTATTAACATGTATGCAAAATGTGGTGATATGTTACATTCAAGGGAAGTATTTGAGAACATGGGAAGCCAGGATTTGGTGTCATGGAACTCACTTCTTAATGGATATACTGAAAATGGGTTATATCAGGAAGCACTAGAGCTCTTCAGGAGGATGAAGATAAATTTCCAACCTGATTTTGTCACACATGTGACACTTCTTTCTATTAGTACAGAACTAGCAAACATAAAGTTCACAGAGGAACTCCACTGTGATATAATAAAACAAGGATTTGGTTCCACTCAAATTGTGGGCAATGCTCTTGTGGATACATATGCCAAATGTGGCAAAATGGAGGATTCATTGAAACAATTTGAGAACATGAAAATTCGAGATACAGTTACATGGAATTCAATAATTGCCTCATGTGGTCATTCTGAGAACAGTAGTCTTGGTTTCAGAATGCTTAGCAGGATGAGAGTGGAGGGAATAATGCCAGATATACCTACTTTTTTAAGTGCATTGCCTTTGTGTTCTTATCTCATTGCCAAACGACAAGGGAAGGAGATGCATGGCTGCATTTTCAGGTTGGGTTATGAGTCTAATGTTCCAATTGGGAATGCTTTGATTGAAATGTACTCCAATACTGGCAGTTTAAGGAATTCAATACTGGTATTTGAGCAAATGAAAACAAGAGACTTAGTTTCATGGACAGCAATTATTTCTTCATATGGGATGTATGGTGAAGGAAGGAAAGCTCTTGAAGCTTTTGAGAATATGAAGGCATCAGGTATTCTTCCTGATCACATTGTTTTTGTTGCCCTCATATATGCATGTAGCCATTCTGGCTTGGTGCAAGAAGGGCGGCTTTGCTTTGAGCAAATGAAGAAAGACTACAATATTGTGCCTGGGCTTGAACATTATGCTTGCATAGTTGATCTTCTGTCACGCTCTGGTCTCTTAGCTGAAGCAGAGGAGTTCATTGTTTCCATGCCATTGAAGCCTGATGCAAGTATATGGGGAGTGCTACTTAGTGCTTGCCGATCATGTGGAGACATGAAGATTGCAGAACGTGTATCAGAACATGTTCTTCAGTTAAATACAAATGATCCAGGATATCATGTTTTGGCCTCAAATGTGTATGCTGCCTTGGGACGGTGGGATCAAGTGAGAAAGATAAGAACATCTTTAAAAGCTAAAGGACTCAAAAAAAACCCTGGATGTAGTTGGCTGGAGATTCAAAATAGGGTATACTACTTTGGAGCTGGTGATCAATTCTTTAAACAACACAAAGAAGTTATTGAGTTATTGGATGTCCTCTATGGTTTGATGGCTAAGGAAGGATATGCTGCTGATGTCAAATTTGTGTTGCATGATGTTGAGGAGGATGAGAAGTTGGACATGCTTTGTGGACATAGTGAAAGGCTTGCCATAGCATTTGGCTTATTACATACAAAACCCGGTACTCCTTTGCTGGTAATGAAGAATCTTCGGGTTTGTGGGGATTGCCACACTGTCACAAAGTACATATCAAAAATCATGTATCGGGAAATACTAGTCAGAGATGCCAACCGCTTTCATTTATTCAAAGATGGAACCTGTAGCTGTGGAGATCATTGGTGATAACATCTTTTCCCACATATAAGTTTTTGACTGGAGGAGTCTTTTATGGTTGAAGCAACTGAAAAATTCCTAGCTTGGCATGTGGATCCCTGAATGAATCCCTACTAATCACAAAGAAATTATAAGGAACAGAAGTGATTTGCTTTTGCTAATCACAATGAAGTCACAACATTACAGAGGGTCAGACTGCCTTTTCTCTCTCCTCCACCTTTGTTGGGTAAAATTTGCTTTGGCCGTTCATTCTATTATCGAATTGAACTGATCGAATAATTTCAGGAGCAATTGGCAGTGTTGATTACCAAGATGCTTTTGAGAATCTCCAGGCATATGTACCGTGCCAATCATATGGTATAAGTTAGTTCGTTCTATCTCCATGGAATCTATACTCTTCAACATTATAGAAATCTTGGTTTCGGAAGATGGAGCCAGACTACCTAAATTTGTTATCTTTGACTATGCAGGTGATCACTTGAAATGGTACCAAAGTGTGCAAAGGTCCTTAGATCTAGTCTTACAGCCGTCCATGTATAATAATTCCAAGTGCTTGACCTTAGAAAGAATTTGGCCTGGCTGTTAGGGGCAACCGTACTGAAGGTATTAGACATAATTTTTGCTCACCACGAATATCACAGCGTAGTCCCAGTTCTATGTGACTACAAAGAAAAATTTAAAATGGCATGGTTGGATTCAAACTTTTTTGCCTTACAGTTCTAGTAACAAAATACCTTGAAAAACACAATCAATGTACTGATTGTTTCCCTTTTTTTCTTTTTGAAACTGTCACAAATTCATTGAGATAATCAAGTTTCACCATCAAATTTACTTTTCCAACTTTGCCACTGCCATTAACACTACGATTAGAAAAAAGATGTTCTGACAAACCAAACCTGAAATAAAATGAAATTGCTTGACCATCTCATGAGCTACTTCATCTACAAGTGGTTCTTATCAAGATTGTCATTTAAGAGCAAAAAGGGAACAATCATTTTGAAATGAAAACTATTATTAGTTGTACAAACTGAACCAGGAGTTCTGTTTCATGCATCTTTTTTGAGATATGGTTCGCGCATGGCCTTAAATTTCTCAATCATTTTGTCTCGAGGTGGCCAGTATTCTTTTATTACTCGATCATCTGAGAAGTTACTCATCCATGCTGATAACAATGGAAATATCTCTGCATCAACTAATTTCATGTCAACTATCTCTTCCAGGATGCTGATCAAATTGGCCATCCAACCAAATGCAAGATCCAGATAACCAATAGTCTCCCCTCCAAAGAATTTCTTCCCTTTTAGCTGCTCTTCTAAGAATTGCAGGTTCCCGGCTGCTTGAGCAGTAGCTTCCTCTTGCTCTTTTCCTTGAGAGATGAAGACACTCCATATTGATGGCAGAACCTGCTTTTCATAGTTATGAAGATTATGCATCATTAATTGATTCTTGACCTAGATTAATGGTATCATATGTCTCCTTATTTCACAGAATAAGATGTGCTCTGTGTGAAACTTCATGATTGTTGTTAGAGATGTAAACAGGGAAACAGTAGTTGTGTCGCAAAACTCTAATCCAGAAAATAAATTTTGAGGCAAAGGATCGTTTTTACCTTCTCATCTCCAAATTTTGCCCAAAATCGAGCCATGGCTTTCTCGTAAGGATCCTGGGGGAGGAGAGGATGCTGCTTCCATATCTCATCAATGTATTCAAGAATCACAAGGGACTCACAAATTGGTTTCCCATTGTGCACGAGAACAGGTACCTTCTTGTATATAGGATTGTACTCCAGTAGTGAAGCACTCTTGTTTTTTAGATCCTCTAATATTGTCTCATATTCTAAGCCTTTGATCTTCAGTGCGTGTACCACCCTCATAGAATATGGACTTGACCATGTCCTGAACAGCTTCAGTTCTTCTGCCATTTTGCTCTGACAGGCAATTTATGCCGATCAGTGCTTATATTTATAGACACTCTGTTCCCTTCGGAATTTTCTCTGTATCAAATATGTGCACTTGTCCCTTAGTTACAAGAATGAATTTCGGCTGTTGTTTTTTTCTTTTTTTTCTTTTCCTATGGTTTGGCGGAATATTTTCCAAAGGATGTGAGTTAGGGTTGACAGCCGGCAATAAATGTATCGATAAATTTTATGATTTTGATCACTTCAAATCATCCAATATTGTATCTTTTATTTTATATAATATATGCAATGCACACATGAATTTCAAGTATATATTTAAAAAATTATTATATATATATATATAATGTTAAAATACAATACAAAATTAAAATATAAAATCTAATTTGTATTTTGACAGGCCTTGACAATGCCGATAAGGAATCAAACATTGTATTTGCTTGTACTAGTCTTGCTCTAACCTCCACAAATTTTTTATTTCCTCATTTTAGGTTTCCAGATTTTTTGATAATCGGCCGGCGGCTGGAAAATAATTGAAGATGTTCTCAGCAAATATGTCAGCAATCACAAAAGACTGAAAATAGTTGGACATAAAATAGTCAAGCATGGCAACTTCATTTGGCCCACAGAAAAAGAAAGAATCTTTGGACTTTTCGCCTTTAGTGATTGCATTAAGTATTTCACATTTCCATGGCCGAATTTTGGTTGGTACTTTGCAGCATCATCTATAAAATTCACGAGGTACCTCGATGATGACAATGGCAGGGTCTACATGGTGGTTGTGGTGATGGCGATAGGTTAGGGAAAAAGAGTTGTGGTAGTTGACGATCTGGTTTATAATACTTACCTATGGATTTGCCAATTCTTATTTTGAAAAACATTAATATTTTAATTGATCCATAGTTTTTTTTTTTCTCCTTACCTATGACCATATGGACCTACAGTATCTAATGAGGGTCGATCTAGTTTTAGTGTCAAATAATAAGGGAACGAAGCAAGAAAATAGAAATCGAGAACTAGATTATATTTTTTGTTTAAATAGTAAAAAAAAAATTTTTTTTTATTTTTAGGGAAATAAGATTTTAAAATTTAATAATTTTATGTATAAAATTTATATTAATTTAAAATTTTATAGAGTTAGGGAGGGACGGTCGCCGCCACCAGTCCCTAGCTTCATCCCTCAAATCAATAGTTTTTGGTTGGAGTGTATTTTTAGAAAGAAAGTTATTATGTTAAGAAATAAGATAAAAAAAGTTTAATTTCCTAGAACAATAACAATAAAAATTATTGTGTAGAAGAGTATTAAGACCCAAATAGTGTTTATTCTGTAAAGTTCCAAAGGTTGATGAGATCATAGTGGGTTCACAAGGTAATTAACTTAGGTGCCTGGAACATGCCTGCTAATTTATATGGAGGTGGCAATAGTTGTTTGATCTCTGGATCATCATGCTATATTGTTGGGGATCTTTTCTGAATCAACCAGTTCCACACCAAGTATTTCTTGTGGGACTCTGATCAGATATGCCATCCACCAAATACAAAGATCAAGATATCACATGGCCTCTCCACCACAGGATTCTTCTCTTTCAGCAGTTCTATGAATTTTAGGCGCGATCTGATGATTTTTTTCATTAATTTCAAATTTAATTGTAATGTGAAATTTTATTAAAAATTAATTTTAAGTTGTAATTTTGTTAAGTAAAATTAAAAGTGCAATTTTAAGTTGTTTCGGGTGTTGGAAATGCTACACCCAGTGATAATGGTGTACACTGGGTGTATATCTCACTACACATTCATACATAAACATTCATATAATGTTAATGTGTTGTGAGATGCACATCCAATATATACAATCGGATGTAGCATCAGTTGGACTGCTGTTTCGGGATGTTGCAGACAGTTTTGAGGTTTTTAAACATTAAAGAAAAAATGATTAAATCAAAAAAATATATTTTTTCAGGAAATTAGTAGAAAAAAATCCCTTTCACCTTGAAAGTAACACCATAACCTTCGTTCTGAAAAATTATAAGTCTTTCCAATAATATAAAACAAAAGGCATTACTTTTCTTTTAAATTCCACTAAAAACCCAAAGAGAAGAAGTCAAAAAAAAAAAAAAATCTCTAGTAATGACAAATATAATGGCCTACAAATGTCCAAATGTACCTATTTCAAAGGCACACTTTAGATTATATTCAGATATCTAAAATTAAAGATACATAGTAAATCCATGAAATTATTTTAGTACTAACAAATAGTTATATAGTTGTCAGAAATTTTAACTCATTTCATAAATTTTAATTACTCATTTAGTTTTATTTATACTATGCAAATTATAATGGGTACGTTGGAGAAAATAATGCACAAATTCTCAATCTTTCAAAACGCAAATAGAAACATAAAAAATAAAAAATAAAAACATAGAATCTTTTGAGTTTGTACAACCAAAAAATTAAATAAAAAAATACTTATTTTTTTTTATTTTTTAATTTAAAAAAAATTAACTCATTCATATACCATAAATTTACAAAGAAAAAGTGAATAAACAAACACTTCTAAAAGAAAAAAAAAGTTAAATTTTTTAAAATTGAAATTAAATATAAATGATTCATATATTAAAATTTGAGATAAATGAAAAGCAAAAAAAATTAATGAGAAGTTGATGAGCACATAAAAATTTAATTATGTAAAATTTAAATAGATAATACAATTAAAAATTAATTATTAAAATTAAAATTAATATTAATTATTAAAAAATTAAAAAATGTATGTATAGACAGTGTTGTTCGGTATATTCAAATCACAAACCGCCACCAAACCAAACAAGGTGGTGCGATTTTAATTGAATTTTTAAGTCATTATTTATATAGTAATTTGATGAAAAATGATTTGATGTGGTGTGACATGGGTGGTTATGGACAATTTTTGAATTTTTATGATAAGCCCTAGTGAATTTGAAGTTCTCCGGAGTAGGGGCAATATTGTCTTTCTCTTGTTCCATTCCATGGAGATGAGAGCTTGTCAAACTGATCAAAGACAGGTTCTAGCAGGGTAGTTGTCCTTTTCAACTTTATAAAATTTTAAATTTAATATAAAATTTTTGCTAGATTTAAAATTTTATCTCCCCTAAATTATTAAAAAATCTCCTTATCTATTATTTTGAAAAGAACTCAATCTCTCCTCAGTTTAAATTTCATCGCTCTGTTCCTACATGGCAATAGCTATTGTCAAAGAAGATGGTGTTAGTAATGAATTCGGCTTAATGAGGCGAAAAACATGCTTCTGAGATGGAATTTTCCGTCTCTAATTTTTATATGAATTATACATGTCTGAAATAATTGAATTTCATACCTTATCATCTCCAAATTTTGCCCAAATACAAGAATTTTTTTGGAAGAAAACATGAATTTTGGGAAATAGCCAAGATACATGAAATTTGTCCACGGTTTTTCATTTGCCAAATTGTTATTATGATTGATTAAATAAGAAATACATAATCTTGGGATATTTGCAGAAAAACTATTTCAAATTCGTCTCTTATTTGAATTTTGTCCATGTCATCACTCTAGCCAAATTTCTGCAAAAACTTTGGTGAATAAGGAATAGTTTAGTCGTTTAACTTATAGTCATTAAAAAAAATTCAAATTCATTCCTAAAAATCATGATTAAGAGGTCTTAAATTCAAGTTTCACTAATGTGACTATGAGACCAATGTTATCAAAATCGGACCGGACCGGTCGATTCAACCGGTTTAACCGGGAACCGGAGGTCGATCCGGTCCGATTTTGCTCAAAAATCGTTTTGACCGGTCAAAACCGGTCAACAACCGGTCAAAACCGGTCAAAAGACCAGTTTTTATGTTTTTTTTTTTTAATTTTTTATTTTAAATTTTTATAAAGGTTTAAATTTGATATTTTGTTATATTTATGTGATTATTTGAATTTTGTGTTTTGTTATATGTGTTTTTATGTAACTATTTATTTATTTTTACATTTAAAATATATTATATAATAATTAATCTATTATATTATTATTTTATATAAAAATAATAATATAATATAATTAATTTTCATTAAACCGGTCCGACCGCCGGTTGACCGCTAATTTTAATAAGATCGGTTTGATCATCGATCCGGTTATAAAAATATTGTATGAGACAACTTCTATAAGAGTTTCTTCATTTAATATTTTATTATTTTCTATTACAAATAATGTAATTTTTTGTTTGTACTGAATTTGAAATTTGGAGATAATGATAATATTTATTCCTCGATTTCCTTAAAAAAATCCAAAATCACCCCTCAAAAATTATGATCAAGAGGTATTGGATTCAAATTCTACAAATGTGGTTAACCTACTTCTATATTAGTCTCTTCTAATATTTTTATAAAAATTAATTTTTTTATCGATCATCGGTTTAATCATCGGCCCGATCGATTTAATACAAGTTGATTATATTTTTTTATTATATTATGTAAAATAATAATATAATAAACTAATTGTTATGTAATAAATATAAAGGTAAAAAAAAAAATCAACTAAAAAAGATATTTAACAAAACACAGAATTCAAATAACTACATACATATAACAAAATACCAAATTTAAACTTATTAAAAAAATTAAAAAATTAAAAATCGATTTTATTGGTTGAACAAAAAATCCAACTATTTAAGACTAATCAAGTAGGATTGATCACCAATTCCCAATTATTTTAAAACAATGGTTTCTTCATCTAATATTGATATCTTGCAATTACGAATAATGTAATTATTTGTATGTAATAAATTTAAATTTTGAATATAATGATTGATCTATATTCCATCGTTTCCCTAAAAAAATTCAAAATCATTCCAAAAGTTTCAACTTGATTTCAAAATTGTCCCCAAGATATTGAATTCAGCCAACGTATGTCATCACTCTGACAAAATTTTGACAATAATTTTCAATGAATAAAGTACCATTCATTCATCAAAGTTATATTAGTGGTGTTGGGCCACTCCATGCGTATAATTAAATATATAAAAATTATAAAAAATAGTGAATCAGTTATTTAACAAAATAAAATTTATTTTACAATATGTTTATATTACACATTTTCCAATTTTTTGATTGATTTTTTTTTTGTAATTTTAAAAGAAAAAATCATAATGTTCCAACTTATTAAATTGAAAAAATTTCCCCTATGATATTTAACGACTAGGTTAATAATTAAATTTGTGTGGCACTTAATAAATGATATTTTTTGGTGCAATTGCAATTATAAAATAAAATAAAAAAATTAAACTTTGGTATCTTCATTGGTGGAGAAAGTCCAAAAAAAAAAAAAAAATTAGTGAAGCGAAAAGTAGACTTTAAATTTTAATAAAATTTAACTTAATTTTTAGAAAATATATTTAAAATCTCAGCTCACAAATTTTAAATACTACTAAGCATTTATTTTTATAAAATCGAATTTGGTCAAATTGGTTGATTGATTTGATTGTAGAGGAAAAAGGTGTTACAGACAAGAGGATTGTGAAGTGAATTTATCAATACATTGACTACTTGCATATTAGTCTCTTTTTAAACAATTTATTTTTAATATTTGAAAAAAGAATTTGTAAAAAGACTAATTTATACAAAATCTTATAAAGTGGTGAAGTGAATTTAATTATAAAAAAAAATTAATATAAAAAGTCGAATTTCATAATCAAAATAACCGAAAAGAAGTGGTGCACAGATTCCTTCCACGCGTCCATCTCTAATTGGTGCATATGCTCCAAGAAGTTCGTTGAGATTAACGGCAGCCGTTGCCAATATCAGTCTTTTTTAAACTGATTTTCCCTCCATTTGGTTTCACATGCGTTTCTTGCTCTTCATTCTGTAGAGTCCCCCGGCTTTCATTTCCCGCAGAGAAGGTACGTAGTGCATCAATTTCTCCCAAAATTTGTGTAATCGAATACGTGATTTTCTGTCTTATCATTTACGAGTTTAGCTTGATGGATATTGACCTGTTTTGAAGCTTCTGGAAATTGATGTTTGAGCTGGGAAATTGTTATATCAGTTTTTTTTTTCTTTTTTTTTAATCCGGGTTTTGAAGGTTTTATGCGGTCTGCGAATGAAGAGAATTTCGTGAATATATTGTATTCCTTGTTGATTTGTAGAAATCAGACGTTGTTCTTGTGTTGTTTGAACACGGATTTATCTTATTAATGTTGTACACTCTCAGTCTCATCACAATATGTGTGTGAAAATCGTATTCGTTCGTGTGAAATGTGCTTTTACAATTTTACGGATTTTAGGGCTTATGCGGCTTTGAAGTTAATATGATTCTGTAAATTAAGTTTGTTCCGCACCTGATTCGGAGAAATCAAAGTTCGTTTTCCTGTTGTAGAACACAGGTCGCTCTTATCAATGCTTTTCACACACTCAGTTTCATCGCCAATCTGTGAAATTATTAGGCTAGGGTTCAGTTCATGGAATATCTCGAGTAAATTTGGATGTTCATAAATTTGGTAAATTACTTTATGAAATTGACAGTGGAACATGATTCCTTGCCTGAAAGCCTCTGTAATGGACTGTTTTTTGTGATATAGAGGAGGATATAGGTCCGAATATGAATTTAAAAGATTATCATGAAAGCTGGAGTTGATCTTCAGTGGCTCGTTTCCAATGATATATTGTGCAATCTTTTCTCCAATAATGTATGATATTCCAAGAGGTTTTCTTTTTCATTTGCTTATGTGAGTGAGCCTGTTTTCAATTTCTCTTGTGCAGCAGCTATATTTTTCTTTTCTACCATAGTAGATTTGCTTGATCTCATGAAATGGACAGGGTTAGTATTCGTCTTTTAACTGCTAGCTGTATCGAAACTTTTTTATCCTTATTTTTTTTAACTTGTAAGTTTTGATATTCTGGGTGATCTTCAGTATAAGAAGCTTGAAAGAATTGGAAAAGGTGGCTTCGGAGAGGTCTATAGGTGCCATGACCTCCAAAAGGATGCAATTGTCGCTATGAAGTGGATTCCATATGATTCTAAAGATGGAGGTGTGCCATGCTCAGTCTTGAGGGAAATTTCTGTGTTGAAGGAGTTGGATCATGGCAATGTTGTCAGGTGATGCTTTGTTATTTATTCAAGCACAGATGCTCGGCATAAGTATAAAGAACTCAGCAGTTTATGATTCATTAATTTTTAATATATCCCTGATCTTTTAAAGCGATGAATCCAATTGTTTCAATATTGGCAATAGTTTTTAATTTGTGTGGACCTAGTAAAAAATTAAAGAAGCTGGAAAATGTCATTGGCCCTTTGCGTACCTCAAGGAAATGCCATCTCGAGGAGAATTCATGTTTCACTCGGAACTCTGATAGCTAAAGTAGTTATAAAATGTCTTATTGATGGTGTCATCACTTTGTATCTCCTGTTGATTTATTGTATGTATGTATCATTTACAACTTAAGGTGATTGATAACAGGAGACATTTAGGAAGCATAAGGATTCATATTGAATTCTTTTCCATCATTTGATTAGTTCGATTATAACATACATTGGGAGCAAGATGCATACTCCATAAAAA
Organism: Paulownia fortunei; assembly: GCA_019321725.1. Lineage (NCBI taxonomy): Eukaryota > Viridiplantae > Streptophyta > Magnoliopsida > Lamiales > Paulowniaceae > Paulownia > Paulownia fortunei. The sequence continues at coordinate 4,337,981 of CM033106.1, read as the reverse complement.
TGTAGAGGTGAAATAAGGAAACGGGTTTGTTTTTGATAAGGAGATATCCAAAGATCAAAAAAGGAAAATCACAAGCAAGCAATGAAAATTCAAGCCTCCTTGTGTGCAGACCAAAATAACTCCTGTTATACTGCCTGGTTATTGTTCAAAAAGTATTCATCAGTACCATGAGGATGAGTGGCTCCCAGTTTGGGAATTGGGATCTTACTGGAACAGAACTATTTAGGTACAATAAAAATTTCTTAGCGCTGATACCTAAAATAAATAATTATTTTTGGTTCTATATTGTACAGAGTCATGGAGGAGTTAATTACTTTTGCATGGGAATGTTATATTTGTCTGATACATAATTTTGACTTATTGTTCTACCTCACCTATTCATCTCAGTTGCTATTATCTGAATTAATCGAAAATTTCCACAATTTATCACTGTGAAATGAAAGATTCACACACCAAAGATGAATTAAATTTGACATGGACTTTGCTAAGCAGGTTACTTGATGTGATGGATAACGACGATGGTTTCTATCTTGTTTTTGAGGACATGAGCCTTGACCTTGCAAGGTTCATCCATGATCAATCCAAGACTGAAGTGGATCCACATGTGATAAAAGTGGGTAATATCTTTCTGCCGTTTGGAATTCTCAATAAACAACTATTTATAATAATGAAATAATGATGTAAAGTTGTTAAACTTTAAATTGCGCAAAATTTGGTGCTTTCCTAAGTGAAAGTTTAATTTCTTTAATTTAACAGTGAAATTCACGATTTGACCATCAGAGATCTATTAGATAAGTAAAGCTAAATAGTCCGTAATTGAGTTTTCATTTGCTTGTATAGTAATGACAATATTTCGTACTAATTTCATTTGTGTCCGTTGATCTGAATCGTGGAATAAGTATACTCTTCAGTAATACATCTCTTACAATATTATGATACACTTATAGTTGTTTGCATATCTATGTAAGAATCCTAGAATCTTGCCTTCATTATCATTTTTTTTAATCTAGTGAGTTTTAATATTGGTCTTACCATGAAAAGAAAGTCTTCTTCCTTCAAAACTTGTATAAACTTTGACTGGATTTTGAATTATTTTTTGTTGAAAAAACTCTAAAGAGAGAGATTATCCCTTGGTTGTCCTTATTTTGCCTATTGCATGGAAATCTCAAGGATTTCACTTCTAGAAAATAATTTCAAAAAATGAAGCGTTTTGTTATATATCATGTATACTTTCTAATCGCTACCCTTACTGTTGTTTATATTTCCTTTGATATCCTGTCTGCCTGCAATTTTAGACCGAGGTCTAGGTAGATCACTACATTTGTAATTAGCATACGCCGTGAATTTTCTCGCTGTCTTCTTGCAGGGCTTTCTTTTCCAGATACTTCAAGGTGTCTCCTATTGTCATTCTCAGAAAGTTCTGCATCGAGATTTGAAACCTCACAACTTGCTCATAGATATCAAAAGCAAAACAGTAAAACTTGCTGATTTTGGCTTCGCCAGGACATTTGATGTTCCTCTTCCAGAGTATTCTACCGAAGTATGTTCACAGCATACATGTCTTTTATTTTCAAAATTCTTTTTATTAAATTATTTGATTATTTTCCAATCAACCTGTTTTACAGGAATTTCTGATTTTCTGAAGAGGGAATTACATTTGAGTGCATTTACATTTTCTTCACAAAAAAAGCAACAAGAAAATGAGTCATATTTTGCTTGCGGAAAATATCTTGTTTTTTATATGTTGATTGAGCGACAGAGAAAGTAGTCTTGCAAGTTATTTTCTGCATGAATTTTTTGGATCGAATAGACTTGTCTTCCGAGGAAGTTCCCACATGAAATGATTCGTCCTAAGAAGAAGGAAAAGAAAACTACAATACCAAAAAAATAATAACATATAAATAAACAAATCGCTACATGTGTAAGGTCTAAAAGCATAAACATGTAATTCAGTAAACTTTAACCCCTTTTTTGGGGAGCATGAACTTGTAATACTCTAGAAATCTAAATTTCCATTCATTACATTAAGCATATGGTAGAATAACCGCATCAGAAGGTGAACTTTATTAGAGTTGATAAAAATCATTTAAATTTTATTTTGTCTTTCCTGGGAAAGGAAATGAGAATAAGTGTTCCTAATGTCTAAATTCTTCGATTTGTTGAAGAATTACTTAAAAGATAAGAGATTTATATATATATATATAATTGGCACATCAATAACATAACCAAAACCATTTTTTAAGAAACTTATGTAAATAAGATTCCAATTTAACATTTGCGTCTCGTGGTATGTAGGTAGCAACTCTTCCGTACAAAGCACCTGAACTCCTGCTTGGCACCCCTTACTCTAGTGCAGTTGATATATGGTCTGTGGGTTGTATATTTGCTGAGATGGTGAACAAAGAGACTCTCTTTAAAGGGACTATTGATACCACCATAATGAGTCAGATAATCAGGTTAAATTTAGTTGAGTGAATTTTGCCACTTATCTCCAATAATTTTGCTGATTTCTGGCCGCCTTATTTTGAAGTATGATTGGTTTGCCGGATGAGAAAGACTGGCCAGGAGTGACGTCAGCTTGTCTCAAATTTTTCAACATGGAGACGGTAATAGCAAGTGGATCATAATCACAGAAACTTTTTTGTGGCTTAATACTTCTAATTTTATGTCATGTGGTTTGAAATGAGAGAAAATTTTAAGAAGTAAGAACTTAATTCTCCTTTTCTTTTCTCTTATCACGCTTACCTTTATCCTCCTGTTGCAAACAGTTGCCCTCTGTATCCCCTCCGCCGGACCTTGCAGTTATTGTTCCTGGCCTTGAAACAGATGGATTAGACCTTCTATCTGTAAGTTTGAGTTTTTCCTTTTTTTTTTTTTTTTTTTTTATGTGGAAACCTGCAATTTCAAACTTTGTTGTGGATCAGAAAGGGAAATATAGTAGTCTGAAAATCTTATATGGAACCCTAGTAATCACACCTGGGATCAACTGTAATCTCAATTCGAGTTACTCATGAAAGAAGATCCTCCCCCATTCCAATAAGCATTCAGTTGGTATTCCTGAGTCTAACATTATGAAGTCACCGTTGTTGATTGATATCATATATGGGTTTTGTTTTAACTTAAGTATCTGTTTTTGCAGAAAATGCTCTGCACGAATCCAAATAGAAGGATTACTGCTTATGATGCACTGCAGCATCCATACTTCAAAGATTTCCAAGTGAATCCTTGATCTTTCCGAGTCTCATTTTGGAGGCTGGATTGAGATCTCTTCCTCTGTATAGCAATTTCGCCCATCAATCGAACTGTGAATTTTTCAGCTTTTAGAATAAAGAAAATAACAGGAAGACTGAACTCCTCGTATCTGATCTTCTTTAATCAGATGAACTAGAATGAGTTGTGCATCCTATCTCAACCTCAACACTACTTTTCTCACGCTACACTCTTATCACCAGGGTGAAGTTTCTCTTCTTACATTGGTGGTTGTGTGGACGAGTATAACATTTTCCCTTGCAAATACATATCATTTAAGGATTTGAACTTACAAATACATACTCTTGAAGAGAAGTACCAACGTTTGTCTTAGTACTGCTTATTAGAGGTTTCATTTGGTCTTTGCAAGTTGTGGATCAGTGTGCTTCTGCATTGTGAAATTTCTTGACCCTGGCGGTGCATCTTCACTATGATCAACCTGCCAGGTCAAAACAAATGCTTATGGCCTCTCTCAGGGTTGATGAGCAAGCTATTGAGCGTATTTCTAGATATTGCCAATGCGCATTGGATTTGGTTCGATTGTTTTTTGTCATTTTTAACTCATTGGGATTTGGGACAGTGTACTAATCGAAACACCAACCAATTCCACTATTATTAGTTGTTGGTTCGAAAATAACGTTTTAATTATCTAAACCGATATGAGATTTTATTGGATATTAATTAAATATTCAAGTGGTTCTAAATGGTATATTGTCATGCAAAAAGCTAACACAGTAATTTACATTACATGCTTTATTTTCATTGATCCACCTCGTGATAGCTACCACATTACTGCGGATTCCTTTCTTACCATCTTTTTCTTTCTTATGTTCTAAAAACGCAAAGCATGAAAATTATATTAGACTAAACTATTATTTAATAATCCCATAAGTGAAGTGGACTTTCAAATAAAATCATTATTTATTCCATATAACACAAGTTAACCCTAAGAAAAGAAAGAAAGAAAGACTTGCATGTTATGTACAATTATACTATCTTCAAACTATAGGTAGGGCATCTTTCATATTAGAACGTTTCTTTGTTTTTGTATGTAATCCACTATAAAATGTTGAATAAAATTATTAAAAAGGTATGCTTATCTAGAAATGTTACAAGATAGATATTTTTTTTTTCGGTGGTTTAGATTAAAAGTATAAATATAATATATTTAGTATGATGCAGAGGGCCAATATACTACCCATTATTAGTATTATAAACAACCAACGATCGAGAAAAATTGAAGACCCATAAGAATTACGAAAACCACATAGATGTCACAATGTTGAAAATTAAATTACACCAAAAAATAAAAAACCAAAAAAGAATTTTTTAATTAATCAACTAGTTAGGCCCCAAGAGTAGGTTAACATTAAGTTAGAAAATTCTAGTTGACAACTCGACGTGGTTTAAAGAAGTAAAAAAATCGACTATGATCCAGCAGAACAACAATATAAATGTAAACTTAGGGGTTGTTTGCTTTAATGCGTGGAATATGAATAGTTTATGAAATATAGATTACTTTATCAATAAATATTATGTAAATTGATTTGATTTTAACGATGAAATTTTAATACAATATCAAATCAAATGTGTGCTTTGTGATAAATAGTTGTGATTATGTAAAATTATCATAATGGCCTTAACGAGGTTAGCCAAGTATTAACTCCCTTTTCTCATTCCCGTCTACAGTAATTCTTCCTTGCCAGAAACCCCGACAGGGAACGACAACAACAATAGAATCAACGAATTCTGCGATCTTGTTCAGGGATTTGATGTCCAAACTTTGGCTCAAGTATTTGGAGTTAATCAAGAAATAGCAAGAAAACTCCAAAGAGAAAATGATGAAAGAGGACAAACAATCATAGTTGAAAGGGGCCTTCAAGTGAGCACTCCACATCTCAATGAGAGGAATATGGGCGACAAGCAGTACGACGGAGAGGAAGAGGCATATTACGGCTGCGATAATGGGTTTGAAGAGACCATTTGCACCGCCAAGAGCAGAGAAAACATTGACAAACCCTCATGCGTCGATATCTATAACCGACGTGCTCTCCACCGTCAACAGCCTGACCCTTCTAATTCTCTATTTCTTCCAGCTCAGCGCTGTCCGGGAGTTCTTTACAGGGTAAGATTTTCATCCTAAATCACGAAACTAAATCAAGAAAGGCAAGTATGGCAATTTCACATTAAATTTTGAGGGATACAAATGATATTTTTACTTGATTCTCCATAGTGGGTCTGGTTGGATTAACCCATCCATTACCTTAGCCCTGATTCTTATCAGATCAATAATTCAGGCTAATAGCGGGCTGAAGTTTATTATGCGGGCTTTCATTCTTCACAGTATGCATTTAATTGGGTCTGCTAAAATAGCTAATCAAGTCTAATGAGACAAAGTAAACGAGGCCTTATAGTATAAAAATTTGATTGAAAATTTGAGATAAAAAATGTATAGAATTAATGGAGTATAAAGTCATACTTCATGGGTTTGGAGATGAAAGCTTGCTTTGCTATAGCAGAAAAAAATCAAATTGTCTAATTTTTTGAATAGTTTATTATATTTATTTTTTTGAATTTGATTATCGTAAAAGCTTCAAATAATAATATTTATTAGTTCATTAATACTAGTTTAATCCTTTTCTTAAAATATCACTAACAATGTTGATTACTACTTTGCCAATATTTAGGAAAAAAATAAAATTGATACATTGGGGCCCGAGGCATAGCTCAACTCGCGGAATAATTGACTTGAACTTGCTTCCAGCGGTAGGGTGGGGGTTCAAATTCTGGTGGGAACCTGCGGATCCATTTCAATATGGAGCAATTATTGTGCTACTAGTGGGACCATACGACTGAGATGTCTCGAACAATCACTGTGGGTTGGGCTCATTGTACGCAGAAATGTACAATTCTTGTTGGGAACCGGAATTGTCTCGAGCAATTACTGTAGGTTGGGCTTCTTATACATAAAAGTGTACAATTCTTGCTAGGAACGTGGGTGTTGGTTGATGCATATCCTCTGATTTACCCCTTTGTGCTAGGGGCATATGAGTAGAAGGTTTAGAAATAATACGACGAATTCGAGAATCTTGGTTATAAAAAAAAATAAAAAAAATTTTGATGCATGGCCAAAACAACCGAAAGAACCCCATCCACGCGTCCATCTCTAATTGGTACACGGCGTCTTTTCAGAAGTTCGTTGAGATTCTAGCCTTCAAAAGCGGGATACTTTGCGAATATCATAAATCTCGCTTAACATTCCGTTCAGTCCTCGGACTTGCATTTTCCGCAGAGAAGGTACGTAGTGCATCAATTTCTCCCAAAATTTATGTAATTAAATTCGTGATTCTCTGTCCTATCATTTGTGAGTAGTGCATGATGGATATTGAACTGTTTTTGGAGCTTCTGCAAATTGATGTTTGAGCACTGAGATATTGTGTTATATCAGTTTTTTTTTTTTTTTTTTTAGGGTTTATGCGCTATGCGAATGAACGGAATTTCTTGCATTTATTCTATTTCTTGTGTGGTTTGTAGAAATCAGAGGTTGTTCTTGTGTTGTTTGAACACGGATTGATCTTATTAGTGTTGTTCACTCTCAGTTTCATCACCAATATGTGAGAGTCGTATTCGTTCGTGTGAAATCGCATTGTTTGTTACGAATTTTCGGATTTTAGGGTTTACGTGGCTTTCAAGTTAATGTGATTATGCAAATTAAGTTTGTTCCGCACCTGATTTGGGGAAATATATGAAATTGACACTGGAACATAATGGTCTGAGAACCTCTGTGATGGACTATTTTTGTGAGATAGGAGAATTAAGGTCTGAATATGAGTTTAAAGATTATCATGAATGTGGAAGTTGATCTTCAGCAGATTGTCTGGCTTAATCAGCTAAAGAAGTTTAGAAATTTATTTCAATTTTCTCTGTATTTCTTATTAACTTTTTCAGTGATATGTTTTGCAATATTTTTTTCCATTACTGTATGATATCCAAGATTTTTCTTTTTCATTTGCTTATATGAGTGTGCCTGTTTTCAAATTCTCTTGCAGCAGCTATGTTTTTTCTTTTCTGCTGTAGCAGATTTGCTTGATCTCCTGAAATGGAAAGGGTTAGTATTTTTCTTTTAACTGCTTGCATAATCCAAAACTTTTTTATCCTTATAGTAATCTGTTAGTTTTGACATTCTGGTTGATCTTCAGTATGAGAAGCTTGAAATAATTGGATATGGTGGCTTCGGAGAGGTCTATAAGTACAAAGACCTCAAAAACAATGAAATTGTCGCTATTAAGTGGATTCCATTTGATGATAAAGATGAAGGTCTGCCATACGAAGTCTTAAGTGAAATTTCTCTGTTGAAGGAGTTAGATCATGGCAATGTTGTCAGGTAATGCTTTCTTTGTATTCGATGACAGATGCTTGGCACAAGTTAAAGAACAAATCAAAACTATGATTCCACTGTTTTTTGTCTATCCCCAATTTTTTAAAATGATGGCTTCTATGAATTTGAATGGATTTAGATATTTACAATAGTTTTTAATTTGTAAGGACCAAATTGAAAATTCAAGCAGCTAGAAAATGTCATTGCCTCTTTGCATACCCCGAGGAAGTGCCATCTTGGGTCCAGAATTCATGTTTCCTCGAAACTCTGATAACTAAAGTAGTTGTAAAATGTCATTGCCCCTTTATATCTCCTGTTGATTTCTTGTATGTGTGTATTAGTTACTATTTTACTTGAACTCCATGAGTGTTTTCTGTTGTTATACAACTTAACATGATTGATAACTGGAGTGGAGAGATTTAAGAAGCATAAGGATTTATTATTTGTTTTTTTTCTCTTGAAAAATTGTTTGATTTAATTAAAAATACATTAAAAGGAAGATGCATATTGTGTGAAATTGTAAAGGTGAATTGAGGAAATGGATTGGTTTTTGTAACAGAGATAAATAAAAGATTGAAAATGGAAATTCAACAAGCTTTCCCTTGTGTGTGGCCCAAAACAACTCCTGGTTTACTGATATTCATATACTTTGTGGTTACTGTTCAAAAAATTACTCACCAGCACCATGAGATTGAGTAGCTTTGAGTTTGTCTGCAAATAAACTATTTAGGTACAATGTGAATGTCTTACCACTGATACCTCAAATAAATCATTATTTTTTGGCTCTGTATCATACAGAGGGATGGAGGAGTTGAATACCTTGCAACAAAAGATGATCCGTTAAATATTGAGTTTATGGCTTTAAATGATGTACGGAATGTGATGTTTGCCTGATACAAATTTTTGACCTATTGTTCTGTCTCCCCTACTGGGCTCAGTTACTATTATCTGAATTAATCAGAAATTTCCACATACTCATTATCACTGTAAAATGAAAGATTCACACACCAAGGATGAATTAAATTTGACATGGACTTTGCTGAGTAGGTTATTTGATGTGGTGGATAGAGAAGATGGCTTCTATCTTGTTTTTGAGCACCTAAGCCTTGACCTTGCCACGTTCATCGATGATCATTCAAGGACTGAAGTGGATCCACATGATAAAAGTGGGTAATATCTTTCTCGAAAACAGCTATTGATTTAGTGGAATAAAGATGTAAAATTGTTATTAACTTTAAAAGTGCACAAAATTTAGTGCTTTCTTTACAGTCCCAATGAGATTCGTGATTGTATCATCAGATATATAATGCTCAATAGTCCGTAAATCAGTTTTCATTTGCTTGTCTAGTAACGCCAATATCTCATGCTACTTCATTCATGTGTGGTGATCTGCATCTAGTAACAAGTATACTCTTCACCAATATATCTCTTAGAATATTATGTTACACTTGTACCTTTTTGCATATCTACTTAATTTTGAATCACACCTCCAATATCAACTTTCTTAATATAGTATTTTACTATTGGTATTACCATGGAAAGAAATGACTGGATTTTGAATTATTTTTTGTTGACCAAACTCTGAAGGAAAAAATTATCGTTGGTTGCCCTTACCCTTAATTTGTAGAAAATAATTTAAAAAAAGAAGTATTTATTTATTTTTATATCATGTGTAAATTAGGGTCCCTTATTGTTTTTATATTTCGTTTGATATCCTGTCTGCCTGGATTTTAGACCTTGGTGTAGGAAGATCACCTACTGTTGTAATTAGCATAAGATGTGGATTTTCTCATTGTCTTCTTGCAGAGCTTTCTTTTCCAGATACTTCAAGGTGTCTCCTATTGTCATTCTCAAAATGTCCTGCATCGGGATCTGAAACCTGATAATTTGCTCATAGATCCCTGAAGAAATACAGTAAAACTTGCTTATTATGGCTCCTCCATGACCTTTGATGTTCCTCTTCCAAAGTACGTTGACGGCATCATGACCTGTCTTTTATTTGCAAAATTATTATTACTAATTAAGTTGATTATTTATCATTCAACTTATTTTTACAGATTTTTTTTTTTTTTTCTAAGGAGTGTATACATTTGAGTGCATTTACATCTTCTTCACAAAGCAACGAGAAATTGACTCATGTTTAAAATGTCTTGTTTTTTCTATGTTGATTAAGTGATGGCCGATGAGTGAAATCTTGTAGTAGTCTTGCAAGTTGTTTTCTGCATGAATTGTGGGATCACTAGACTCATGTTCCAAGGAAGTTCCCACATGGAATTATTCGTCCTAAAACATTAAAAAAAAACCTATAGTAAAAATAAATAAATAAATAAATATATCCTAATTGTGATATTGTAAAAAGTATAAACATGTAATTCACTAGAAATCCAAATTTTCATTTGTTACATGTGAGCATATGGTAGCAGTAACTGTTTCAGAAGGTGAACTTCGTTAGAGTTAATAATAATGATTGAAATTTTACTTTGTCCTGATCTTGCATTTGGCAATAATGTCAATGTTGTCTTTTAATTGCCAGAAATTTATAAAGCCCGTCGTGAACTCCTTTTTTTTTTTTTTAGTTAACTTGGCTTTTGTTATATAAGCTATGATTAAAGTTTATTTTTCTTTTCACTTAGCTTTTAACTCTTAGACAGTTGAACCACAACTTTGATTATCAGGACATGTTTATGTTTTAATAATAGTAATAGACAGAAATGGAAAGATTCTTTTTCTTTTTTGGGAAAGGAAATTAGAATAGGTGTTCCTAATGTCTAAATTTTTCGGTAGCTGTTATGAGTGGGGAACCTTTTTTGCTAGTGACCACTTAAAAGTCAAGAGTTTGTTGCTGTAATTGGCACACCATTGACATAACTAAAATTATTTTTCTGAAACAAAATTCTTACGTAAAAAGATTCAAATATTTTTCCTGGTGTGCAGGTAACAGCTCTTGCATACAAAGCACCCGAACTCCTGCTTGGCACCCCTACTCTAGAACAGTTGATGCAGGTTAAATTCAGTTGAGTGTATTTTGCCACTTATCTTCAAGAATATTTGCTAATTTTTGGCCTTTCTGTTTTGAAGGATGTTTGGTGTGCTAGATGTGACAGACTCACAAAAAGCAACATCAGCTTGTCCCAAAATTTCCCAAATGGCAAAGGTAATAGCAAGTGGATCGAAATCTCAGAAGCTTTTAAGAACTTAATACTTCAAGTTAATATCACATTGATCGAAACATGAGAAATTTTTAAGAACTTAATACTCCTTTTCTTTCCCTTAGTCCTTTATATGCTTACCTTTTTCTTCCTGTTGCAAGCCGTTATCCTCTGAAACCACACAGAATCTTGCAGATATTGTTCCCGGCCTTGAAACAGAAGGATTAGACCTTCTCTCAGTAAGTTGTGAGCTCTTTCATGTTGAAACTTGCAATTTCAAGACTTTGGTGTGAATCAGAAAGGAAAATATAGAAGTTTGAAAATCTTATAAGGCACTCCAGGGATCACTCCAGTGGTCAACTGTTCTCCCCACTCCAGATTTCTCACGAATGAAATTCCACAGCCATTCCAATTAGCATTCAGTTGGTGTTCAGAGTCCAACAAAATGGAATCACTGTTGTTGATTTATATCATGCTATAGGTTTTTTGTATTGACTCAACTTTCTGTTTTTTCAGAAAATGCTGTGCACGAATCCAAATAGAAGAATTTCTGCTCATGATGCACTCAGGCATCCATACTTCACAGATTTTCAAGTGAATCCTTTATCATTTCTGGTCTGATTTTGGTGGCTGGATTGAGATTTCTTCCGCTGTACAGTAATTGCATCCATCAATCAAACTGTTAATTATTTCAGCTTCTAAAAAGAGAAACTAAAATGAAGAGTAGAACTTCTCATAACTGATTTTCTTTAATCAGATGAAATAGAATGAGATATGCATCCTATCTCAACCTCAGCACAACTTTTCTTACACCACACCGTTTCACCATGATGAAGTTTCTCTTTTTACAGCTGTGGTTGTGACAAGTCCCTGTAGCTAGTGTGGGCGTGTAAGAACATTTTCCCTATTTCTACAATGCCATTTCATTTAGGCTTTGCAAGTAGTTGGTCACAGAGTGCTTCTGCATTGAATTTCTTGACCCTAGCTTGCTTCTTCAATATGACCAATCTTCCAGGTGCAAAAAATGTTTATTATCTCACTCCAAGTGGATGAGCAACCTATTGAGCATGCTTTTATTTATTGCTAATGAGATCGATTAAGAGCTTGGATATTAAACTTAATGCACTTCTTTTGATCTTCCTTTCTGAAGGATGTGCAGATGTGACGTTTCATGGTCAATTGTGAACTTTTCCTAGTACAACCATGAGAAATAGTTGAAAGGCAAGACAGATGCTTACGTGAGGAGTTAACTTACATGATTTTGCATTGATACTGATACTCGACCATCAAAATGAGTATCACTTCAGAATTTTATTATTTTTTGCAAGAACTTGAACGTAATAATTTGAGTACAGGTAATAAAACGTATATTGTGAATTTTTATGACCATTTGATTCATTAATGAATCCAATGAGTAGAGCATGCATAATAGGAACAATTAGTACTAGTTCTTTTAAAAGAGAAGGGTATCACTAGTTACATGTTTCTGTATATAAGATTTGACATTGTTAATTTTCATGCAGAACAAATGAATCCAAAAACAAATAGTTCACAGTACTCATCATGTTTTCTAGATTTTGACATGCAGGGATATACTTGTTTCTGTTCTTGTAGACATTTACCCCTGGTATATGAAACTCATTTGATTGCTAGCAGAAGTATAACCTCCATCTATGACTAGATTGTGCCCTGTTATGAATCCTGCATCATCACTGGCCAGAAACAAGACCCCTTGGGCAACATCCTCCATGCTTGCTCCCCTCCCCCGCAGAAGACTCCCCCTCTCACCAACTATCTTGCTAACATCTTCTTGCTGCAGATCCGGATTCCCAAGGACCTTTCTGTATGCACTCACGAGCATCTCAGAGGGGACCCCGTGTGGTGAAACACAATTCACGCGAATCCCATGTACTCCTAACTCACAGGCAGTGCTCCTGGCTAGTCCAAGGATGGCCTCTTTGGACAATGTGTAGGCATGGGATGCCAGGCCTCCCATGATGGCTGCTGAGCTTGATGAACATATGATGGTCCCTGCATTTTTCCCCTCAATCATGGCACGTGCAGCGTGTTTGATCCCGTGCACTACTCCATTCAAATTGATCGTGAGAAGGGCCATCAGCTGTTCCATTTTGAGATTGGTGATGCTCCCCTCAGGACCAGATATTCCAGCATTGTTGAACATGATGTCTAGGCGTCCTTTCCAATTGAGAGCGAGCTGGATTGCTCGTTCGACATCGGGTTCGCTCGATACGTCACAGTGAGTGTACCGGCCTCCGATTGAATCAGCTAGTTTTGCCCCTAGTTCGTCTAGTATGTCTGCGATGACAACACAGGCCCCATTTTCAGCAAAGGCTTTAGCCGTGGCTGCTCCAATACCCCTTGCGCCACCAGTTATCACTGCAACTTTTCCTAATAATTTTCTTTAAAGAGGAAGGGAGCAGCAAAATGAAGACTTAAACCATCAGAAAAGTAGTAGTAGAAAATTACAAAGATTCATAGTAGTAGTGATATATTTTTACCAACCTTCTTGAGGGTAGATAGTGAGCCATGTCACCTGTGCCACCATCTGAATTCATTTGATTTATAAGATGGTTTTGCAGCAATTCTTGCACTTTATATAGCTAATTCTTGTATGTAAGTGGTTGATTGTTTATGCTTTGCACACTCTTTTCATTCACACAACTAATCTCTAACTGCAAAGCTCGCCGCTAATTTCTAGGCACTGGATCTGAAGATAATAAATATTGGAACAAAAGGAGTCATGTTATTGCTCTCTTCTTTGTTCACACCTTAAAACTATTTTACTCGCGGTTCCTCTTTTTCACATTAACCGCCCAACTATGTTCTAAAATAGTTGATAACTTTCTTGACATATAATAATTTATATTTGCTTTACACATTACCCATTCACTGGTTACAGTGAGACAGTGGGCTTATACGCACTTGGTGCACCCAAGAATATATCACGAAGACTTCTTTTAAATTTTTGGATGAACCGAGCGCAACACATCTTATCTATCTAAAACCAGTGAATGAAAGGGAGATGTGGGGTAAAAATCACTCACCTCTTGATTGCTATTATGGACCCTAACATTTTTTTATTAAATAATAAAGAAAACGAATGAGAGTTGCTGACATAAACACTGCCATGGCACATTTGATGCGTATCTGGTAGAATTTTCCAAGAGGAAGATCATGCTAATCTATGATAATAGGCATTGATAAAATTTGAAGAGCGAGTAGCTAGGTGAGAAATTAGAGGAACTTTTGATTATTTCTTGAACAACAACTATGGCTTTTCAAATTTTTTGATAGTTTCTTGTTATGGAATAAAAACAAGAAAGGTAAAAAGGAAATTAATAGAACTCCATGTTTCCAGATTAAGTTCTCATGTACTGTTCTTGTAACTCAAAACTAGCATCTAATTAGATTGAATTGGAGTTCTTAATTGCTTTTTTATAATTCATGTTAAAAGCAAAATAGTTTACTATTGAATAGGTAAGTGTAAGGCTGGGGTTTAAAGGGTCTCTGTTTCAACCTTTAACTTACAGATACATTATAGCAGAATTAACTGTACACTGTGTGCATGATCATATATACCAAAAATTTACAATCTTTTTTTGTAGAAAATGTGAGAAAAGAAGTAAAATAAACGTAAATCCACGCAACAACAAATTACAGGAAACCATGGCAAAGATTCAAGAATTGCAGTTGTCGATGAACCAAATTATTGAGAGATAATTAATCAATATGAGACACCAGTTAAAGGGGAGAAAAAAATAAAAAAGAGAGAAATTTAAACACTCAAAGAAAAATTTATGTTCTTTTCTGGCACTAAGACTAACACCATTTCTTTTAAATACTTACAACATTAATTTAAGCATATACATACATAGATACATATACACATATGTATATATATGTATGTATAAAATATATCAGGACTGTTAATCATCCTCAAACATCTATGAATCCCACTTGCCCAATTTCTTTTGAAAAAACAAAAATTGTGGAAATTAATTTGTAACTGAACCTGACAGATTATACAATCGCAATGCCAATCCATGATGAGAAAAATCTACAAATAAATGAAACAAATTACCCTGGCTAAATATGATGCAATATCCTTAATTAGACAGAGTAGGCCAATGGCATCTCGGTTCCCTGGAGGAGCCGACGGAGGGATCTGCTCCGTGTCTGCTTCCGTTTTGATTCTGCATGGCGGAGGAGGAGACATTCCTGGTCGTTTGGCGCCTGGATATCCGGTGGTCAGCGGCAGCGGCGCCATTGCAGCAGCAGCCCTTCATGCAGGCGTAGAAATAGGTGAGGAGCCAGAAGAGCCAGGGGGAACCGATGAGGACAAGGGCGGCGATGGGGTACCAGGGCTGGGAGAGTCTGGGAACGAAGACGTAGAAAACGAGGAAAACTCCGCCGGTGCTGACGCAGAGGCAGAAGAGGGAAAAGATCAATGGAACCCTGATATCTCCTTCCTTTTCATCCTCCATTTATCTTCACACCAACCCCACCTTAAAACCTATGTTCCAGACCTCTCTCTCCTCTCTCTCTTTCCCTATTCTTTTCAATTTTGATCTCTCTCTCTATATATATATGTGTGTATGTGTATTCTTGCTGTCTATCATCAGCTTTTTCTTTCTTACCTCACCCTCATTCTCTGTCTCTATCTCTTTGTTGATTTCTGTCTGTTTCTCTGTCTAGGGTTGCCAGTTTCAGGCAGCTAGCCAGGGTACAATTAGAAGATGGACATGCAGATTCAAGAATGGAAGGCCTCCAAAAAGGGTGGGTGGGTGGGTGGCAGTTTATGATTTTTATACAAAAGTTGAATTGTGTAATTATGAAAACTACTCATATGTGTGTGCTTAGATTTTAAGGTATAAAAATAGGAACGGTTAATTTTTATTTTTTTTTCTGTATGATATTACATTTTTTTTAATTAATTGAATGTTTTTATTTGGATTTAGGATAGGTAAAAAAACAAAATTGTTTTAAAATAAGTTGAAACAGTATTATTGAAGAAGAAAAAAAGAAAAAAAGAAAAAAAAAATTGAAGAGAGAAAGAGAACAAGGGAGGAGAATCGGGATGGCAATAGAGCAATTTTGTCAAAACCTGAAACTCGTTTAGTTAGTTTTTTTCATGAACTTGAACCTATTTCAATCTTGAATTCCGCTTGATAGATTAGAAATATTTATATATATTTTATATATGAGAATATATGTATATACATATTTTTTTCATACATAAATAAAAATATATCTTATAAATAAAATATAATAAATAATATATATATATATATATATATAAATTAACGAAGGTGTTTTGAATCGAGTATGGATGTAAAATCTAAAATCAATACCCTCACTAAACCTATTTATAATCTTCAAAACCATCTCAAATGAGCCATTTGTAAGTACCTTTGTCATCTAAAGAAAATTTAATATTATCAATTTAGATGGAGTTAATTAAATCGTATATATTATTTATATATATATATATATATAAACATTTAACTTAAGGTCCTCAGGTTCAATAGAATAGATAGAGTCAAGGCAAATGTGTATATTGTTAAAAGATGAAAATAGTTCAATTTGGATTGAGTTTGTTTTGATTCGAGATTCCACTCGTTAAAATTTTTAAAAATTTAGAATCAATGAGTAAATTCATTAGTTTCGTTTTATAATTTAAAAAAATATCAAATATTATATATTTTTAAAAATAATATTATTAAGATTTTTTTAAAAAATATTATATAAATATATAATAAAACTTTTAAAAAATAAAAAAATTAATGAATCGGTTTTGAGTGAGTAGGCCCAAAACCCAACCAAAATTTATTTATACTGATAAAATTTGTTTCAATACATAAAAATGACGATTTTGAGTGAGAACATAATCTATTTTCATCCCTTTATATTGTTATGTAATTGTAGTGATATTCTTACTAGAAAATTCCATGCACTTAACTATTCGATGTGAGAGTTGCATCTGAATAATAAAAAAAAAAACCATTTTAACTTTTCCCTTCTTTCCTCCTTGATCTTGATTGAATTTTAATATACTGTTACAGATTTTCGATGGCAAAAAATTATTATCCTAGTAATAATTGAAAACCAGAAACCGACACCAGAAGCGTCTTTACTAGAATATAGTTCAGAAAAGAAAGCGTTTTCAGACGAGCGTTTTCAGTTGATAACAGGTCATCGGAATCCCCTATCAGACAATTAAGGGACAACCACACACACTGAGTTGTCTTGTGCATAAATCGGAAAAATAAAGAAGAAAATTAAGATGGTTGACTCCACAAATTGTGGAAAAATATTTCTTGTAATCATTTGGGCTGTGTTTTTACTGTATTCCGATGAAGTTCTGGCGAAGTCTCGAGTCCCAATCTCTGTAAGTAGTAATTTTCCTTTCTTTTTCTGGAAAAGATGCAAGCTATTGTAGTTTGACAAAGAATTGATAGGACCCCCCCCCCCCCTTTTTATTTGTTTATTCACCTTTTAACAGGACGCAGAGATTCGACAGAAGAAAAACGAGTGCTATGAAGACATTGAGAGGTATTGGTTTCTCAGTTTCATAGATTTTCTTTCATGGGTTTGCCTTTGTTGTTATAGTTTGATTTTCACCAATAAATTTATGTTGCTGTTGGGATGTTCTTGATTTTACCTTTATCGCATAGTTGATTTAATGGGTTTGTGCAATGATTTGCTTGAAGTGGATTGTGGGGTCAGCAATGCAAGTCTTCAATTATAGCTAAGGAGAATTGCGCTTTACGATGCCTGTCTCCGGTTTGTTATGAGCTCATCTACGAGAGTGATCCGGTGAGGATTTCAACTAAACTAAATTATACTACGATTTAGTGATGATATCTTATGAGGCAATCACATAATTGTGCACATATAGTGTAAATAGTTGCTATCTTTATGCTTCGGGTGACTATGCATTTTGCGGTAATGAGTCTGTATTTTGTGGATTCTTGAACTGTACAGTTGGAAGAAGGGGAGAAAGATTTCTCTAGGAGTTCAGAGTACAAGTACTGCATGCATAGGTAAAAAAATGGCCATTTGGTGTACTAGTTTCTGTTCCTACGTGGAAATATATTATGTGATGTCCATGTCTATGTGATTTATACTGGAATCTTGTAGCTGGATATGAAACTATGCTAATGGTACTTGGTAAGAATTTTTCTTGATTGCTATTTGATGATATGCTAACGTTTCTTGGCTTATGCAGTTGTGCTTATGTTGGGTTTTATAGTACTTAGAGCTCACAGATTTTCTTGTACCTTTCTGTATCCTATATAAAGGATCTTATCACATAAGTATGCATAAAAACAGGAATACTACATAGTGGATTCTTTGACATTCCAATGATCATACTCAACCAGTTTCCTGCTTTTTAACTTTCAAAGGGATGTTGTAAGTCCTCTCCCTTCAACCACCTAACCTAGTCAACCATTGATACTCTTTTATGCAGACTGTCTATCTTGGGAGCAGATAGTAAATTCACGATGATAGATGATACTAACGAGTTCTATGGAATTTATCCTCCTATATTCTTTTGTATTATAATATTCATGTGGTGGTGGAATATGACGATATTATTTTCACTGAAATTTCATGCCATTGTCTAGAATTGTTTTTCAATTCTGTGAGCCTCAGGTTCTATCAGACAATGGTCATGGTATGCCTGCTATAGGAAATTGGTCATTGGAAACGTCAATACGAACCATTAGATTTGAAATACTCTTATGTGCATAAAGGTTATAAATGTCGATTATTTAAAAATAAAATAGAATCATATGCAATTAACTAATTCCCTTAAGAAGATTTAAAATGTTAAGTTACAGATACCTTTCTACTTTTAGCTATTATGTACTGTTTAAGATTAATAGCCGAATGGATCAAATAAAATACCAGATGAGGAAAAGATAACAGGTTATTGTGTTACTGTTTTAAAGGTAGAACCTATTTTTATTTTGTTTGTCCCCTTCTGTTTCAAATTGTAGGGTTAAACTAGTTCTTCCATGTAAATGACACCATTTTAGGCAATAGACGTTAGTGATGGGAGCATGCGGGTTTTGATTTTCTATGCCTTCAGCGTTATACTGGTGAACGAAGATAAAGTTGAAGTGTATGTGGATGCTTGCTGATCTTGATCTCTTCTAGTTGCAAAACTTGTTCTAGTATAGTTTATACAACTTTTTCTTGGGAGAATGTTCATAGGCGTAATTGTGAAAGACAATAATCAATGGATTGTCAGAGCTGTAGTAATTTCTCTTAAACTGTAAGGAAAAAGTTTTGCCATCTAAAATCAACCATGAAGACTAAAATCTAGGCTAGTTATAGTGCAGATACACAGAGCACAGGTAGCAGGTATCTGATTTTGGCATGCAAGGTATCAAGTAGATTGCACCTATAATTTGTTGGGGCCATACAGTCCGTTACTTCTATCCACAATGGATGACATGGAGGTCTACATCGTAATTTAGGGCATTGACTACTTCCGTCATTTGACTTTCTATTTGGCTGTTTTGTCTCCTCTTCTCTTGTTTCCTGACCTGAGAGCAGTTCTGATCACAACTTTCAGATGTAATAGGTTTCTGCACTATTAAACAGGCCTTTGATGTCACTAGTTACAATGAGCATTTGATGGGATAAACCAATCTTCTTTATCTAACTTGTACTATGCTTTTACCTTGTCATAAACAAAGCTATTCATCTTTGATTTAGCTATTGTTGTATTTGTTTTTGTTTATCTTGCCAGCAAATCATTCAATATTCTCTTGACTTCCGATGGCAGGTTATCTCTTGGAGAAAGCTTAGATGGTATTAGAGGTTCCTTTGACGTCTAGCATCTTTCAACTTAACTATGCCCCAGCATGATGATATAGGTGCATCTCTGGGGAGAAAAGGCAGAAAGTAATTGTCTTCATACTACCTAGGAACTCAGCCTCGGGTCAACTCAGACAACTGTTTTGAGGAAGGTGGCCCAAATAAGGCTCAAACGGTGTGGAGTATAATTTTGAATTGTGTTCCAAAATAAGTGCTGCAGTATTTGTTCTGAGTTTCATAGGTTTCATGTTTTTGTATTCTCCATGGTGCATATTACTTATTTTACCCATTGGACCAGATTTAACTGATAGATTCCATCCCATTTTTGGTTTGGAAGGGCATGTTAATGGTCGAAAAATGCTCAAATAATCAAAATGGAGGACAATGTTGAAGATGCCCTACCAGAGGACACATAACTCACGTTTAGAATCCTTGTTGGTTTGAAAAAACTTTGTAACCTGAAGAATCATAAAGGGTTTTCCCACATACATTATATCAACTTAGAGAACAAATTGTGTGGTCTCAGGATGTACTACAGCTCAACAATCGTAATGAATAACCATAAACTCTAATCACAAATAGAGTATGGCAACCATTACATGAGGGTAGATCTTACATAAGATGGCAAACCTCAGCACAGAACATCTAGAATTCCTTACCAACAGTGCAGGGAAAGTACAAGAGTCATTGTATTACAAACAAGATTACAAGACCTTCGAGAAAAATGTTTAGCAAGCATAAAAGATCTAGCTGAGCATAATTTTCCTGTTATTTACAAGTTAATTGGTCAAGATTCTAGAATACGAGCCAGAAAAATTATAATTAAAATCAAACTGCTTTTTCTTGAATTCCATTTCAGCAGCCCTGCTGCCCCACAGTTCGTTGAGCATTCATAGAAGAAGTCTCATTGTGATGCGTAACCAATTTTTCTAGAACATAACCAATTTTTCTAGAACACAAGTATTCTTCAGTAGATATGCCATGAGTTCAAAGTTAAAACGCTCGATATCATTGCTTCCGACTTTATCATGAGAACACAAATTTCTCCCATGTACAGCCTTAACATTCTTGAGACGCATGAAGTCTCCCTCTTGCAAAATCATGTACTGGTCTCCATTGAAATCACAAATTACATTGATGTACCTGGGGAAATAGTATTGTCAGCAAAGAATCAATTAGCGCATCAATCATATATAAATATGACAATACAGTATAAGTATGAAACCTGACTTAGAAATGGAATGCGATGGATACCTTGGTCCCTTTTGCATTAGATTGAAAATTAACTTAAAAGAGGAAAATGGACAAGAAAAATCAGCCAATGAAATTGCACTTTTGAAAGTTCCAATAGGTGAAAAGGAACAAAAATAAAAGGGAAAAGAAGATGACAGGTCCACCCCAAACCTTTTATATTTGTACATTTTTCCACATTATTGAAAGAGTGATATAACTAAGACAAGATCACAAGAAGGTACAAACCCATCTTCAAAATGGTCACCCCGAAGTCCCAACGATATGAGGGAGTAAATCATGAACTAGGTTATTGAACTGTCAGTTGTTTGCACTTGAAAAATGGAGAGGCCTGCCTAACAATTTCAATATTGACAATGCCAGAAATGAAAAGCAATAACAAGGCATAGCTGTCATTAGAACACAATTAATTATGGATCCGTCCATACATCTTATAAGGCAATATCAGCTTCTGAGCCAATATCTTATAAACTTATCAATTTTCGGAAGGGCCTGCTGACCACCTCTTTTGGAGTTACTTTCATGAGGGACGCTATTACCTAAGAATCACAATACCAGTGCCTTCAGTGCCTTCAGTCAACATGAGAATGACTGTTTTTCCTTTTGTCCAATACTAGAGCATCACATAAACACCACACCAAGTGCCTTGCCTTTGAGAGGGAGATTTAAAAGAAAGATCTTTCTTTGTGGGCTTTACTATACTTTATGAACTTTGACTGAAGAAATGCCAATCTTTATGTTAAAATGCACAATTTACACTTCCAGAAGAATCACTAATTTCTGACACTCGGGTAAAGACTTCCTCACAATTAGAACTCAAAATGAGCACTACAACATAATGATCATGTAAGATAAATGTATATAGCTAATTCCGCATAATTTCTCACCTGAATGATTGAAAGCCCAACTATTAGTTCGTTGACATGGCGTACTTTTTCAAGTACTTCAGTGGACACATCAAGCAACAAGCTACCACAGTGCCTTCAGCAATTGTGGGCAAAACGTATAAAAGTAAGCTTAGCAAAAACCAAGGAGGACACATCAACCAGCCGACATTCAGTACTTAAAAGTTCCCCTGAAATCTCTAATTCTTGAAGCCAAGGAGCATTGATTTTTCACGGTGAGATTAGCACGTTAATCCTAAAACATGTGGAGCGTGAACTTCTTTATACTGGGACAAGCACGTTTCATTAAGGTGCAGTCAACAAAGTAAATGAAGTGTTTTAGTTAGCTAGAAGGTTTCCTAACATCAGAATGGAATTCTGATGGCGTCTTTCATGGGGAGAAAGAGAGTATTTCAACCAATATGGAATCAGGCAACTCACGGATTCGATCTGGGCTCTGTTCTGGCTCATCTTTTTGGTGGGACCTGTTTCTTTTTGGTAACAATTCTTGAAAACTGATGCTGCCACCGCTGCTTCGGCTGATGTTTTATTCTCGACGACTTTAAGCCTTTCCAGGTGGCGACCCATAATTTGCTACTCTTCTTTTCAAAATGGAAAAAGTAATTGGAACAAACAAAAGGTGTTATTTTGTTAAGGATCTAAAAATCACAAAATCACCTTAACTGAGGTGCCACTGCATTTCTAGACCATGCTTGAATGAGGTTGGACGTGGAAACAGTTACAAAGAACATGGTAGTGATGGACAAATGAAGAATACAATTTATTTTAGGGTTAGCTCTACTTTACCCCAATGTTTTTAAAATCGGATCGGACCGGCCGGTTTGACTAGACCAACTGTGAATCGATGGTCATTTCAGTCTGAAAGGAGGAAAAAAAAAAAAAAGTCAAACTGGACAAAAATCCGATCAGAACCATTTTTTGTTTTTTTTTTCAATTTTTTTTTCACTTTTATTGCTTTATTTTTTGTTTTGTTTTTTTGTTTTTTCAATCTTAAACTTGGTATTTGGTCTCATGTATTTAGTTATTTGGATTTTAGAACTTATTATGTATTTTATTAGTTGGTTATTTTTATTTTTTTACCTTGTACATATCACTTAGTCTATATCAGCATAATAAAAAGCTATAGTTAATTTTCATCATTACGGTCGGACCGACGGTTTGATTGCTGAACGCCAGCAAGAGCAAGATCGGTTTGGTCACTGGTCCGGTTAAGAAAACATTGCTTTACACTCTATATACCGACCCAGTCATACTTTGTCTCTCTATACTCTTACGTGCATTAATTTATCCCTTTTACTCTTTAAAACACTCCCAATTATTTGTTTTGTGTTAATTCCCGTTAACTCAAGGAACAAATATGTGGAATTTTCATTCCAAATGCCGTTAGCACCATTTTTAGACATCTAAAAATGCCATCCTTACATTTGAAAAACATACATATACAAGTGTATGCATCACCTGCCCAGCAAATATGTAGATAATTTTCATACCTTTTGGCCGTGTGATATGAAATATCACTAAATAAGCTCAAAACCAAGTATTTCAGCTTCTACCACTGCCATGGCCGAAACATTTGGTTCTTCCTATCCCTCCCTACAACATGCATCAGTTGGCGGTCCTTTCAAGTGACAAGCATCAAGGCCACAGGCCTGCATATATGACTGAACGAAGACAATGGACTGAACAATTGGACTTGCCAGAAAATGTCATTGTGTATTACTTGATTGACAATACTGAATTTGAGACTGGTGCTGTGAACAATTTTATTTTATATAGATATGGTGGTTATGTTTAAGGAGTATACGGCCATGATGTAGTATGCATTTACATTGAAAATGACAATAATGGTGCAATACTAGGTGCAATTGTTGTCATGCTATTATCAGTTATCAGAACCTAGTATTCCACACTATTGTCATTTTAAATGTAAAGAGACCATATTGTAAGAGAAAATTATTCTCATCCCAATCTCAAATTCATTCACTATTTCCAGTCAACTAATACACATTTATAATTTCTAACAAGTCCAATTGTTCCAATGTCTAGTCATACTAAGTCCATGTACAAAAGTCCGATACTGGATTCGTGGCCCCAATTCAAATTAGCCCTATAATGCACTGCAAAAAAAAAAATTACAAAAAAAAAAAGGAGATCAAAAAATTGAACCAAAAACAATGATACATTACAACAAAATCAGTTAAAAAAAATAAAAAAATAAAAACGCCACAATCAACCGTGATCAGCAACCCATTACAAAAGAATCGTTTTAAACCTATTATGAAAACATTACAGCACACATTACCAAAATACAAAAAAAACAAATAAATGAAAAATCGTGGCATACGTTCATGTTTGGGGAACCTATCACGAAAGGGACGTGTGAAGCTTCTTTGAGACCGCAATCAATCCTCTTCCTCTCCAATAGCTTGAATCGATAGTTGTAGATGTGGGGTAAGGACTAGGGTTTCAATTTGGGGAAGAACATCAAGTCAATATAGTCCTTGAAAATTGGCGAGGAGAAAACGTTTGGGGCTGGCTACCAATTTCTTGATCTGATAAATGAGGAGAAATCTTACTGTGGGCGTTTTGGTAATTGTAAGGCTCGTTTTCACGGCGTTAAAACGGGAGCTTGGATTTACGATGAACAAAGTAACAAACAAACAATAATAATAATAATAATAATATAATAATAATAATAAACAATAAAAAGAAAAAGAACAGAACACAACCGGGGGCTCACAGGCCATAACTATCTTATAAATCCTATAAATTTCTGGTCCGTTGATTAAAACCCTTTTATTGGGCTGTTTCTTTCTTGGTTCCCAGTAAGAAAGACACAGAATGTCTGCACCTAACCCTTCAAACTCGCCATCCTCCTCCGATTTTCTCAAGCAGGTATTTTTCAATTCATTATCCTGCCTATGATATAGGATATGTATTTATGACACGGATTGTTTTTGTTTACCTGCTGCAAGAACCAATGTTCTCTATGTATGTGTGTGTGTGATTGATGAAATTATTAATGGGTTATAGTGGTGGAAGTGACAGGTGAGAAGTCATGAGGTTGCTATAGCTGAGCTCAATAATCTTTCTTCCTCTCGGGTATGCGTTTCATTCTTTTAACAATTCTTTTAATTGCTGCTCTTTCATGTTTTACCTTTCTCTTCTTGTGCTTTCTTTACGGAAATCGTATCAGCATCTGATATAATTGTTCCCTGATGAAACTGGTTCCTCACAAGTACTGTGTTACAGGTTTTTTTTAACTCAGCGGAGAATTTTAACCAGCTTATTTGGTTAATGGAGTTATCAAGTTATTTGTTTTGTTTCGTGAGATTCAGTCCAAAGTAAATCAGCCATGAGAAATTATGGTTTATGGAAACTTATAATTTATTGATAATCAGCAAGTTATGGGAATTCCCGGCTCTGTTGTTCTTTGACATCCACATATTTAGATCTTGCATTGTTTTTTCAATGCATTTTTGGTTAATTGATGAGGATGACTTGTCTTTAGATGAGATAAAGTTAGTGCATGGTTTTTGCTTCTATAGACTCTAGGACCATGTTCGGTGGGCCAAGATGTTTCAAGTCCTTAGATTTGCTATTGACACCACTAAAAAACTGTATTTATTTCATTTAAGTGTGGAAGAGGTGGCAGCATTTCAAAAATGAAGAGAGAATATTTTGTAAGAAGAGGAGATAAGAATATTAACTACATTTCCGACTTAGTGTTGTCAATGGGTTCTGGCTGTTTGTTACATGGAGGCCTCATTTTCATTTTGATCGGAAATGTAGTCGGGAATCTAGGGTGTAAACATGTAAGAAGGGGAAATTTGAGATTATTCACTGCAAATTGTCGGTCAGGTTATGTATGAATAACATATGCGTGCGCACACACTCCACGCGCGTGCATTTGTATATACATGTGTCTGCGTGCCTTTTTATTTGATAAATTTGAGGTTCGTGTGGTCTTAATAGTTAGCATGTGCCGTGTTCACAACTGATTGGAGGGAGATCACTATGAAAGTGGGACTTGAGCACTTTACTTTCTTCCTAGTTTCTTATGAGATAGTTGTAACATTGCCAATCATGTGAAATGCCATAGATTTAAGATATAATGTCATCGTTTCATGCAGGCTGTCTATCAAAGGAATGGGAATATATTTTTCCGAACAACCACTCAGAAAGCAACTGCATTTGAACAGAGTAAGTGTACCATTAAGTGTCGTTCGTTTTCTTTGTGTATATTGTCAAAGTATTGTGACTGTTTTTTGTTAATTATTGGGCAGAGCAATTGGATACTGCCAAAGCTAGGCTGCAGAAGCTGAGTTCATCTTGATATCATCAAAATCTGTTTCCCAACAGCCTCTAGTTTCTGGTGTAATGTTCAGATGAAGAGAGATGATGTATGCTAAACATCCGTATAACTAATTCACAAGTTATTTCTCTCCGAGATATTGTTTTACAAAATAGCTTCACACACATTTATGTTGAGATAATATAGTCTTGATGAGATATCGGTACCCTTGTTGAAATTACTTTTCTGGTCCAAGTGGAAAACTAATTGCACTGATTGCAAGTTTAGTCCTGCAGATGAGTGAAGTGCAATTCTTTTTCTCCAAGTCAATCATCAGTGGATAAAACATCAACGGCAACGTCCAATTGCAGATGGTCCCGATTTAAGTAGATAGTAAAAATGAGTTGAGTTTGCCTACCTCTGTCTAAATATGAGTTGACCTCATGGATTTTCTTTAGCAGATCATTATGGATTATAAGGATGCTCAGGTACTTAGTGCCCTCATTTTAGAAACAGTCTTCATTTGATTGGCAATATGATCTTAATGGCGCTTTCAGTGAGCATGGTGCAGTGTGCTAAAATAATTGGAAAAAAGATTACTGTTTCAAGGCACTTTATTGTTGAGTTCCGACCAAGGTTATCAATCAGGCCACAACATGTTAGTTCAATATGTTAGAAGCATGCAACACTTCTGAAAGTTTACATAGTGGCAATTTTGTGAGTTCCAGTTTTGGCCAACATAAAAAAAAAAATTATTTAGTAGTTGTGTGGTTGACATCTAATTTTTTCGGACAACAGAAATGACCACCTAATAATTGATGTCCACGTGATCGGAAACTGAACTTGGATGTTACGATAGACACTGACCAAATGTTAAGGTAGTAAAATGCTGAAATATAGGTTAATCCAAACTGGGATACAAGTTATTCTTTTAAAGAGAAAAAGTTTCCATCACAGGGTAGTGCTGCAAAAGTAATTACAACTTCTAAACATCATACTTACATGCAATGAGTACTGCACCAAATTGCCAACTTAAAAGCATTATTTCCTTGAGATTCTGTACTGTTTTATTAAGTACCAATAAGTTACCTATTGACTAATCAATCCTACTAACATGTGACGATAAGCAGCCATCTTTACACAAACAAGTAGAAGGAAATGAAGTCTTTATGCTCTCTCAGCACCTTGTTGAAATGCAACAATCACAAGGGTCACAAGGGATGCATAGATTGAATTGGGTATTTTCTGCACCACCTTCCCGACACCTGGGACATTCTCAGTTGTCCTTTTTGTTAGCAAAGCCACTGTTGGAGCAACAGCCAGAGCAATGATCAATCCCTGACTGACACTGATAAATGTATCTTTTGTTATCCGGCGGATGAACTTCACAAATTCTTCACGATCCAGTTCACCGTCAAGGTTGATATCACTCTCCTGCAGAAAGAAAACAATTCACATAACACATAGTAGAGATGATAAGAGTATTCACTTCAAGAACACAGTTATACAGGAGTGCATAATATGTCGTCACTACAAGATACAATCGTCAAACAACTTCCACCTTCAATTAGGTGGTCAATCAAAGATGTGTATACAGTTGTCCATCACAACCCAATTATATACCAGCATGCAACTAAATGACAAAGAGTAGTATTACGGTTAATCCATTATAACCCCACATACACCCAACCAAAAAAACTATTCTAAGATGAGCATCTGATAGGTATAAATTATCTATATTCCTAGAGAACCAAATGATCCAGGCAAAGAAGAATCGAATAGTGCTAGAAAAGATCCTGGTTTTCATGATACAATTCTCAGGAAGTTTTTAACTTTATTGATCTGTCATGATATGTCAACAATAAAATCTTATTTGATCTAAATAGATAATCAATTGCATCAAGATAACAAGTACATTGCACAAAGAATTCAGTTGAATGATGCAGACAGCACTGAATTCTGTCCTAGAATATAGATAACATATTAGGATTATGATTAGTCAATCATTGAATTTACAGTTCCCAAATTATCTCACATATGTGTGTGGAAAGCCCACAGACACTCTATTGTTGTTTACTCATCCAATTAATTCACATACAGTACCATTTATCATTTCTGATTATTCAACTTAGTAATGAACAGAGTTAAAAAAAGCATCACAGGCATTTTACTTTGTTTCAAATAAGAGAAGACTTGCTGAAAACTAATTGGATTAGTAAATCAATTTTCAAGAGTGAGGCAGAAAGAAAGTAAAATGCGAGCCAACTAGGACACTGTTTGTTATATACCTAACTCAAGTAGTTTTTCAGTCAAAGGCTTGCGTATTCTTGGGTAGTCTATAAGTTACAACACACTCACACCCACATACGATGTTGCACTTCACCTTATATGGCCGTAATTTGTCAGTTAAGGGGAATTGGAGAAGCCAACATACTTATGAAAGTTAAGTTGTAGACTGTGTTAGTCATTTTGGGTAGAATGGAAGAGCTGCCCATGTTAGTAAACTCTTGAATCTACAATTTGGGTCACATCTGTGAGCCCACCAGTGGGTTGGGGACACTACAAATGATATGAAGGAGACTCCATAGATTCTACTGGTATCACGAATCTACTTTTTATCCTTTTTATGAATACCAACCATTACCTTTCCGGTTTCTAAATTCTGGAATCGAGTTAGGGTATTGATGGACTGTGTTGTGGTTCCAGACGTGACATAAAGGAGAGATAGTTAATAAGTAACTAAGGATGTTGTCTTGCATAGCTAGTCCTGAGTTAGGTAACTTGCATGCACAAAGAGAAAGAGAGGACTTGCATCTTTCTTCACTGATCTTGGAGATTTGTCCAATTTTCATGCCATCCATTAATTTTTTCTCTATAATCAACAAAATCTCCAGATTGAAATAGGACCACTTAAAGCTCAATACACTCAAGATTCTTAAACATTGTATCTCACGCATGGGAAGGTGCCCAGTGGTTAAGTCATGTCAGCTTTTGGAAGATAAAGGAAAATTTTTAAGGTCAATATGAAACAGATAATCTTCGAGTTCTGTTAAAATCATTATAAAAAGTAAAAGAAACACAGTGTGGTGAAGACTAATATTTAGGACCAAAAAATGTGTGAAAACATAATTAGATTTTGATAGTGCCCAATCAGGACAGTTTCTGATGTATGTATGCAGTGAGATTTTTGTCAAAAATGGGGAAGCAAATCCACATACCTCTAAAAGAACCCCTCATATAATAACAGCTTAGTGAAAAGCTACTCTATAATCATTGACAAAGAAGGGTAGCAGAATATATACTTATAACAAGTATCAAAGTAATGTCTGCTCCTGAAAATCTTTAGTTGCTAGTTATATAATTAAAATACCAGTAATGGAAGCTAGAAAATTGCTTGATATTTCAGCTCACAATACCCTTATCTGCAAAAAATACTGAAATGGTATCTTCTCAAGTAAACAATGGAAATTCTGTCACATACCAGCATCAGGTTCTTAACTTGCTCCTTTGTAGGGGGATCAAAATGAGGACCAGGCAAACGCTTATTAATATCACTACAAAGATAGAAACATTTTCACGAATTTCAGAACAAACCTAAATTATTTAGCTAACGGATAAATTAATAAGTTGTTAAATGTAAATGGATATGGAGCACGCGTAGGTGAAGCTTCTCACTTATATACAAGTAGCACAGCAATATAAAGCTCTTCAAATGTCAGATTAGCCCTTCCAGTATCATTCTTGACACGATCAAAAACTTTGTCAGTAATCAATCGTATCTGTCTTTCTTTCCATTCCTTTCCTGCACAAAATGAAAGCAAGTAAAATCAAATAATATATATAAAAAAATAAACATTTACATTATGTATGAGGACTCAATGATCTAATCACATCAATGAAGACTCATGAATGATAATACAGACAGAGCCTGAACGAATGGATGAGCTCAAGTACAAGAATTGAATGAACTTGGCACAAAAAGCATGATGCATAACATCAATGCAAGCCAACCCATCAGCAATAAATAAGTTGTCCAATAAAGCAGATCTTAATAAATTTGTTATTCAGTCAACAAATGTATGCATGGAAATTCCTTAAAAACGATGGATTTTCTAATCAGAAACCTCTTTCCAAGAACCTCCAGAAACTTCTCTATCGAATACTTACATCGCTAGTAAAAATACTTGAAAATCAAATGAGGAAATGTGGCACACATCAATTTCGCTTTGTGAAGTAAGAGCATGATAGATTGATAGTTCATATTCTATCCTACCAAAATTAGGTCTTTTATGAGAAAGAAAACAAAAGAAATGTTCAAACTTTCAGCATCAATTCTTTTATAATCCAAAAATCTGTGTTACCCATATTTGAGTGCCAGGCGCCAATATGTGTTATATCGTCAGGTGGTAAATAAACAGGAGGCATACAACCTTAGAAACAGTTTTCTCTTTAACAAAATTTCATCAGTATTAGTTTAGGGGAAAGAACGCAGAAGTTAAGTAAAATGCCTATATATCAACAATTATCAATATTTACACGACAACGCAATACTAAACAAATTTTATTTCAAAATTTCAACTGATTTAGGAAAACTGCAAGATCTTTTTCGTCAACTTAGCCAGTGACCTGTATTTGGCAACTGAATTGCTCGTGCACCAATACTCAAAAGCATTATTCCTTTTGTACAAATAAAAAGTTATATATAACGAAGCAGCATAATCTCAAAATAACGAAACATGACTAGTCACCATGAAGCTTTTTCATACAAGTATATGTTAATCCAGTTTAGGCTTCGCAAGACTGCAAAATTGACCCTTTTCAGGCGCTTCTATTTGAACAAAACTATCCACAAATAAAGAACAATGAATTTTCCAGGCATCCATCAATAATACATATAAGGCCTAAATAGTCAACCCAGATACAAGCATAAAAAAAATTTGAGTTTTACAGCGCATAAAAACTTTTACGGATTGAAAGGTGAAATCCCACAAAAACTTTCCCTTGGATAACCAAAAGCACCAAAAAAACCGCAGATGCAACCCAAGAAAGATAGTATAAACACACACACACACACAAAGCATGATACCCCATCATTATAGCGGCCCCAGTAATATTTCTTGAATTAAAGAAGGTGTGTTGCATAAAGAAGAGAAGATAGTGGGTTAAATTTGAAGAAAATTGATACCTTGAAATTTTTCAAGAATTTGTCCCATGGCTTTGGAGCTCTTAGAATATGCTGTTTTG
The DNA here is from genome assembly GCA_019321725.1 of Paulownia fortunei. NCBI lineage: Eukaryota > Viridiplantae > Streptophyta > Magnoliopsida > Lamiales > Paulowniaceae > Paulownia > Paulownia fortunei. The sequence goes on along the minus strand of CM033106.1, from coordinate 4,306,661 downwards.
AGTCTGGCTTGAGAGCGTGTATAGTCAGTAAAGCAAAGTCATTGGAGAAATTGAATGCATTTGATTTGGCGGAGCAAACGTGTGCTTAGGATCTACTCCACGTGAGATCTTGGCGATTACGAGGTGGGCTCTAACCCAACTATATTTTTCCTTTTTTTCTTCGTCAGAAAAATGAAATCTTGAGATATTTGTCACTCAAATTGATTTTATTTGGGGAAAACGTAAATCACTCAAACTCCAAACTGCGGGATGACAGTGACTGCAAAGTTTGCTTTTTTGTTTTACTAATTCAAAATTTGTGACGGTTGGAAAGAAGAAGCTATTATGGCTCTTATTGGTTTCATTTTAGGAAATGCTTTGAGAAAATAAATATATGATGGAAAATGAGTTGAAAAAAATTACTTGATATTTAAAAAAAATAACAGTTATGTTTGTATTAGTTAGATCAAAAAGTTGATGGATTTATTTTTATAATATAATGTGTTTGGTTTAATTGTTTTCGCGTCTAGTAAATAAAAAAATATGTTTAATTTATTTTTTAAGTCCTTTAAATTTGATGGGTTATATTTCATTTTAAGTAGTGTTCAATTTTATTATATTTTAATAATAATAAATCTATTATAGTTTCACTTTGTGTTGTATTTACTTTTTCAAGATAAGCCTTTGGAAAATTAAGAGTTAAAAGTTTATAGGATATAAAATGTGAACGAAAATTAAGGATATTTATAACATTACTGTGAAGAAATGAGAAAATTATTCTGAAAAAATGAAACCAAACAAGATTATGTACTTTTCCATTTAAAATCAAATGAGATTTGGAATTACTAAGTAACTTCCATAATTTTCTCATTTGAAAAAAAATTAAAAAAGTAACTTTTTTTTTTGGTGAAAAAAATTATACATTTAATATATTATACTTTCAATCCTTCTAAAAGCAAAAAAGAGAAACAAAATTGCACGTAAATCAGTATATTGTGCATTACTTTGCATATTTAGCAACTACAACGTAGCTTACAAGATTTATTTGCCTTATGGTAATTCTTAAAAACCGGATTTTTTTTTATAGGATTATCACTCATTAATTTCATGCAGCTAAGGGGTTGAGGCGCCGAGTCCCTCAATTCTATAAATTTATGTATAAAAATATTAAATTTTAAAATTTTATTTTAAAAAAAACTATAGATATTTTTTTATTTACTATTTAAAAAAAAAAATTCCGAATCAATATCTATTTTGTGGCTCAAACCATATAGCCTGCTCTAACACTTCTCTTTTTTATTTAATCCAATTGGTTGCAAAGCTGAAAGCTACACTATACTTTTTTAAAACATATCGATCCGACCCGGTAAGTGCAGCCGGTTCCGGTGGGTTGATGGATTTGGAGCCATTTCTGCAACCCTGGAGCTTAAATCTTGTCTTCTCCAGCAAACTTCCAGCACTCCTTCTAACTGTAAGCAAATTTTGATTTTGATTTCGTGTGTGTGTGTTTTGGTAAAAATATTTTGATATATATTCTTCAAATGTTGTGAGAGAGATGGTCTATGACTGGTGTATGAGACTGATATTGAGGGTCAGGTACTCAGGTGCATGGTCTTCCTGAGGTTGAGAACTGCTGCATCTGTCTGCCGTACCTCACTACAAATTATGTGTTTTGTATTGTGCTTGAAGAAGCTTGAGTGGTTTGTCTCACGGTCATTAGAAAATTGTCCTATGCCCTTGCAGGAGAAATTTGAGTATGTCAGAAGCTGAAGAAGTAACAGATGGATGCAACAATGTTAAAGTGTGATTATATGCATCACTTTGTTTAACGAAAATTCTTTGTATTATTCAGTGTACTTTGCTTGCAGAATCATTTTTGTTTTTTTAATGTGGGTCAATCTGTTTTAAGCAAGAGGCCTAGCCTATCACATGTTGGCTATAGATGATATATTTTGATTGTGAGTTATCATTTTTGGTTGAAAGAATTTATACTTCTATGCTGCTAAAACCTTTTTCTTTGACTCTTCTTCTTCGACATGATGACATCTGTGTTTTGATTTTGACAGGGTGGTATATATTTCATTTGGACTTCAGTTGATGCTGAAAGGGGGTGCCCTGAAGATGCGTAAATTTGAAGTCGATCAAAGTTTGTATCTTTAGATTTTTACTTGAGGAAGATATATAACCTAAGTTCTTGGAGCTGCATCTATGCTGTTTAAATGTGTTCCAGAATGCAGAAATGCTTCATGGTTCATTGTGTGAGAATATTAGAATGAGATGTTGTATTCATGGTTCATTCTATGAGAATGTTGGAATGAATTGTGAGACACACAGAACTGGGATCTGGAATGCAAATAAACCGTTTCTCCTGCAAAAGTTGTATCAAAGATCTTCATTCTGAAAAAAATGAGACTATTATAGGTCTGTTAATAGAGAATGAGTGACCAAATTCAAACTCACAAAAAGTCGATAAATAAAACTTAAACATCAACAGAGTCATGGGACATGACAGGGATTTTCTTCTAAATTATTGAATTCTGGTGGTTGAGTTGGGCTGTGGGGGTTGGGGTAGTAAGATAAGACTAAACTGATGGCTCTTCTATCTGGGGTGCAACTTCTTCTTCTTTACATGGCAATTGCAATCATGCATACTAGTTACACACCCCAATTTCCTCTTCATTTCTTTCCACATGCTCAATTTCTGCCTTTTCACAGTACTGCAGCCCCCTCTCTGTATCTCTCTCCTCATGACATAGCATTCTCTCTCCAGCTCCAACACTTTACTGCCCATCTTCTCTATCTCTGTCCTCACTTCTTCCTCACTGCAACTGATCCTTGCCCCTTCTTCCTCTTCCTCCTCCAGCTTCAGCAACCTGTCATCAGAACCTTGCACTTCTTTCGGTATGGCCTCTCTAAGCTTCAATTGTGCAACAAACAATACTTGCACCACCACGCGTACTGGCAGTCTTTCATTCTGAGCAGCATGTTCGCATGCTTCAGCAGACAACTTATTGCAATCTAAAACCCTGCACAATTTTTCTCGTTCTGATTCTGTCAAATGCCTGTGCTTGTCCAGGTAGATGTCGATAGCCCTGTATATTCCATCAGAGGTTCTTTGAGTCCCTGTTGACGCTGCAACTGACATATCAGCAACTGCTATAAATGTGCTCATCTTCAAATCTATGTCAGCCGAGATTTCTGCCAAGAATTCATCGATCAGTTCAGCCACTGAAGTTAGTGCATAAGGGTCTGGATCGGTGTAGTTGCAGTAGAAATTCTTCAAAATCCTTCTCACAGACTCAGTGTCGTACTGTTCATCCTTTGCATATCCTTGGGAAGGTATTAACAGATCGTTGACGGATGCCTGGTCTAACTGCTTTCCAATTCTGAGCTCCAACCCGTTTTTGCACTCTGCATTAGCATCCAGGGCAATCGCAAATTTCAGCATTTCAAACAGAAATGTGCAGGAAACCATCTCTCTCTGATGAGGCAGCAGTCTCACCAAAGCTTCAACTATCTCCCTCTGAGAATTCCTCTTGTAGATTGGCATGTCATCTCCTACTTTCTCATTGGAAAATATCCATGTCTTCGCATATTGACACAGATTTGCGGCCACATATTCTTGTGGGACTTGGCGCTGAATCATTGCATGAATTATAGGTGCATAAAGTCTCAAGGAAAGTGTAGTTAAATCTTCAGATTTCCAGTCAATATCAAAAAGCTTCCTCCTGGCGTTTGGCCTGTAAGCGTTCTCATTCTCATCGCTATCATCATCAGAGGTTAAATTCTTGATTGGTTCTCCAAGTAAACGTGGATCGTCCAGCACCTTTGAGATAATAGATTCCACGCAGTAATCAACCAGACCAAGTTGTACTGCTTGTTGAAGAACAGTCTCTGCACTCTTCAGGGCTTTGATGGAATTGTTCCAGCTGATAATAATCTGCTGCTCGAAAAACAAGAAGGCCTTGCTTAATAAATTGTTAGGACAATGGCTGTCAGTCATCCCAAGGTACTGAGCAACGCAAGCAACACGAACTACATTTTCTGTTGACAGGGTGATTTCAAAGCCATGGCAGAATCTTCCAACAAGCTCCATTGATTCTTGATCAGCAGGGATATCGCGGAGTAGAAGGGAGAGATCCTCATGAGGGTTCTTTTGCAATAGCTTTGCTATCTTTGCTGATTTGATGGCCAGAAGTTCCTGTGGTGGAAACTAAAATTAGCAGCTTCACAGAACATGTGTAATAGGAAGGAAATCATTGATTTTAAGTTGATTAAATCGAGTAAACGATGCTTCTTTTAAGGTTATTATTACCTTATCCAATGTGAAAAGTGATCCACAAAGATGAAGCTGGACCTCTGATGTTAATTTGGACCTTGGTCTCCTGAATAATAGGAAAAAATATGTAAAGAGGTTTAATGAAGTTAAAAATGGAAGCTTTGAGGGAAGCAGTTGTTTACCAGGTAGGACATTCTATTCCTTTTCTAGCTGCCATCTCATGATACCCCTTTTATAAGCCTCAGGATGCTACAAATCAATATGTATCAGATATATGATTGATCAGACATGATGAAATTTTCAAAATATTGAAATTTATTTTATTAAAGAGAAAACAGACTACCTTACAATCCTAGTGATAAACAGGGATAACGCAATTAATTTCTAATTAACAGATAATTTTGTCAGGATTGCAGAAAATATATTAATTGAAAGGATAATTTTGATTTATGGTTCAGATGGTATTATCATACAATGTTGAAGTGTAATAGTTACAGTTGATCTTTTTTAAAGTCTAATGAACATAGTCATGTTCTTTCTCCATCCGATTTCTTTAGGACGAAAAAGGGTAGCAGATCTTGTCTTCGAGGGGTTTGACACACTGTTTTTTAATGATGATTGACTCTATAATAAATGAATGCTCTTTTCATGACTCCAGTTTCCACATATCACAGATTTATGAAAGAACTCTTTTTTTTTATCAAATAAAAATAGACATTATAATAATTGTTTTTTTTTTTTTTCTCATACTAGAATTCTTGTACAAAATCAATCCCTTCAAGTACTACTTGTCATGTCTCAAAAGTGTAGAAACATTATGAAATCATGCTCAACAAAATCAAGAAGCCTTCTAATAAAAGTTAACATCAATTCCATCTTCTGAATAATATTCATTTTTTTGTTTTCTTTACACTTAAAACAAGTCCATACAGTAGACAAGTTCAATAACTATGTGATTAACCACTCTTTTCATGCATCAATCATCGTATCTGCAATGTACTCATCATATGATTGACTTGGTTCGGCTAAACTACACAAGGACTAAAATGTTCTAATAAAGTATATAATTTGAGTTCGACCAAACTAGATTAGGGTTAGAATATTTCAGACAAGTAATAAATGCATGCATATATAAATCTAGCAACATAATGAATGCAGCTACAAAATTCATTAACAAACACTGCTGTAAAAAAATCATTGAACAACCACACATACAAAATATTTATTATTATAAATCATCCAGAAAAAAAAATTAAGAATGATGTACCTTCTGGTGATGGTTATGGAAAAAAAAAGACCAGAAGTGTGAAAGTGTTCAATGTAGCTGACTGAAGAAGAAGAAGAGATATTGCTTTCAAGATTGAGATTTAAGGAAATGTGTTTTTTAAAGAGTCAATATATATATTTTGAAAGAGTGTAGCTAATAGCCGTTGCTATGTGCTTGGGTTTGTTAAGATATTCTGGGATTCAAATGGGATACTTGTTGATATTCTGTTAGAGTCAGGTTCACTGGCCGCCGCTCAAATGGGCCGCCGTTAACCGCCGCCGTCCAATCAGGCATGAAAAGAAATAGATTAAAGGAAAATATGGGGTTTACTTATTTTTTATCAGAAAGAAAAAAAAAATATTCTAATTTTTTGAGATATAATTTTAAAATTTAATAATTTTATATATAAAAGTTATATGATATTTAAATTTTTATAAAGTTGCGGGAGGAAGAGCAGGTTTCGACTACTCTACCAACCCCGGCTCCATCCCTAATATTATATGTGAGAAATTGTAAATACTAATTTCATTAATCATGGAAGTAGATATTTTAAAAAAAATTGAACAATTTCAATATGCTTCATATGATCTTTGACAGGGAGGAAATGGTCATAGTATAAGTAATCAATTTAACATCAATTAAAACGAAAATTGATTGCTTGAGTTATATATATTTCCAGCACATAATTGCTTCACCCTGACAACCCCTATCTTTTGATTATCTTCGAATTTGTGCTTGCCAATTCCTACGCCTACTTGAAGCCAAGTCTTGTTGATTAGGGTTTAATGAAAGTTCTCAAAAAATCCTTATATCTGCAAATTTATTATAATAAGGTCTTTATATTGTTGAAATCATTGAATTATAGTAGGATTTTTTTTCACCACTCTCCTCTCGCTATTCAATGGTATTAGATGGGACGGGAATGTTGTCCAACCGACAATCTTGGTTCAAAATTTTATATATTTAATGTATTAAACTTGAAGTTTCAAATGAAAGTAGAACAAGTAAATTTTATTTTTATATATTTTTACAATATTACTAGTAGTTGGTAGTCGAGTTATCAATCTTATCTACATAAATTTGTGTGCCTCGCAGTTATATATTTATCTTTGGGGGAAAAAATGTAAAACTAAAAATTTAAACACAATCAATAACTCAATCCATGATTACAAATTCATGGCTACATTCTTTTTGCACATTGGGCTATTTGTTCTTCATTGGCATTTCTATAAAATGTTGAAATTTCCTGCTTATTTTCTTAAGTGGGACTCGAAGCGAATTAGTATCTATAATCAATTTCTTCTATATAATACTAATTAATACAGTCTCAATGCCATGACAGACATTTTTAATTTATATCCAAGAGCTTTAAATTTCAATCACTACAAATACAAACTCTCAAGAATCGTGCATGATTAGGACAACTTACCATTCTAATTATATACAAAGTAATATTTTTGGATGCGGTGATCAGAATCGAATTAAAAATATATATAAATGCATGTTTTGATATAAACCATTAGTGGGATGCGGAAAAAATTTCATAGATTGTAGATTATAGGGAATATACAGAGAGAGAGATTTTCAGGTTTCATTTGATTTTCTCCACATAAGTATACTTGAGGAATTCTTGTTTCCTTGACCTTAAACAAGTAGTTTGAGAACTAAACACGATTATTATCAACACAACAATGCAAAACCAGAAATGAAAATGACATTAATAATTGAATATTGAAGGTGTTATAAAATATGTAACTATTTTTTAAAGCAATTCTTATTTCTTAATAGCTTTAAAAGAAATTTACATTTAGATATATAAGTGACTAGTGCGTCGATCTTATAATAACTCCTTAAATTTTCTCAACTTCACATTCTTTATTTTCTCATCAAAATCTCAATCAAATAAATTTTTTAATTTTAATTCTCTTGCAATGTCACACCAAGCTCATAGGATAGAAGCAACCTGTAAGCGAGACTCCAGCAACATAATAAATTCTACCGTTAATTTTTTCATATTGAAGAGAAAATGATTTAGCCCAGATTGTTAGAGAAACTCAACCTTGTGTTATTTTTCAATAATTTTACTCTACCCCATTGTTATTTTTCAATAATTTTTATTCTACCCCATTGTACTCCACTTAAATCATACTTAGTCAATGTTCTTAGTTCTATTGATTGACTCTTTTCAAAAGATTTTCTTCCCAAATTTGAATCTGAATGCTACAATTAAATTTGCTTCCTTGGAGACATATATAGTTAATTACTATTTCTCTTACAATTCATAGGAAACAAGAATAGTTCTATCAAACTGAACATCCAAGTAAAAAAGGAAAGAAATAGCCCGGGGCACAGCTCAACTGGTGGATCAACCAACATGTTTTTCGCTTCCAGCGACAGGGTGGGGGTTCGAATCCTGATGGGAACCTGCGGCTGAATTTCAGTATGGAGCAATCACTGTGTCCTCAGTGGGACCCTGCGACCAGAGTTTAGTATGGAGCAATCACTTTGGAGGCGGCTACTTGTGCATAGAAGTGTACAGTCATGGTGGTTAGAAGGTTTATGACTGATTGGTGTAAGTCAGGAATTTGGGTAAAAAATTAATTATGAAATCACACTAACGAAAGCAACTCTGACAGCCATGTTGATAATCAATTTTTGTTTTTGTCAAATTTGTTGTGTATAACGATGCCGGACAATAACGCTAAATACTAGAATTCAATCATTAAAACAACCATTTTTTGATAGTTCTAGAATACCTCAAATAGTTTTTATTTTGTTTACCCCACCCAAAAAAGAAAGGGACTTGGACAATCTTTTTAGCCCATCAAAGATAAAATAAAATGGCCGTCGAGGGTAAAAGAAATTAAAGATTATTGCTAAATGTTAACAGCCTTACTAATTAACACGAACAAAAAAGAAAAAAAAAAAGAAAAGAAAAGAACTTGAGAGTCTCTCACCTTGCCAGCACTACTAGTAAAACAATAATAATAATTATAATAATTATAATAATAATAATAATAATAATAAAACAAAACGTATGAAATAAAATATATCACTTCTTTTGTCTAAGTACTTGTTAATTACTTTTAGAGTTGTTATTAGTACAGATTTGGCTTTCCCTAAACCAATTTGGTATGATGATTAGCATGAGATAGTTGGATTAATACATGAACTATAAGAATTCAAGTTTATCCATCTACAACATAAATTTAATATAGTCTAAAGTGAAACCATCTAATCCTTTCATCCTTATGAATTTATGTACAAACATCAAGCTATCAATTTTGGAATTATAAATCCCTGAGAACTCTCCCACATTAGGCTATAAAAGTTAAGCCAATCCACGTATTCTATGTACCATTTATCCAATCTCTGAATTTGCACAATAAGCCACAAAGAAAAGGCTACATTTCAAAGCCAACAGAAAAAGGGTCGCCCTGTAATTGCAATCTCCTACTCCTAAACTCAAATTCCAAACTTCAAACATATGAATCAGCTCCGAAAAACCGCAGGAAACAGCTTGCTCATATACTAACATTGTCCTCATCATTTTGACTCCCAAAAAAAGACCATGCCATAGGAATCGACGCCTACATTCATTCACTTATTCCTCAGATTTAACGCCCAGATTTTTTATACCACACAAAACGAACATTCTCTACGCATCACATCACACACCATGATACAAGATTTTATTCTCCAACTCCGTCAAGAGAAAAAAAACCCTTTCAGTCTCAGCTCTTCAATGCCGAGTCCTGTGATCCCACGTTCAAAATCTGCCCCAGATATCACCAGCCCGCATTCACCCTCAAACATACAGCCTTCGAGCAAGTCTATCCGATCAACTCGCTCGACTGGCTCGCCGATAACTTCCTGGCCCAAGAAATTAGGTGACTATATCAAAGGAAAAACAAAGAATTCGCACCTAACTGAAGAGAGTCTCCAGGAGTTCAATAGAAGAAATGCACTGGTCGAAGCAAGGTATAATACCAGCAGCCCTTATTACAAAGGATTAACAGACTTTTCCCTTGTTATCAATAGAGAGAAACTGTCAGGGTCGAGCCCCGGAAGAGAGAGCCATGCAACAAGCTATGTCAGTTCCGGTTCCAAGTCCAGTTTTGTTGTCAAGGTGCAGGAATGGGGTTCTTCTTGCTTTACCTCGAAAAAGCATGAAAAAAGTTCTTCCTCATTGGGTTCTTCTTGGACCAAAAGCTCCCATGATACTCGGTTTACCACTTCATCTTCATCATCATCATCAAAAATCATTGAAACTGTGGCATTAACAAAAATCAGGACCAAGACAACAAAAATTGACTCCGAATCTGAGAAGAAAAAAGTTACTTTTCACTCCATGAAGAGTGTGGATACTATCATTTCATCAACTATGGAGAAGCCATTGAGGGAGAGAGATTCTGAACCACCATCTATGCTGCCGCTACCACCACCAACTGCATCACCACCAGAATCATTACCATATCCAGTACCACAGATAACACCACCAACTGCACAAGTGTTGCTCTCACCACCTGCAGCACCACTCTCAAAAGCACCACCACCGCAAGTACTATATCCCTCTCCACCACCAGCTCTGCAAGCACCAAACATGACAAAAAATGAAATAAAATATGTCTGGGCAGACAAATATAGGCCTTTTTGGTTGCAAGATTTTCTTTGCAATAGGAGAACCGCGCTTTGGCTACGGAGCATCGCGAGGAATTGGCGTGATAGAGGAGAAGAATGCGGTCACTTCATATTTGAAGGAAACCCAGGGGTGGGAAAAAGAACCATGATTTGGGCTTTGCTTAGAGAAGCCTTCGGACAAGACAAAGTACAGGTACAAATCAAACTCTCATCTATAAGTCAGATACCTGAAACAGAGAAATTGTTTAATATTGATACCCATGGTTTCCAGAAAGAATATGCATGTCGATTCAGACTCTAGTTGAACTCAAATTGCAAGTTATGAGATTAAGCAATCAAACAACCGTTATCATATAACAGCATGTTGTGTTATTCTTGCCTTAAGACTCATAAACATGTTAATGTTTTATGTCAAGTAATACTTCCTATTTTATGCTTTGAGTTATTTGATCTCCTGCATTTTTTATCCACAGGCAAGAGTAGAATGCAAGAAATTTTACTTGAAGGTAAATTCCATATTCAAACTTTTGCAACTCAGTGAATATGCCATTAATTCAGGAGTTTCAACATCATTTTTTCAGCTGCTTGAACATGCATAATAACCGTACTGCATCCTAATATATTAATGTGGCAACCTGGAGTCTTTTTTAGCTATGCATGATTGTCCTTTTTTTTCCTCATTTTATGAGTCTTACTCTAAGTAGAAAAAACATATGTCAGTGTTCTCCACTCTTTCCCTTGGTGAAAGAGGCAAGGGAATCTCATTTAATGAGTAGTACAGACAATGATGAGAAAATATGAAAATACTGTTCATATAAGAAAGAGACATGCAAGTTTGAAAGATTAATCAAGTGAAAAAATTGTCGTATCACTAGCTCAGCTATAACTCAAGTACATAGGAAAGAACAATAAGCATTGCAAGCAAAAATAGTGAAGTATAAATTGAATTATTGGCATTGCAACCATAAACTCAACAACTGCAGTTATTCCATAGACCGAGGTAAACTAACAAAGTGAAAAAGAGAATGCTGCTCATATACTATATATGCACTGCACGTGTTTCTTAGGGTTTAAAGGTGGACCTGATAGCAACAGAATCCACCTAATCATTTACCAACCTAGTTTCACAAATGAGAGAAAAGCAGGATTAATGCTTATCAAAATAAGCCTGTTTCTCTACATTGATGTCACATTTTTCAACACAGGGAGAAGCAGTGGGTAGTATCCTTGTAAATTTAATGGTATCACCACAACATGTTGAAGTCAACCTTTCTGAACTTAAAGGTTATGAGAAACATGTCATTGTTGAACTTATCAAAGAGAAAAATCAGATGTCTGATACAACTTTGCCCTGCAATCAAGTGAACAGTAAAGGTATTCTCATATTTTTTAAAGCAATTATTTACTTCCAAGATATAGACCAATGACATATCATGTTATCAATGTAACCCATGCAGCTATTATTCTACATGAGGCAGACAAGCTATCTACTGATGCCCTGTCATATATCAAGTGGATGCTAGAGAAGTTTAAAGGGTGTAACAAGGTATTCTTCTGCTGCAGTGATGCCAAAAAGCTCCAGCCTATAATGCCACTTTGCACATACGTTCAACTCCTTGAACCTTCTATCAAAGAGGTAGCAGTCTAATGCTTTAACATCTCAAACTCAGTTATACTGAACCTTTGACCGACTTCAAATTTGTCTTTCATCTCTGCAATTCCCTGGCTTTCATAGATTCTCGAAGTTTTGGCATTCATAGCAAAACAAGAAGGAATACAGTTACCTCACCAGTTGGCATATAAAATTGCTAACAACTCCAAGAATAACTTAAGACAAGCTATACGCTCATTTGAAGCTACTTGGCACTTCAAGTATGTCCAGCAATGTAAACATGATTATATCTATACTTGAAGTCAAATTTTACTTTTGACCATTCTACAATTCTAGTGTTTGGCTAACATTTTCCATTTCTAATACCTTGTATATGCGATGAAGTGGCTGCAGTGCTTTTTTAACGGAAGATCAAGATATCAAAACTGGGTGGGAAGATAAAATAGCTAATATTGCTAGAAATGTGCTAGAAGAGCAAAGCCCAAAGCAGTAAGTACCATTAAATATATACCAAATACTCATTCAGTTGGAGGGCATTCAGTCTTAACAGTAAGATTCCATCTGCTTGCCCATAGGCTATATATTATCCGTGGAGAACTTCAAAATCTTATTGAGCACAACGTAGCTCCAGAGTTCATATTCCAAGTAAGAACAGTCTAATTTTAGATTTACCATCAAAGATTACAATCTATTAACTAATTCTGTTTTATGCAGACTCTAAAGGATGAGCTGAAAAAGATTCTGCCTGAGCAGTTACAGCCACAATTTGACCACCTATATGAAGAATATCAAGTATAAACCTCAACAGATCAACTTTTTTTCCTTTTTGGTGTTCCTATAGACTCGCTTGTTCATAATAAAAGTGCCATTGCATAAATGGTTAACCCTCTTCTTGTTCACAGAAAAATCATGCCGTTAAGAAGTACTTGCCCTCTGCACATCAACAAGAAGAGCTTGGTAAAAGACATAATGATCAAAGAAAGAATGTCCAACAGTTCATGAGGATTGAAGGTAAGGCAAGCATCCATCACACGAATGATGTGACATGGAAAAAAAAAATGGTACTTCTTGCACTTAATGATATCACACCTTAATGACTAAGGACAATGCTTGAAGAATGCAAACGCACAATAACATAGACATGAGTGTTTTCATATTTCGAGAAAGATATGAAGTACTTACTTTCGAAATATACATTAGTCCATTAAGAACAAAGACAGGAGCCATTGTGTGTTCTCTATGGTAACTAAGATGCCACTTTATAGCTTACTCTACTAGTCTAAACACAATAATTTATAATTGAAAACTAACCTGAACACAGGTATATTATGGAATCTCTCATTACCATTTCTACCTAGCATCTTAAGGGTTTCATTAATATCACAATTACTTGATCTAGATAGATTAGCGTCTCCACTTTCACATATAAAAGATGTAAATAACATACATTGAATGGTCTAATCTTATGCTTAAAATGGTATCTCCATATTGTATCTTTCAACAATTTATGAGGAAAACGTCAAACCAAACTGCATAGACCACATTTATGAGAAACTCAAAAGTAATTGAAACTAATTGCTAAGGATCATCTAAGATGCAAAAAAAATGGATATTAATGAATTTTTTCTACAAATATCAGATTAAGTGCCTAAGTAAAATAAGAAAGCTGTTACCATTCAAGGAACAAAAAAAAAAAACACTTTTAGAAAGATAGATGCAGGCCTGTCTTGCTAATAAAACAGAACAGAAAATGAAGAAAACAAAACAATTGTAGAAAGAAATAAGATTTTAAGAACCTTCTTATGGGAAACAAAAGAAACTACAACATTATCCAGCTAGGATGCTTTTGGCTCAGGGGTTTGATTTCGATATTAAACATAGAATCTGTGAAAAATCAAAGGATGAATATGTGTTTCATTAATTTGATTAAACATGCCTACCCTAAATATAAAAAAGGAAAAAAACTGATAGCCTATCAAATCCCTTGAAATCAGGGATCCATAATTAAATCTCCTCTATTCTAGGAAACTAAATAATACAAAATATACAATTTCCTAAAGTAAATGGTCGCTAACAAATAGATTTTTTCCAACGCTCCCCTTTAAGCTGGTGAATAGACATTGTCCATTGCCAGCTTGGTAACAATTGTTTAAACACTGGATTACTGAGTCCCTTGGTGAACATATCTGTCAATTGTGAATTGGTGGCCACATAAGGTGTGAATCAAGCCACTATCCAACTTTTCCTTTATAAAGTATCTGTCAACTTCAATATGTTTTGTCCTATCATGTTGGACTGGATTATGTGCAGTGCTGATTGCAGACTTATTGTCACAATACATTCTCATAGGACCATCCCACTTAATCTTCAAGTCTTCTAAGATGATCTTTAACCATAATAACTCACAAACTCCTTGTGTTATCGCTCGAAATTCTGATTCCGCACTTGATCTGTCAACTACATTTTGTTTCTTACTTCTCCATGTTATTAAATTCCCACCAAGAAAAGCACAATATCCAGAAATGGACCTCCTATCTATCATTGACCCAGCATAGTCTACATCCGTGTATGCTTTAAGTATTAGTTCACCAACACTCTTTTTGAATAAGATACCTTTCCCTGGTGCTCCTTTAAGGTAGTGCAACACTCTGTAGACAACCTACAAATGAACTTCTTTTAGGTTGTGCATAAATTGACTTACTACGCTCATAGCATAAGTAATATCATACCATGTGTGAGAAAGATAAATAAGTCTCCCAACTAGTCTATGATATATCTCTCTATCCACGGCAACATCTTCCTTTACTTTTGAGAGCTTGTGATTAGGATCTATTAGTGTGCTTGCAGGCTTGCATGCCAATTTCCCAATATCTCTCAAAAGATCAATAATGTACTTCTGCTGAGAGATGAAGATTCCCTGTCTTGAGTGTGCCACTTCAATACCTAGAAAGTATTTTAATCTCCTTAAATCTTTTATCTCAAACTCCTTTGTCAAACATTATCTCAAAGATTGTATCTCATTTTCATCATTTCCTGTTACTATTATACCATCGACATATACTAGGAAAGTTGTAACTCCTCCTGAACTTGAATGTCGAATGAATAGTATATGGTCCCCTCGGCTCTATTTATATCCTATATCTATCATTACTTTAGTAAATCTTCCAAACCAAGCTCTCGGGGATTGTTTCAACCTATACAAAGCTTTTCTCAAGTTGCATACCTTGTTAGCTGCCAAATCCAGGGAGGATCTCCATATATATCTCCTCTTCAAGTCTCCATGTAAGAAGGCATTTTTCACATCAAACTACTGCAAAGACCAATTATAGTTGGCTGCTAAAGATAGTAAAATTCTGACTGTATTCATCTTGGCCATAAGGGTAAAGGTTTCTTGGTCATATGAGTATAACCTTTAGTCACTAGCCTAGCCTTATACCTTTCAAATGAGCCATCCACTTTATACTTCACACTAAACACCCATTTGCATCCTACTAGCTTTTTTCATTTAGATAAATTGACCACCTCCCAAGTTTTGTTTTTCTACAAAGCTTGCATCTCAACATTTATGGCATGTTTCCGATTTTCACAAGCTAAAGCCTCGGATAATGTAGTAGGAGTCACTTCGGTTTTTCTGCTTAAATCAAAATCTAGTGTAAGCAATGTGTTCCCAAATTTCCACAACATGATCAAAACTCAATTTGGGGTTCAAATTAAAAGATTTAAGTCAAATAATGTGAGAGACTATTTCAATTTAATTTTCTCTCCATATTTTCAACATGAGGGGATTATCCATGAATCATCATATGTCAATATCCAATGGCACAGTCGAGAGAAAAAATGGACATCTGCTTGCCACAACTCGAGCCTTTCTGTTTTAAAAAAGATTACCAAAAGCCTATTGGGGGAAGCTGTTCTTACAGCCACATACCTCATAAATAAATTACCTTCTAGGGTTTTGGGTTTTAAAAGTCCTATGGATGTCCTCTCATATTTTTACCCAAGTGCATTCATCAATAAAGAAAATAAACTACCTAGCCCCAGAAACATTAGGAATATTACAGTGACCCTATATGTCACTATGAATCAATGCGAATGGAATAGAGCTTCTTTTAGTACTGATAGGAAAGGGTACTCATCTGTGTTTTGCCAACTCACATACATCATAATGAAAATGTTCATTGCCTAACCCTTTGAATAAAGAAGGAAGCATAACCTTAAGAATATCGAAGGAAGGGTGTCCAAGTCTCAAATGGTGAAGCCATATTTTATCTTTATTGGTTAAGGAATGCTCGGAAAGGAATGAAAAAATGTAATTTGCTCATGTTAACATTCGGATTGTCATGTGTTTCTAGGTAGTATAATCCATTCTGCATCTTAGCATGTCCAATCATTCTCCCCGAACCCTAGTCTTGAAATAAACAGTGAGTAGGATAAAAAATTACTTCACATCCCATGTCATGAGTCAGTTTATTTGTAGAAACATGATTAGTTAACAATTTAGGAACATGAAGTACATTTTTAAGAACAAATGAAGAACAGATCTTAACACCTCTAACAACAGCCACGGTGCTTAATGAACCATCTGCAGTGGCAATTTTCATGTTACTGGAACATGAAATATATGTACTGAATTTGTGAGAAGAATGAGTCATATGAACCGTGGCTCCCGAGTCGATGGCCCAAGAGTTTGTAAATGTTCTACCCGAGACATTTAAACCTTATGAAAAAGGAAATTTACCTGAATGTGCAAATGAACAAGTACCTATAGGCTTCTCGAGGTTTACGAGTAGGTTTTTCACTCTTTTAATGTCTTCTCTATCCATGCTGAGTAGTTGTTTTTGACATGACTAATAGACAAGTGATTTGAACAAGAAAAAGAATGGCTATGAAGGCCTGGATTATAGATAGCTGACAATTTTTTGTGATACAACAATGAAAGTTGAAAAATATACCCGTTTTGATATCAAATTACAGAGTACAAAACCAAAAAAGGGGTTATGAAGACCAAAGGTTGTAATTCCCTGAAAAGAGCCTAAGGCTCTGATACCATGTGGAAAATCAAATAATGAATATGTATTTCATTAATTTGATTATACATGCCTACCCTAAATATTAAAAAGGAAAAAAAAAACTAATTGTCCATAATTAACTCTCCTCTATTCTAGGAAACTAAATAATACAAAATATACAATTTTCTAAAGTAAATGATCACTAACAAACAGATTTTTTTCCAACAGAATCCATAGTGCAGACATTCTAGTCACTCCACCGTAGGATATTTAGTCCATTAAATTTTGTCATAATTAAATAGAGAGGAAGGATGTCCATAAATTTTGCTTCCTATTTCATGTAACAAGTTTCTTGGCACATTCTAGCCATGGTTTAGCTTTAGGCAATGTAACACATTTCTTCTCTTCCAAGTTATACAAGTTTGCCCTCATACATTTACTCATAGAGAACACAATTAATAAAATTGACTAATTTTTAAGAACTAAAAAACATCAGTTCTACTTTATGTTGTCAAGTCGCAAGCTTTACTGGTTTATGTATTCACTTCTTCGTCTATCAAATGCAAATTATAATTGTTCATATGCATCAAACTATGGTTGATATTAACACTCTTTATTCCATCTACAGAGTTTATAGCAAGATTCATGAGTTGGTACAAGGGCTTGGTTATAAAAACAAGGACGTTTGACCAGATCGCATCTAGGGAGGCCACTTGATGGTTTAATTGTCATCTCCTACACACTATTATTCAAGATTTCAGACAACGGTTTGTTGTACATGTTTTTGAGTCATTATTTCCCGACATAAAATAAGACAAAAAATTGACAATACCTTAGTTTTATATCTTATAAAGCTATATGCATTATAGGCATGCATACTGTGTAAAACTTATTCAGGATTATCTCCTACTTCATATAGCAAAATATATTTCCTCCAAATTCTAGTAAATGATATTTCTCTTTAAGTACCTGTGTTTGTTGAACTCGATGTTCTAGCTATCTCGAAACCCAAGTAGCAAGGTATCAGATTTTGACCACAAATGCTTAACAAGGTACAATAACGTTTTTGTATTGACTATAATACAAAAACCATCAGGGTATGCAAAAATTTACACAAAAATATCCCTCATGTCCTTTAGAAGTACCTGCTTTCCACCCTTTGAGGCTAAAAGGCAAGACATTTGACATGAGGAGGACAACAGATGGAGACTCTCATATCTAAATGAAAAACAGGCGCTCAGCACAACCAAGACCAAGCACCACTCAATGCCATCAATTTTAGTGGGAAGTCCATCTCAAGAGGAAAAGTCTGCTCACACAATAATGCTCCTCAATATACAAGTAAAAGAATCACTTTTCCAGGCCTGACACTTCATATATTCCTGACACTTCTGCAGAAAGGCAGAAGTTACCTCCATTCTAGAAGCAAACTCGTCTCACCTTATCGTAGTGTGCATAAAAAGATGCCAAGTCAGATATTTATTCTATAATCTATTTCTATTGACTATTAGAAGAAGAAAAAAGACATTCAACATATCAAAATACTGAAAGAAGTAAAAATTTTGTAGACCATGTCATTTACAATGAGCCAACAGACAAATTCAAACCGAGGAAAAATGAGCAAAACTCAACAAATTTCATATGCACAGCATGCAAGATTTATAAATAAAAAACCTAACAATGTTATACTACTATTTAACATAAGTATCATAAGCAAATAGAACTAACTTTGCGCAACAGGCAGTGTATTTGGCCTCTATGGCTAATTGGAACTATCTTAGGCTTGATCCAGCCAGAAATGCTCGAGTAGCAGTATGTCTCAGTACATGCAAGCACTAAATAGCTCCAAAGTGAAACTATCTAAGTTCTTAGAAACTAACTAGTATTGAATGCAACAAGCTCTATGCGCATACTGATGCTCAAAGAAGACTGCTCTCAAAGAATGTTAGATTGAGAACATTGACATATTAGCAACAACAATTCCAGGACCACATATCTAATGGATTAGTTAAAACTGTCATGGAGGTTCCGTCATGAGAGTCAAGGCTCCAAGAAAAACCTTCAGGAGTAATGCGCTGGCCGTCATGTAACTGCCCCAACCACCACCCCCACCCCACCCCACCCCGCCAAGAAAAAAAAACAAGAAAGAAAGGAAAAAAGAAAGAAGAAAGAAAAGAAAAAAGCTTGGCTTATCCCTTTAGGCAACACATATCATCTTCACATCTCTTTATGAACAAAGAGCACAATGTAATTGGCTATTTTGTTTGAAAGAAAAAAAGGGTTCCATTCAAAGTCTACACGGAAATGTATTGACAATAAACAAAACAAGAAAAATAGTTTATTGGTATACTTACTAAAAACTGTATTTGTTTAGTTTGTGCTTTTCATTAATGGTCAATTTAGACTTACACAAAGTGAATCTAACAGCATCAATGGAAGCAAATAACAGACTAAAATTAAATTTTGTGCATGAGGTTTTAATGACAATATATCAATCTATAATGCATTTGGTAGTTCTGTCATCGTGGCTTGTACCTCAGTCTGTTCAAATAAACACACTAATCCAATCATAGTGCTTAAAATTATACACAGTGAAGCAGTTTCTTTAGTAAATAAGAACCAAGACTTTCGACAACTTAATGGAGAGGCTAGCCCATTTACCATTTACCATGTGTATCCAATTCTTACTCCAACTCTTGCCAAGTTGGAGTGCTTGAATTTACTTGTATAAAACGGACCTGCTCCATTCATGAATTAAACTCCTGCATGCCTACAACACTATCTATCCTTTTGTTGTTTCACTACATGCATCTTAGCCTCATGACCACAATCACGCCCTTCCTTCCTGTCTTCCCAACTAAGGCCACATGATATTCTACCTCATTTCGTTTAACCTCTTTCATTTGGAAGTCCAAACTACCCGAAAGCTGAAGGTTTTCCACGGTCCATTGTTTTCAAAGGCTTAACAAAGCAGAGATTTAACCAACTCCTCCCACCTAATGTGAATGAAAAGCATATGTCAATTACACACATGATCACTCAAAATAGACTACTTTCAATTCAAAAAAACTAATTGAATTGAATCATTCTCCAAAAGATAAATTTCTGATCATTCAAGGATTTGAGAGAGAGGAGATTAGTAATATACTTTGTTAGTGTGATTTAATGGCTGTTACCAGGTGCACTTGGAGAAGGAGATGATTACAGAAGTTTCAAAAAATACTATACATTGACAAAGGAGATGAAATTGCAATTTTACTTATCAGTATCAGATGCAATTGTTGTTCTCCAATTTTGAACATAAAGGTCATCATCTCATCTTTCTAGTACTTCTCCACTTCTCTATTACCGATGTTTTCTCTTTGCCACAATAGTGATATGTACAAGGAAAATTAACAAGTGTAAGAGGATGATATAACCTGGACAAATTGTGAACGCCGTAAATGGAACATGAACTGAGGAAATATCGATAGTGTAGGGGATAAACTGAAAGAAGATGGACTGTCCTTCTGGTACTCGCCAAATCGTGAGCATATATGTATCAATGATTTATCCAGCCATCTCATAGGGTCAAAGTCAGCCTGCAGAAAACATCAACCTTAATTTAAGAAGTATCTGTTATTGAAGAACAACAAAGTAAAAGCAAGCAACTGTTTAAAAAACAATGGGAAGGCAACAAGCATTGTGCCCCTGTACTCCACATAATTTCAATTAAATCAAGAAAAAAGAAATAAAACCTATTCTGGCATGTCATACTGGGGATAATAACAAAGGATACGGCTGTCTGTGCAATGTTAGAAGACGGATACATTAGACAATATGACATTACATGCTTACATACACCTCTTGAATTGGCAATTAATGCTTCATTCCCAGTAGTTACTAAGAGTTGAACCATTAAATGGCACATTCCACAAAACCAAGAATTATGAGGCAAATGTACAGTGAGGAATGCCAGGAGCAAAACAACATCAGAATCAACATATCTGGCAACTGCTCAGTAGAACTGTGGAAAAAGGGAAATCCAGATTTGGTTACCCAATCGCCGTTTCCTTTGTTTTCTGCAGATACTGTTCCCTTTTTTCTTAGTTAGGAATTTAGAAATTAGTAAGAATTGGGAGATATGAGAGATTTAGATATTTTAGGTTGTTATTCACTTATTCTGTTTCCTTGTTTGGTGCCATCCGCTGCTATAAGGAAAGGCTAGTTCTATTGTAATTTGTATGGCAATGAAATAAAAGTTTTCTTCCTAATTTTGTCTCTCTACCTTTATGGCATCGGAGCAGGAATTTTTTAAATTCCTGTTAACCTAGGCTGCCCCTTTACGCCACCGTTTCCAATCACCACAATGTTTAAGTTTCATCGGATTTCGCCCCTGTTTCAACTCCCGTAGCCCACTTTCCTCGTGTTCCCTCCAACACTGAGTCTGACCCAGTTCAAATTACCACCATTCATCTCAGTGGTGATAATTTCTTATGCTGGTCTCAGTCGGCTTGCTGGTATATCAGAGGGCGAAGAAAAATTGGTTACCTGACCGGAGACATTCGGGAGCCCACCACGAAGGATCTGTCGCACACAACTTAGGAAGTCGAGAATTTCATGGTCATGACATGGCTCGTGAATTCAATGGAAGAGGATATCAGTTCCAACTACATGTGTTACTCTACTGCTAAAGAGCTTTGGGTTAATATTTACCCAAATGTATTCTGATTTGGGTAACCAATCTCAAGTTTACGAACTCACCTTGAAACTCGGTGACATTCGCCAAAGTATTTCAACTCTCTCAAACGTGTGTGGCAAGACTTGGATCTCTTCAACGATTACAAGTGGAAGTGTCCCGATGATTTCAGTCGCTATTGAACAATTGTTGATGCTGGCCGAGTCTTCAACTTTCTTGTCGGCCTTAATTTAGAGTTTGATGAGGTTCGAGGAAGAATAATTGGAAGGAATCCCCTGCATTCCATTAACGAAGTTTATTTTCTAAGGAGTGTCATGATGAAAGACGAGGGTTTGTCCTGCTCGGTAGAAAACATGCAGGTCCAAGTAGTAGACAGAGCACTTAGCCTCGGTTGTTGCTGAGGCTCATGCTGGATGTTATTCAATCTACAATATTAAATTTATTATAATTTTTTTATTAAATTTAATATTTTAATACAATTTAACTTAAAACATTTTTAATCCACTGCATTTAATTTTATACTAAATAAATATTTTGTCCTTATTTTTTTTAGTTTTTAATTATTACTTATTTATTTATTTATAAAATTATTTAATTATTTATATTTATTAATACTAATTCTACTAAATAAAAAATTACATATAACTAATATTATATTTATTAATAATATTATAATTAATATCACAATAAAAATAATATTGTATCGCAAACCACATACAACAAAAAAACTTTCACAAACAAATGATACAAGTCGAATCATTAGGAACGACGAAACTCTTTAAAGATTTATCGTTGTAAGATATCACATTGTTCGTATAAAAATCAATATATTTTACTTTATGTAGTATTTTATTTTTAAAATTTTAGTTTTTAATATTAATATTTAATATTATTTTAATATATTTATTTATTATTGTTAATTATTATAATTTATTGAAAGTTATTTATTTGTTAATTATTACAAATGTTATTATAAAATTAAAATTAAATAAATATAATTTAATTACACATTAATTAAAAATAGATAATATAAAATATAAATAAAATTAAAATTTAGAGTATAACAAATTTGGAACCAAAATGAAGATATATGCAATTATTGGTATAACGCAATTGACGGTGTGGTGGGAAGACGTTCCACGGCATCCGGATGGAGTCTTGGTATTCTAGGTCCAGGAATTCTGCCATTCCTTGGTGTTAGGCCGCTGAGATGAGGTGGGGGCAGTTACGTAATTAGGATATTTGTAATTTTAAAATTTAAAAACTAATTTCAGGAAGTTATATTAATTAGTTAATAATTTATTTATTAGAGTGCGAGGAATTTGGAATTTTTTTTATTTTATTTCTCTTTTTAGTTTAGGTGGACCCGCCCATCGTGTCATGGTGAAATCCCCAATGGCCCAATAAAGCAAGCCCACAACAGATGATTGACCATTGGCATCTATACAGAAGCCAGTGAAAAAGTTTGATTTGGTATGGGCAAATAATTTCAGCCCAAACCACACATTATTCATAATTGTTAAAATACCCCCAAACTATTTAAAAAATACATTAAAGAAAAGGAAATTGACATTTAATACCTTCTTCTCAAAATCTATGAAAAAAATTGGGCATACTTATGGTAATGAATATGTCAGGTATAATTAATGTGAATACGGATGAACAAGTAGAGAGGTAAAAATATGATATATCTCTAACATTAAAATGAATGTGTGTTTAGAAATGTGTATATATGTCGAAATTATACTTGAATTCTTTTCAGTAAATCATTAAATTTAATTGGTCATTGCATAAGTATTTGAGATTTCATATCTTATTATAAAATATTTCATATACAATCAAGATAGAGAAGAAGAAGATATATATTACAGCTATAGTTGGTAATATTTTGGATGGAAAATCCACAATTAATTAATTTGTTGTGTAATGTAAATTTTCTTGAATTTTAGAGTGAAAAAATTGTCCACCTTATGAAAATATTCATATATGCAAATGTATGAGTATAGATATAGATTAATGAATAGTTCTTTGTTTAAGAATATGCGTATAATGATATCTTTATCATAATTGGGAAATTTGTATTTTTCGTCCTTTGCTTCATGAGATTTTGGATTTAGTCCTAATTCTTGGAAAAATTAGGCTATGTTTGATTTTATTTTTATTTTGTATTTTCATTCTCTCAAAATAAAATCAAACTACACATTATTTAATATATTTTTAAAAAAAATAATCTTCTCTTCCCCAAAATATTTTAAAACATCTTAATCATTACACTTCTAAAACACATTCTCAAATTAAAACTAAACATACATCACATTCTATCCTATATATTTTTCCAAAATACCTTTCCCCAAAACACTTCTCCCTAAAGCACAAAAAATAAACCAAACATTCCCTTAGCATTTGTGGTCCCAAAACTTATTTGACATTAACTTTTGGACAAAAAATATAACTGACAATCACGTCCCAACATTGGGATTAAAATTTCATACCCTCCTATGGGACCAATAGTACAATTTTGTCTAAATTAAATTTAAATAAGTACAAGCAATGTATTGCCAAAAAATCTTTATCAATAATGTGTGCAGCACTATGGTATTTTCATGAAACAAAAATATTCCAGTATTTTACAATATTATTATTGTAATGTAAAATATTTTATGTTTTCATACATGTATAATTTATTATTTATGTTTGGACATGTATGTATGCTCACAAACGCAAGCACACAAACTATCATTACAAAGTATACATACTACACAAGTATGTATAATATGAAACAAAGTCAATAAATAGTACAAATGTATGTATACAAAGACATAAAAATACTTATTCTATATATAACATATATCATAAATAATTAATTCAGGTTACTTTTTGATGTTTAGGTGCAACAATACCGTTCCACTTCTTATCTCTTGATTGCTTCTACTAGAATTGGGTTCCACATCTACAACACGAGTAGACAGTTATGAGAATCATAAGGTTGTCCCAACTAGACCTAACGATGGTTGGATTGGAACTGAACACGACCCGTAATCGACTCATGATCAACAAGTAGAAATCCATTGACCATTCAACCCATAATCAGCCCTTAAGATCAAGGGCCGATTACAAGTTGTGAAAGCCCAACCCGTGACCCGTCGAGTTGGATCTAGCGGGTCGAGCTTTTATTTTTTGAAAAAATGTCTTTGCCAACTAAATTTATATCTCTAATTAATGATTAAATAGTTAATTAGTTCGTAATTAAATTATATTAATTAAAGTTATTCATTAAGTGTTAAAAAAATAATTAATTAAGAATTAATAAAAGGTTATTTTATATTTATTTTATTTTATTTGTAAAATAATTAATGAACCTTATCACCTAGCAATATTTTATTGATGCATTTTTTTAAGTTTTTTATAATTAGAACATTAGATAATTTGAATTTTAGTTAACAATTTTTTTTAAAATTTAAGTTAAATTTTTTTCATTAAATTCAAAAATTAACAATATTTTTTTTAAATTTATGTTCAAATATTTTTATTCAAATTTAAGTTTAAGACTTCAAGCTTTATTTTTTATTTCTAAAAAGTTGTAATTTTGTTGAATTAGATTTTAGTTAACAAATAATAATTTTTCAAAACATAACTCAAAATTTATTAAAAAATAAACAAGAGTCGGAACCGGCCCGAACCCGGTGATTAATTGGGCCCGGAATCAGAACCGACCTATCAGTTCGTAGACCCAGACTATAATAGACCTTGTCAATTACGATTAAGGGTCGAGATTTCCAGACAAACCGGTGATTTTAGAAACCCGTGGTCGGGTCTAGTCCCAACGAATCTTATCCGAAGCTTAAGCCATTAAGAATTCTAGAGATAATAAGTATCATCAAAAAGTAAGAAATAAAGTGCATCCCTTATAAATGAGTAGGAAGGGGTATTTACACCTGTTTTAATTTGGGATACGAGCCTCATAAGCCGTTAAAGTAATTTGGGTTTTTTGAGCCTACGAGTTTATTTGTATTGAATTAAATTATGTTGGGCTAAAATGAATAAAATAAATATATCCATCATACAATACCCTAACTCTCAGATAGCTCGGTAGTAGGAGTTGTCTCAGAGTTAAGAACTTTATCTGGTAGGCAAAGTGTTGACAACATAGGTGTGATATGTTTGTTGTGCCAGAGAATTATCATCATGAAGCTTTTGTGCCTTAACATGGAGGAATAGTCATCATCTCTGCAGGGATGAGTAGTTGGATCCATGTTCTCAGAGTTGTAATTCCAAACACTTACCCTTATTCCCTTATTTTCCTCTTCGAGTAATCATGTTGAGGAGAGCATATTCAAGATTAGATCATGGGAGAAAAGTGTTGGTGAGGACTCATCATGTGATAAATGCGTAGAGGGTAATTACGCCAGCAAATGGAGTTAATGGTAACATAGAAGCATCTCCCAGTAAAGGTGGGGATGCCTCGGCCTGGCCTGGCCGAGGCAAGACTATCTCGACTGGCTATTCTCCTACTGCCAAGGCACGAGAGTCTCGACAACCACCTCTAGTTGAGGCTTTGTGCCTTGGCAGGGCTCTCATCTAGATAGGAGCAGCTCTTTGCGTGATAGGGGATTGATTAGTTGTGCAATTCTTAGTTTAGTTCATCCCACTCCTTACTATTTTTCTCATCCTTTAGTAGATAACTTAGGCACAAAAATAATTTTTTGTTGAGTATTTTGAGAGAGTTTTCCTATATTGAGGGAGGCATTTCTGGTCCTATCTCCCTACCCATATGAGTCATTAGGGTATGGAAACTATGAGTAGTTCCTCAGAAGATTTGGATAGTATTGGTCAGGGGTGAGGCGTTTGAGTTGGAAAAGGGTTGTGCGATTATTGGATTATTTAATCATCTTTTCAGCGCTAGTACTTGGTGCATGATTGGTATTTGAGTGTTTTGTCTTTATCATCATACCCTGATTACTTTGACCTAGCGTATTTATTTCTCATGCTTGTCGTCTTTTCTTCCAATGAAGAAGTTGGATGTTGTGGCCATTAGGGCTCATAAGAAGAAAGCTCGCGAGTCTAATAGTAGATCTGCATAGTCTCCTAGAGGGACATCGATGATAGACATATTCCACCCAATCGTATATGTGAAGAACATAGATCCTCATCGTGCCTAGTGGAGTGTGAGAGAAGTAGCCAAGTGGCGACGCTTCCATCTACTCATCCGTTTGGCAAAAGATTGAGGGATGAGGTAGATGATAATCTTCCTAGTTGTGGTGTTAGCATAAGGACATGATATGTTTGTCTTGCTAATGAAAGATGGTGGTGAGGCCACCATGCCTCGCTAGAATAGTGGTGCTAATGCGAACTCCCCAGGAAAGAATTGTCTGAACAAAACATGTTTTCTAGGGTCACTTGCAGGCAGCATTTCTTGTCTTCAAGGAAAATGTTAGACAAATTTTTGTCATCTTAATTTTTTGTGTTCAAGGTACTTATGTTTGCAAAGGCTAGCACGTACAGTTGTTGCTACTATTATTATTTTATGATATACTAAGTTAGACCTTTGGCCTTTTTGAATGTTATGTCATTTCCTTGCGTATATCGTAGCTTTTTCATGAGTAAGTAGTTGTAAGGATTGAGTTGAGCAATCCTTCACAAGGTTGAAATAGATGCCATAGACTGCACATAGCAGTCTCTTATAAGACTTATGTAGATGCCATGGATTACACATAGTAACCTCTTATAGGATTAATGTAGATGTCATGGACTATGCCTAGCAGCCTCTTATAGGACTTATATAGATGCTAAAGACTGGGCATAATAACCTCTTATAAGACTTAAGTAGATAACCCGGGTTGGTGTGGTGTCATCACTTGCAAGACTTTGTTGTGCGCCTGGGGATGGTTAGTAATCTCTTACGGGACTTTGTAGTTCTTACTTGCCTGTTTATTTGTTAGTTTAAGAATTTTGAGTATGTCAAACTCCCTACAAATATAAATGAAACATTTAACAAATGTAAGTAGTAATAATAATTATAGAATGCATGTGTGAGCAGTATGCAGTATCATTCATATCATACAAATCTGTCTTGGCATAAAACTTGCCCAAACATTCTTGGATCTCCCATTCCATCATATTCCAGAAGATTGGACGTTTTCACTCCTACTAGGAGGGGCCCATCCAACACTTTTTCTTTAGAGCTGCATTGCTAGCTTGCTCTTTAGAAGAATAGAGTGAAGAACATTGTGAGACTCATCCACCCTAATAGGTTTAGGCATTTGTTGCTTGCTTACGGGGACCTTTCCACTGGTTACCTCATCTGAGATCTTTTTTCTTCTTCCTCTCTCTACTTCCTTCTCGTGTGGCTCATCTTCCTTTGGTAGGCATGAGCTTCCTCCTAGCCGTGAAAGTTGTGGAAAAAGGTCAGCCGATGATTTGCGAAGTATTGAGTTGTTACTTTTAGTTGCTGCTCATGTGGACGTTTTCTCCAGCAAAGCCTCCAATGATGCTTGTATAAAACAAATCACCGTCTCCAGGTGAGATCCTCCTACCAGGGCTATTGCTCATGGGCCACTGGTGCTTTCTATTGTTAGAGCTCTTGATGTTGTTGGGAAAAGGCCGCATAAGGATATTGGCTCACTTCTTCATCATTAGCTCCTCATTCCAAGTGAGAGTTTCTCTTGCTCTTATGTGTATCTGCATTCTTAGTATTGCGACAGAGTTTTTCCATAAATGATGCCAAAATGATGCAGGTTACCTCTGGATGATGAAGTATGACAATGCATCTCTACCACTTGTCTTCTGATTGATGCTCCTAGAGTTGGTTCTCTACCTGCAGAATGAACAGACAGTTAGGAGGGCCTTGAGGTTGTTTCGAAAAAACCCCTCCAATATTTAAATTAATAAGAATTTTAAAAAAAATAATTATCAATAGAAAGCAAGAAATAAAGTGCATCATTGTAAATGAGTAGGACGTGTGTATTTATATTTGTTTTGATTTGGGACATGGATCTTATGACAGTTAATGACATTTGAACTTATGAGTTTATCTACACTGAAATTAAATATATGTTAGGTTAAAATGAATAAAATAAATATATTCATCAATATTTAAATATAATTGCGTATTTAATGATATTTGTAATTGCATTAGATTTAGTGTATATCTATGGATTATTTGTATCCATCTGTATACCTGTCTACTTTTCAATTATATATATGGAAGGTACTGATATAGTACTATGATTATATGTTATATAGGTATATACATTTATATAAGTATGTAAGTGTGTGGATACATGCTTAAATATATATACACACATACTTTTTTTTTATATAGCCAATCTAATCACGCAGCAATATAATATTAGACTTGTTTCACAAAGATATTTAAACGAGGAAAATATTTTTTTTTTATAAAATAGTCCTATCAGTATTCATGACCTTTTGGAAAATTTTAAGAATTACATGTTCTGAAAGTTTTCATGTTGTGGAAGCTCCAACTTAGTTTTTCATGTTATTTTTGTTAAGTACACAAATAAAATTTCACCTTGGTTAGAAATGGGTTTATTTCACCTTGGTTAGAAATGGGTTAGTTATAGGTTTATAAGTATGGACAATATCTTTATTGGTATGATACATTTTAAGTTAAGTTCAACAGCAAAATTATAAGAATTTAGCCCTAAAGTGAAAAATATCATATCAATATGAAAATAGGTGGTATCAACGAGTTCTTAACAAGTGGCATCAAAGTCATGTGAAAGAAAATTTTCAGTGTCCAACAAAGATAGTGAGCCTAGATAAACGATAGGATGATGGTTGGGCAAGCTTTTGAAGTAGGCTTAATGGAGTAAAATCCTTCCTTGTGAGCTTCACGTAAGGTGTGCGCTCTAATACGGTGAAAATGAGTGAGAAATGTGGACCATATATAAGATTGTCATTTGAGGGAAGATTCGGTGATTTTTTATTCGAGGGGAAGATTGTTAAGTGTACAAATAAAATCCCGCATTGATTAAAAATAATGATAATCCTAAATTTATAAGTGTAGATAATATCTCTATTGGTACGAAACATTTTGAGTGAAATCAAATAACAAAACCATGAGGATTCATGTCCAAAGTGAACAATATTATATCAATGTGAAAATAAATGGTATAAGCGGGCTCTCAATAATTTTAATTTTGGATTTAAGGAACGGTGCTATGATAATCACATTACTTTTTTCTTTGAAGTTAACAGCAGATAAATTTTGAAACTAAAGGCGCTCAATTTATTTTAATTAAACTGAAACTAATTTCAAAATCTCGTATAACAAAGAACTAAATATGCAGAACCCCATCTACTCTGCGAAGGATAATGCAATCTTGCCCCACACGACCTTATTTTACAAACTCTTATTTTACAATACGGTCTAGCAAAAGAATTTCCACTCCAATCTAATGTCGATAGGTGCAATTTTATTAGTATCAAATCCCAAAAGAAAACCAAAAAAATAATAAAAAAATTCACCTATACTTTACATGACAATAGTATATAATAAAACGTCACACAACCTCTTGATTTCCATAGTTCTTAGCACCCATAACTTGGCCTCTTTTCTTAAACCTCCGACCATGGTGTTTCTCATCGAACTTCGACCGCCCCGTGTCCTTAAACCGTTGTCTCTCCACCGGATCAACGACACATTCTGGAGGTGGCACCGAGTACCTTAACGTGTCGTAACAATAGGAGTAGTATATGTACTTTGACCTAAATTTCTTCATGGCCAACTTTTGTTTAGGTGTTATAATAGCAAAATCAGCACTAGCAAGTTGATCATCTCCTTGGGCGCAACCGGCGGCCACCACCTCTTCCAGTGTGTCCGTGGCGCATCCGTGGAGGACAAGGTCAGTGAACTCGGCCACGAAGGGGGCATATTTGTAATTTGCTCTGTATTTGCCACCTGAAGTAGCCCAATCTGAGGCGTCCCAAATAGTGGCATATAATCTCATAGGCTTTGATGGGAAATCAGCTCCCATTGCATCGTTCCGTAATATCTCCCGAATTGGAACATCGTCGATGTAAAATCTGTGAATAATTGAGAAAATCAAGAATTGAGAACCTCAAAATCTACTTATATCTACTGTCACATGTGGATTAGGTTATAATGTTTCTTGTGTGTATCATTTAAGCTAACACACAACTATTCAATATCATAGTACTAGATATGGTATTATTTTAAGTAGGTTCATACAATCCTAAGGTACATGTTAGGAATTCAACCTAAAAATCTATACTCGACATTAATTATTATCTTTAATTAATCTTAAATACTTGTCGTTATTTTCTTCGATTAGGTTAAGCAGGGAACAAAGCATAGGATTAGTTACATCATAATGACTTTTAGCAGCTAATTATGCTAAGCTTGACAGGGACAACACGATCTTTTATGTTCACACACGCAATTATTCGTAATGCAAGTCTAGTTCTTCCATCAACTAATCTTCCAATTAAGTCTAGGGCATGGGTTATTAGTCAATCCCATAATTGACTTAATAACTATGATTCCATTCCTAGTCAATTGACTAGTGATGAATTATTAGAAAACTCTCATCTAATATTCATCCTACTTTTGCCAAAGACTTATAAGTCAAGGACCATGGAATGTGTAGGAGATTCACCTATTCTACAAGAATCTTTTGTTGGCCACTCATTAACCTTCATACACAAAGATCATACACCCAATGTAAACCCCTGGTGATTGTCATGCAATCGGAAAATATATCAAAGCGCGCGATGTCGTGCTCAAGGTTACCATGGTGCCATAAGTCAAAGGACTGATTCATGCACTATTAAAGCTGGAATTTTTTTATCCGATTAACAACATTTCCAATTGAGAATTTTCCATGGGCCAATCATTAACCAAAAGAATGTTTTGTTTTTTTAAGCTTCACCTAGACAACTTTATATAATTTGAGAATCAAATTTTGGACTTGCATGTGACTCATTCTCTATATTTTTTCATGACCCTTATCCCATGTCTTTTTCTCTATACATGTGAGCTTTGAAAACTATGGCTACCATACCCCCAAATTATGCTAATTAATTTTCTAGATAAAGGCTAATTTTGTGGGTGAAGCAACGTATACAGAAATGGTCAAATTTCTCTCACAGCCGCAATTGACAATTGAAATATGAAAAGGGCAGCTGCCAAAAATTGAACAAATAAAAAAAGTAAAAGTTTGAAAATAAATACTTACATAATTTTCTTGGTGGTCCATAGTATGCTGTAACTGTGGAACTCTTTGGAAGGGTCAAACCAGAGGTAATATCTCTCTTCTCTCCCTCTGCTTGTGCTTCCATTCCCATACATATTTGTCTGAAACCTCCATGCTTTCCCTCTTATGTTCCCCAAGAACTCGAAGTCCAATTCGTCGTGTGTTTTGCGGAATATGTCTCCATTTGTTGTCTGCAATAATATGGGATGTAAATTAAATTGGACTATAAGATCATCATGCTGCATAATTTGAAATTTATAAAAAAAATAAAATAATGATTTTTGATAGAAAATGGAGTTTGAATTTATTATGTTACGTACGTAAAACGCGACGACGATGCCTGCAGTGTAGTCTGATGGCAGCTTGATTTTAGCACTGAAGAAGCCATGGTTGTAAAGGTCAGAAGATTGGAAGCCTGAGCCTGTAGAAGAAGTAAAGAAACTCAGAACTGATTAATTAGACATCATTGAAAAATCTGTTTTTGTCTAAAAGGGATGTGCATACATGTATCTGTAAGCATGATCATCAGCTTCACAATCATCTCTGTTTTCTGATGACACCCCATAAAATAAAGAATTGAAGAACTTGCCAAAAACTGATAAAGAACCAAGACATTCACAAACACACACACACACATAAATATGTGTCATCTCATACATATGTAACATATATAGTAAAAGTGATGTGCATATAAAATATCTGTAAGCATGATCACCATCTTAATTATATTGTCTTCTGATGACAACCCATGAAAGAACAATGTAAAAAACTTGCCAAGAACTGAAAAAGAACCAAGACCATGAACACACACACACACACACATGTGTGTGTGTGTGTCACTCATGCATACAGAACATATATGTACATCATGTAATGGTAATAGTACATGCCTGTGTATTGATTGAGATGAAGCTGAACAGATTGATCATCGGCGGAGGGGAGGATATTTACTTCACCAAATAGAGGGCTGAAGCCTTTGGTAAATGGAATAGTGGATACGTTGAAGGCTGCAGCATGAGCTACATGAAGAAGAAGAAGAAAGATAGGCAGAGAATATTTGAGCTTATCCATATTCCTAATTGATGTTATACTGTAGTAATACAAACTCTTTTGTTTTCAGCAGATGATTCTTGTATACATATATATATGCCGTTTGAAAGTGCTGTCTATATAATTATGTATGCTATATGATATGAGAGAGAGAGAGAGGTGAGCTGTTAAGATGATCAATTATTTAATCAGTGGACATAAGAAAAAGTCGAGTTACAATCGAGGGCATTTATGGAAACGGAAAGATATAGTATGAAAGACTCGTTCAATTATTCACTATTCAGATTCTTCTTTCTTGATTTCCTTTTTTTTTTTAAAAAAAATAATAACAATAGCATATAAGAAAAATTCATACATACATGCATATGTATGTATATTATATCACCATGGAAACCACAAGTACTCTTATTTTTATATAATCTTTACATAGATTAATTGTGGTTACAAATAAAAGGTCATGATAATATGTGGAACAAGATAGGGGCGCTTTGTGGATGCAAAGATTTTGAGTTAATTCATATTTTTAATTTTTTAATTTATATTTTATCGTATATTTTAATTTCTAAATACACGTCGAGTGTATATAATATATAACAAAATTATTCATGTATAAAATAGAATATAAAATATTAATTTAAAATAGAGAATATGAACTGATATTTTATTTGGATTCGAAAATAAAATTCATGTATTTCGTCCACATCCGAAGGGCATATTTATTGAAAGTTGAAATATTTATTTTTAAATAAAGGATCATTCAATGGTTAGCTATAATGATCTAAACGTCACTCTTGCACTGCACAAAAAGTCAAAAAAGAAGAAAGGGAAAAGCAATTAGTGATCCAAAAAAAAAAAAATTGACTTAAAACAACAATTAATTAGTAGTTGGAAAAAAGCCATTAATCCTAAAGAAAAGCCCCTTTCTCCACCTAATAATTATGCCAAAAGTACAAAATGGCCCCTTGTATTGGACTGGTGGGTTTGGCCATCTAAACCAATATTTGAATATATTTATTTCAAATTCATTACTGGTGTGATGGTTTTCTGTATTAAAACAATGCCCTTAAACTCATACCTATGATGATTCTGACTTTTGAAAGAAAATTATCATAAGTATGATGAAGCAAGCTGTCCACGTGGCTAGATCTTATCAAAACTTGTTAGATTATAAGGTTTATGTCCAAAAAAAAAAAAGGAAAAAAAATCTATTTTGTGGGATTGACCAAAAATTGCAGATGATAAGGGCCTTTTATAATAATTTGTGTAGATTTTTTTTAATTAAAAAAAAAAGAAAGGTGTTAATTAATAAGTAAATAATATTATAATTTACTTCTTCATAGACAGTTGTCATGCAAAAATTGCATGAGTTGCCATAATATTGATGTTTTGTTTTTATTCCAATATAAATATGTTGTTACTTATGTGATGAGACAAATGATCACTTGCACAATTGTGACAACTGAATTTAGAAATTGGACCCTTATGGCCTCATTTTTTATAGCCCTTTTTTTTTTTTTTTTTTTTTACCATTTCTTGGCAAGCAAATTAATCTTTTTATGAATAAATTGCACTTTATTGGAAAAAAAAAATGTTGAGACAAGAAGACAGTGATGAAAACCTAATACTAGTTTGTCCCAAATTAAGCATTTTTCTTTTCAGAACATCTATGAATACACTTTTTTAAACATATCTCATTTAAAATAATAATGTAACACTAAAATTATTAATTTTTATCATAAAATTATCAAATATTAAAAAAATTCACCTTTTCGACTCTTATTTCTCAATTTAAAAAGTGGGACATTTATCAAGTGGATGAACAGTTGATATATTGGGAAAAGACAGCTTTTGATCACCTGTTTGTAATTAATACCTTGTGCAACAATTTGTCCAGTAATGTCTTGTTGGCACTTGATAAATACTGGGATGTTCAAGTGGTTATACCAACTTAACAACTGAGCCTTAGATAAATACATAGGAAGATATGAAAAATCAATCATTCAATGATTGAGGTTCCTTTCTTTTAATTGATTGAATCATTTCGGCAAAGAATTATTACTAACCAAAAGAAAAGATGGGCCAAATTATTTAAAAAAAAAATTAAAAAAAAATTATGCCCATCATAAAAATTTCTAGATATTTTTTTTTTCTTTTGAAAAGGATAACTTTTATAATATTTTTTTTGAATTCAATTTTATAATTGATAGTTCTTTGTGTTGTTGGATTTGTCTGGAAATAAATGGGCCAGCCCCTGCTGAAGAATCTGATAGTTGGCCGGTCGCTTTCTCCGCCGTTTTCAGCTAATTTTTATTGTTTGGGCTTTTTTTTACAGTTATCTTATTGGGATTATATCAAACATTTGGGGCCTACTTAGGAAGGAATACAAGGATGCTTGGCACCTTATGTTTCATTCTTTGCTTAGGCCTTCTACACCCCACCCCACCCCCCCACCCACCACCCCAAAAACACACACACACACACACACACACACACACACAGAAGAAAAAAGGAAAAGAGAAGAAAGGTAAGTGAAAGAAGCAAAATAGGGAATTCTGATACTCCAAGGCACATGGATTCTTGGTTAATAAACCTTTTCTTTTTTAAAAAAGAAAAAGAAAAAGAAAAAGATATTTCGTACGTATATTGTATGTTCTCACGATTTTATGATTTTATATTTTCTTTTTTAAGGTAAAAACAAAAATAAAAAAATCCTATAATGATAGATGGCGTTGCACCAAAGACACCAACTTATATCAAAAAATATATTGATTGAGCTTAAGCCATAACAAAAGTCAAAAATATTTTCACAAAATTAAAGTTATGGGACATAAAAATGCCATAATCAAATTTTTGAACTAAAGTTTGCTTAGTGGAGAAGAGTTGGTGGGTACACACTAGGACCCATTGATACTAGAGACATATAGTCACACCATGTACTTGTAGAATTTAGAACTATTGTATTTAAATTCCTACCAAATTTATCTATTCCATTGGGAATCAATAGTTAATCTGACCTGATAATTATTAAGTAATCAAATTTCTGACTCAATCCATCAAAAAAATCAAATCAGTAAAAAAAAAATTTATTTTTTTATTTTTAAAAAAAAAATAAATTTGGTATTTTTGTTCTATGTATGTGGATAATTAAATTTTATATTTTATTATATATTTTTTAATTAATTATTTATTTATTTACTTTTAAAATATATTACATAATAATTAATTTATTATATTATTATTTTACATGATATACTAAAAAAATATCATCAATTTTTATTAAACCGTTCGAATCGATAGTTGAATCAGTTAAATTAATTGAATCAGTAAACAATAGCAAAATTGATTTCATTGTGGATTCAATTAGAACAAAATTACACTCTTTATATTATATGGTTGGTGGTTGCTTTTATTTTAGGACTTGAAATTAAAAAAAGCAAAGAAAAGAAAAAAAAATGTCTTGTTTGGTCCTATCAAGAAAGGGTCAGCTTAATAAGTAGGCCCTGTAAAATCAAACCGCCCCTTATAAAGAAGAGAGTACTTGTACTCTGTCCCAGATTGTGTTCCTTTATTTTTACTTAAACTACGTGCATGAATATGGGGCCTTTGAGGTGGTAGGGGGATAAGAATATATATGTTCGCACATGTCTGGTTGACTACAACCTAAGCCATGAGGGTGTGGCTATGGGACCAATATAACCTAACCCTCCACCCCAAATAAAACCAAAACTGTGCCAGCATATTTTGTTTGCAAGCCAAGGCTTATTTCAAACAAACTCAAGAAGGGCTCTCATTACATTCTATCCCTTAGCTATTATTCAAGTGGTCGAGGAATGAACCGTTGGATACACGTAATAATATCAACATTTCAATTTATGACATTATTATCCAGACATTCGGTAGCTAACGAACTTGAACAACAGTAGAAAGAGGAAACCGCTATAATAATGTTATATAGATGAAAAACAAGTGACCCGTCGTTATGAAATGCCAAAAGAGAGATGAACATGTATTTGACTTGATTGATTAAAGAAAAAATCTGGCAATGATTGTGAAATTAATGTAAAGAATGATCACAGAACTGAATGATTCATTATCTAAAAGCCAACCCTACCATGTTGTCCTGAAAAAAATGTCCCAGTCCAACATTGCAGAGCACCACCCCTGGGCTCCAGGCTCCACACTCCAGAACCTGAATAAAAGAAAAGAACCAAAGAGGGCAATCAATCAAATTCCAACAGCGACAAAGGCAACTAAAAGGAAGCACATTCTCCAGCTTTTTGAAATCTTACGGCCTTCAGACAAAAAGAAACTGAGACTACAAAAGCATAAAGTAACAAATGGCTCATTGACAGTACCAATGACCATAAGAACATATTAGCTTTCATAATGATCCTCAAAAAATCCCAAGTAAATGGAAGTGAATAAATTGTGTTGATGAACTAACCACTCGGCAATATGATCTCCATATTTCTTCAACTACAATTCAACTTGACACCTTCTGTAATTATGTTTTGGGCATCCTGGAATCATCCTAGGATGACGAACAGAGTTAAAACTTGATATACATGCAGTTTCGAAAAACAAGATAAATGTCTTCATTGTCTGATCATCAGAACATTCATCTCTGGCATTTGTTTCTCAGGAAAGTCGCATGTATATTTGCAAGACCCGTTGTGACTATATCTATGTTTGCAAACTTCTTTCTATTTCCCTACATATTTTGATTTCTTAAAGTCATACTCATTTATAGCATGTCTAGCTTAGTAGTATATAGTTGTGTTGTGGTGGGGGTTGGACATCACATCGATGTTGGAACGAGAAGATATTGTACTTATAAGTTTGAACTAAGCCTACCTTATCAGACATGTTTTAAACCCGTGTTTATAAGCATAATCGTGCTACTTGATGATTATGCTTCACCAATAGAAAGGGTTAGCATGAAACAAAAAAGGAGAAATATCAAATATGTTACCAAAATATAAAAAAAAAAAGAAGAAGTGAAATTAACATATTTTAATCCGCCAAAACCCCGAAGATTTTGGTTTCAGGCATGACATTTTTTCAGAGCTGCCTAGGTAAAACTTTAGGCATGCACTATCTCGTATCTTGGTCTTTGTATATGTGTGATCAATCACTTTAATTTTATGAACTACCTATGAGCTATACACAACAATATTTATCATTTATGTTTTTTTATTTTTTTATTTATACAAGATTCAAGTTATTCAAACTCGATTTTAAAATAAAATGATAATAGCCGTATAAGATAAAAAAGAAGTCGTCAAATTATTAGAAACACACAAAGAGAAATAAAAGTACTGTTTCATGACACTGCAATTATTGTTTAATATCTCAATACTTACACAACTTATAAATAAACAACAAATTCTATTTACATGAAAGAACTAACAATGAATTAAAACCCGCAACACTCCAATCACCCCCAACAATGCCCCCCCTTTTTTTTTAACCTTACAATTATCAATGATCACCACAAACTATGCAAGAAAATAACTTGGAAGCAAATGATTTAGACTGTGCTGGTGCATTAACAGTAGTGGAGTTGCTTGCTGGTATACAGATGGTGGATCCATCCGCACCATTTTGCCTAGCTTTCTCACATTCATCCAAGAATTTCTTGAATGCACTCTGCACATACTCCACTCCATTCGATACCGTCATGTTTTCGACTAGTTGATGTGGGAAACTCTCCACAACCCTGTGCTCTCCACATAAAACTGCGGCCATTTGCACCAACTCCTCTTGGAATTCGCTTAGTTTTGCTTCGTCATTGGCCTCAGCCTCCCGCAGTTTGATTGGCTCGGGTAGAGTTTCTGTGATCACGCCGGTTTTAGTTCGTACTGTACCAACTTTTTTAGATGGTAATGATAGTAATGTGTATTAGATATTAGATGTACACTTTTATAATGTTCTTCTAGCTTAATTGGTACTTCATATTAATGGGTTCAATTTAAGTTGATCTTGGTCGAACTCAATTAATCACATGACAAATAATTTATTTTTTATTTTTTATTATTTGAGAGTGGAGGTGGGGTGGGGTGGGGTGGGGTGGTTCTTGATCATCTTATTTATAAGGAGAAAGGATTACCCGGGCAGTCAGTCCTTGGGCTCTTTCTGCTTATCACTGTCTCAAAAGTGCCAGCCCATGCATCCCGCTTGGTTAAAAAGTCCTTCAGATTGAACATCTTTTTAACAGTTGCAGGTATTGATGAGTGTTCGAATTCAGATGTAGGATATGGTCCTGAAGGCCCATTTAAAACTGCATAATCACCATCATCAATTTACTTAATAAATTTTTCTAATTTAATAGGATACTATTAACTGGTATGACAAATATTATGATTTCAAATTCTAGTAATACTAAAATTGTAAAAAGAAACAATATAAAAAGTTAGTTTGAAGTTCAACTATTTTGACTATGATTTTATACTGTAGCAAATAGAAAAATAATTTTGCAATTTTAATAAGGTAATTAATTAAACAAAATTGCTAACACAAAATATTCACAAGATTAAAGAAGGCTTACCAGTTCCTTTCTCAATCCATGGAGATATCATGATGGCCGGAACCCTAACCCCCAACCGATCAAACCGAAAATTGTAAGGCTCCAGGCCTACGATCCCATCGGGGCTGGGAACTCCGGTGACCGGAGTTGGTACATGGTCAAAGAACCCACCATGTTCATCATAAATGATAATAAACAGCATTTCATTCCATTGAGGACTAGACCTCAATGCTTCATACACTTCCTTCACAAATTTCTGGCCTTCAAATACATCATGTGAGGGGTGATCATCGTTTCCTGGCAGTATTTTCAAGTCGAAATATCGTTGTTCCACCACCACATAGTTTGGTAACTTTCCCTCCTTGCAATGCCTCTTGAAATCAAGATCAAACTGATGGAAATTATTTATTATGTACTTTAGTTTTCTCAAGTTCCTGCCAAGAAAAGCAATTTTTTTCAAACATGAAGTCTAGAGTACTCGTTTCATATCGTATTTTATTTTATAAATATATTTTTTAAAAAAAGCTCATGCAATCCAAGTGGATACTAGCAAATCACAAACGTGTTAATCTATAATTTTTTAGGGAACCCATTTCGATTTTCTTAACTAATGTTAAATTTGATAATTAAAACAGAATTAATAGAAATGATTGATTAATCACCATTACTTGTAGAAAAGTGTGGCTGGAGGATACTGATAGTATATCCCAAAGGTACAACCCGCTTCATCCAAGGACTCAAATATAGTCTTCTGAGGGTACCCTTCTATCAAATGCTTCCTGTTATTACTAGTAGCGCCAGAGGAGGTGGCGGAATGTACAAACATCCTATTCGGTTGCGTTGAAGCCGGCACCGCCGCGAACCACCGGTCACAGACGGCGAACTCCGCCACTAGCTCCCTGTAAACGGGAACGGACTCGGGTTTGAACCCGTTCATGACCGTACTCGACATCCCATTTCTATTCCTTTCTGCATTCTGAGCAAATCCTTGCATGGTAGGCTGCAGCTGCTCCTGTTTCTTGGCGGCTAACTCTTGGCTCCATTGAACACCAAATATTTGTTCGAAGATGTCCTGGATAGAGTGACC
Organism: Paulownia fortunei; assembly: GCA_019321725.1. Lineage (NCBI taxonomy): Eukaryota > Viridiplantae > Streptophyta > Magnoliopsida > Lamiales > Paulowniaceae > Paulownia > Paulownia fortunei. Next base: position 4,266,295 of record CM033106.1, on the reverse strand, counting down.
CGGGTCCGGGTCCACGTAGAGTGACCCATCACCAAAGAAAACCCGGTTCGATTCGGGGTCTGCGGTGGACAAGGGGTTTGATTCTGATCCTGTGACGCCATTGATTTCTTGGTTTAGGGTTTTCATCCAACCCAACATGTGATCAAAGGAGCGGTTTTCTTGGACTAAAACTACTACTGTTTTGATGGGGAAAGGGTTTGAGGTTGATGAAGCCATTGTTTTGATTTTGGAGAAAGTTTTCTGGATATGGTTTTGGGTTGTTGGGATACTTGGCTTATAAGCTTGTTTATGGGAGAGTTTTGACCTTGGAAGAAACTAACAGACACGTGACCGAGTCAAAAAATTGGGGAAAGATTTTTTTTTAAAAATAATAAATAAAAAGATATTTTTAATAATTCAAGAAGATAAAATTTTAAAATTTAATAATTTTATTTATAAAATATATAATAATTTAAATTTTTTATAAAATTAATTTGGGGCAGTTGCCCTGTCTTCGTAGATACAACAATTAAAGAAAATTTTGATTCACGTTTAAACCACTCGTTGAATTATATATAATGATGTTAATATTTTAATTTATTTTGATAATACCAACGTATAATATTTAGATAATATTCAAGTGAAATTAAATTTTTTCAAAAATTTTCTTCTTAGTTGTTAATTACTTGGCTTCTTGTCTATGAGAGATTGCACCATAAAAAGTTTAACTTGTGAGACCATATTCAAATTGTAGGCAAGACAATTTTCCCATACAAAAAACTTTTAGTAAAACTTGTTTATAAGTGGGAAAGTGGGATTATAATCTTTTTCCTCTTCTTTCAAGTCAAGGAAAGTTTGGAATTTTTTCCCTAGAGTATTATTGGTGACAAATTAATTTTTTTTTAAGTGAATCCCTAATAATGACAAAATTCCAATAAATCTTGGAAGAAATATCACTAATTAAACCTTACGTCTTTGTGTTTCTCCATTTATACTAGTAATTATTTTGACGCAATCAGTTGCAAAGAAAAATTATTCCATTAGATAATTAATTGAGAGAATACAAACTAGTCAAGTGTATAATTCATATTATGTATTAAAAGTACAACCTTTTTCTCTAAAACAAAATAAAGAGAATGCACATTATTTGGCACTTCAGCAAGAGTTGAGGCATAATTTTTTTAGGTTTTTTTTTATTATAAATTAATATTTTATTTTTTATTGCATATTACAAATAAACACAAAATATATATAATATTTTTTTAAAATAAATATTTAATTGTGGATCGTATATATTTGACGAGTTTGATGTAAAATGATTAAAAAAAAGGGAATTTTCTTTTTATTGATTTATAGTTTCAAAAACCCATTTAATTTTGGCATTTAATTTGCAAATCATCAAATGACATCTGATCTTAGCACAATCGAGACGTGATAGATGTGATTTGATTTGGATTATGATTAAGCCAAGGAGAATAAAAGCATATGCCAAAGGCTTTGCTTGCTATACCCACTTATAGTTAGAGTGTGCTTGGAGCATCTCCAATCGAGAACAAATTTTATATTAAAATATTAAATTTAATATAATTTTATTTTTAACGTACCATCAAATAGTAAATTAAATTTGATGTAATGTTTATATTTTCAATTTATCCTTAAAATTATTTTGCTTCAAATTTTAATTTTATTTGTATCTTATATTATATATTTAATTAATTTATAATTTAATTTTATTTATAAAATTTTAGTTTTGTTATTATTTTACAATAATATTTATAATAATTAACATTTGTTAAATTATATTAATTAATAATAATAAATAAATATATTAAAATAATATTACTTGCATCAAATTCAAAAGGAAAATACAACATAAATATTGAAACTAAAATTTTAAAAATAAAATACTACATAAAACTAAAGATAATAATTTAATAGTTTGATAAATTATTTTTTTTATTGTGATATTAATTGTAATGTAGTATTTTTCTTTATTGTGATATTAATTTTAATATTTATTTTTGTAATATAATTAATAATTGTAATATGAATTATATGTAATTTTCTATTTAGTAGAATTAGTAGTAATAAAATATAATTAATTAAATAACTTTATAAATAAATAAATAAGTGATAATTAAAAAATAAGAATAAAATATTTATTTGATGTAAAATTTAGTGTAGTAGGTTGGAGATGATTTAGGTCAAATTACATTAAATCATCAAATTTAATATAAAACTTACATCAAATTTAACGCAGTGGATTGAAAATAGCCTTAATCAAATATTTCTTGTACGTGTTAATCTAACTACTTTTTTCTAGATGTAGCGTATAATCTTAATTAGACTTGAAGTATACAAATGGAATATTGAAAATTTGAAGCACCAATAATACTTTACTCATATTATAAGTATCAAATTAAAGTCAAAGAAGGAATGAGTTTGTATACTTCACGAATATTCTTTTCTTGAAGGGACTTTTGTATTCGATTTATTCTTATGGACCTCGAACTGAATACAGTTTGTCGACACAAAGTGGGGAGAGTAGTGAATGATCCGTAAATCTTATTACTTAATGTTTTGATATTTGTTGGTAGTTTTTTTCGGGAAAATTTTGTAAAAAATGATACTTGGACTAACAAATGCATGTATGATAAAAGAAAAAAGGAAATATAGAGATAGATTTTTAAGATAGATTTTGCTCCCTAAAATAGTGTTACAGGATCGTGAATATATATCTACTCTCGATTATATTCTTCTTAAAAAAATAATAAAATTATAAAATAATCAAAATTATTTTAGAAAGAAGCTTTCAAGAGAGAGAAGAGATGAACTAATTAACTTTGAATTAATTGCAAGATTTGGAATGAATGAAGAGGTCAATTTATAGGTTTTTGTGTGTCCAATCACGATTCGTCATGTCTCTGGATCAATTTGGACAGTTGAATTTCATTTTTTTACAAAGGTCCAACACTTTTTCCTTGCACCCTCCACACTCGAATGTACGTGTCTAGTCATTCGCACCCGTCAACCATTAGAACTAAACACAACTCTTCGATAGCACCTTATTAGCACCCACACGTACGGTTACGTTCATTAGGTCATTTAACCACATGTGTCTGACACGTGAGTGCCATATCACTATCACGTCATTGAGTCATAGTTGAGCCACTGAATCGAACCCCGGTTCCATTTCTAAAAAATATCATATCGAACTACCTGTCATTTCATCGAGTCATAACTAAGCTACTGAACTGAACTTCAATTTCATTTCTGAAAAATTGTGTTACGTCAAGCTACCTGCCATGTCATTAAGCCATAGTTGAACCACTAAACTGTACCCTTATTCCATTTTATCACGTCAAGCTATTTGCCACTTCACAAAACTCACATCACCCTCGTAGGTCCTTAAAACTAGTTAAAACCAATCAAAAGTCCACTAAATACACATAACAGAATACCACAAAATTACTTATTTTCTCAAATAAAATTATATATATGTAAAAATTGGACGTAAAAAAGTATTTGCTCAAATTTATATTTGGCAGGTCAAATTAAAATAGAACATCAAAGTAAAAAAATTCTGTAGATTATCAATATATTTTGAGTTAAGTTCGGTTGTTCTATCTCATTTCTTAATCCTTATAATTACATGGAAACACAAACTTAGATATATATATATATAATATATATATATATATATATATATATATATATATAAAACATAAATGCCATGCAAAAAGCACGAGCTTTGGGATAAAAATCATATATATTTTTATAGAAGGGAAATGATCTCTCTCAGCATAACAAAGAAATTATCCAAGTAAAACCTAAATTTGTCTCTAATTTGAGCTTTTATAATTGATTTACTTTTTCATATAAAACTAATAAAAATATGAGTTGACCAATTTAATTCTTAAAATTAGTAAAGGCTGAATTATGATCTTTAGCTATTTGAAAATTAACCATTTTATATGCCTATGAATTTTTATTATTTCTAATTCAACATATTTAATAGAAGTTAAAGTAAATTAATTAGAATTCATATTATCGATTTTAATTGCTATGATATATTTGCTTTTCCTGCCTTGGTTTCATTTATATTGCTTTATAAGTTTAGTGCTATGATAAAAAGAAGAGTATTTATCAATACTAAAGTTTAAAATTACTCCATTTGATCATATGTAATACGTTGGAAGTAGTACTTACATATAGTAAAATTTTAATAATTGTCACTTGGTTTTATTTTAATCTATCAATTTATTTCTCATGGCTCAAAGTTATTCAAGATATCTTAGATTATATGGAATTCAATAAGTGAGCGCTTCATTTATTATTTTAATTTTATCTTTATTTTCATAAAATTTTTATTGATATGGATTTATATTAAATTCATAAAGTAATTTATAAATTTATTTTGAAGAAAATACTCACAAAAATTCACAATTGCCTTCAGTCCTTCGTTTCTTCCTTTCCTTTGCCTCTAAATTTTACATGTAAGATCCAATAATAAAAAAAAAAATAAGGCATATTGGTTTGTCCCGACAATTGAAGAATAATTTTTTCTTACTTTGTTGGACCATCAATGGTACCATTTATTTTGGCATCGGCACTTTAGGTTTTATATCCTCAAACCAAGTTTCTATATCACGTAATTAAAATTGGAGCCAAGTCAAAATTGGTTAAAGTATTTTAGACGAAAAGAATCTATCACTGCACATATTACTTACTCCTACCTACTTTGTATTGCGCTATCTTTGTTGTTGATTTTTTTAACAAATTTTATATTTTTTTATTATGTTTAAAAATATTTTAAAAACTCAAATTTTATTCCAATTTATTATTTTTCAATAAAATAATTTATATTATATATATATATATATAATATTTTTAATAAAATTTAATTGTTTTGTTTATATTATTTTTAAGATAAATTTAATATTTCTTCATTATGCTTAAAAATGTTTTAAAATTTTATTTTTCATCCTAATTGTATATTTTTCAACAAAATTATTTTTTATTAATTATTTTATTTTTTATGTATATTATTTAATTTACTATCAATTATAATATATTAATAAAATATACTATTTAATTAACTAAATATAAAATACAAATTAAATATGTAATTGTATTAATATGTAATTAGATATTTAATATAACAAAATAATTATTGTAAATGAAATAATAAAAAATATTCAATGGATATTTTTTTAAAGTAAAATTTGAAGTAAATGTGTTGGGAATAAATTTTAAATTTGTCACAAAAACTGCACCATTTTAGTTCTTAAGTTGCATTAAAATAGAATTTTGAGACAGAGATAACTAATGATACCGCTGTAGAATGAGCATTTAAGACCTTATACATGCCTGCACAAACAAAATTGCAACCAGATTCTTGCATCAAAGAATACAACAAACAAAACACAATCAAGAAATTACAACTGCCCCATCCATGGATGAATCTCTAATGAACAACCTAATCACGGCCACAAGCCAAGCACGAAAATAGTTTTCGTGCAAACGATTTGGAAACGTGTTTTTTAGGCTGATTTGCAAGACAGACAATGTGGGATTCATCAGCTCCATTTTTCATGGCACTGTCACAATCATCCATGAACTTCTTAAAGGCACCTCCCACATAATCAACAGCCTGACCAACTTTCATGTCTTTTACTATCTTGTGAGGGAAAACATCTTCTGCATGATCACCTTTCAATACTGCACACAACTGCACCAGCTCTTCTTGAAATTCACTTAGCTTTGCATCTTCATCTGGCTCAGTGTCCCTCATTTTCACAGGTTCTGCTAGAGTAACTGCAATGGTGCATAAATGGGAACAGTTAATACCTGCTTTTAAAGAATATATACATATATATGTATTGTTAGCTGATGAATCTGTAAATTTTACCAGGGCAATCTGTTCTGGGACTAGCCCTGTTTAAGACACATTCGAATGTGCCTGCCCAAGCATCGCGTTTTGTTAAGAAGTCTTTCAGATTGAAAATCTTCTTAACAGTTGCTGGAATTGAGGAATGTTCAAATTCTGATGTAGGATATGGTCCGGAAGGTCCATGTAGCACTGCATTTTCACCAAAAATTAGTTATCAGTGATGTATCAATGTAAGTACTAATCAAAGATAATCAGCAGTTCCTTGTAAAGCATAGTAAATACATTATTGACTACCTGTTCCAGGTTCAATCCAAGGAGATATCAAGATTGCAGGAACCCTGACGCCAAGGCGATCAAACTTGAATTTATAAGGTTCAGGACCAACAATGTCATCTGGACTTGGAACCCCTGTGACAGGCGTTGGCATGTGATCATAAAATCCTCCATGCTCATCGTATATAATCACGAATAAAATTTCGTTCCACTGGGGACTTGATCTCAATGCTTCATAGACTTCCTTGATGAATTTCTGGCCTTCTGAGACATCGTGAGGCGGGTGATCATCGTTTCCTAGCACCAGTTTTGTCTCGAAATATCTTTGTTCTATTACTACATAGTTTGGTAGCTTTCCCTCCTTGCAGTGCCTCTTGAAGTGTAGATCAAACTGGTGGAAATTTCTTATGTACTTCAATTTCCTCAGATTTCTGTTATTTAAGTTCTGTCAGAATATGTTTCAATTTTTGACAGTAATTTCCTTTTCAGAATTACGTTCCTGGCTAAATGATCTTAAAATCAGTTTCACGGTAAAGGTCGAAAAAGTCTTGATATGCCACATAGACTCAAAAAACTAAAGAAAAGTAAAAGCCATCAGATAGTCATGATTGATGGCTTTGAATAATACAGAAAAAAGTTTGCATAGAAAAAGCAGATGGTGGGCTTGTGCTGTGACAGCTTGGTCTCCAGGATCTAACTAATCCTTGAGCTAATTAAATAGGATTAATGATGAAAACGACAAATTTTCAAATCTGAATTCTTGTGAAGAAGATGAAGCTTAAGCTTAATCACCATCTTTAATCACTTGCAAATAGAGCAAAGCTTGGCCACATCTTTTTCAAAGGCAATAATGCACTCAATTATTCGCATATCCTAATAATTATATGAAAGGCAAGACCAACACACAATTTAAATATGATAGTTTTGCACCTACTCAATAAGATATTACAAATAGAAGGAATCTGATTAGCTGATTTACCTTTAATTGCAAACAATGCAAGAATAACCATGCAAACACATGATTAAATTATCACAATATTTCTAAGAGCATCACTACACTGCAAATGACATGAAAACTAGTAAAGTATTAGCCATACCCCCATGGTATCATATCAAATGGTGGCATGAAGCATATTTTGATGCCAAGAGTGTAACTTCTTGAGATTACTTGCTTAGGTCTAGCTAAAAACTGTAAGAGATATCTCAGATGAACCAATTGAAAATTGAAAGATATCAAGAAAATAGATGAATGATATCGGTGAACATGTAAGAGTGCAATAAAAACTGAATTCTTTCAAAGGAGTATGAAAACAATACCTGTAGAAGAGAGTGGAAGGAGGGTACTGATAATAAATCCCGAATGAGAAACCACCCTCCTCCACTGACTCAAAAATTGTCTTTTGTGGATACCCTTCAACCAGCATTTTCGTGTCGTTGGCCGTGGCACCATAGGATGTGGCAGAGTGTATGAAAAGCCTGTTTGGCTGTGTCAAAGAAGGAATTGATGAAAACCACCGATCACAAACTGCAAACTCCGATATCAGCTCTTTGTAAACTGGTAATGATTCTGGCTTAAAGCCGTTCATCACTATATTGGCCATCCCTTTCTGTATACTTTCTGCTTGCTGAGCAAAACCTTCCATTGTAGGAGGCAGGTTATTGGCAGAAGCTGAGCCCTCGTCCCATGGAACACCGAAGATTTGCTCATAAGTTGCTTCAAACGAGTGGCCAGGATCGGGTTCAACATTGCCAGACTGGTCACCATAATATATGCGATTTGAGCTAGGATCAGAAGTGGACAAAGGGTTCGATTCTTTCCCGGTCACACCTTCAATTTCGGGGTTGAGGGACTTCATCCATCCCAGAATATGATCAAATGATCTATTTTCTTGGACTAAAATTACAACTGTCTTGATGGGGTATTCTGTAGTATTCTCAGACATCTTTGCGGTTTGTTTGATGGTTTTGCACTATGGATGATGAAGACGAAGTTGCAAGTGGGGGAGGTTGAAAAGAAAAACTCGAACAACTCAAATTTCAATCTTGTTCCTTTTGGACTCATTCAAAGACATGTGATTCTCTATTTAATTAATAATATAGTACACATTTACTCCATAAGAATATACTTAAAATTTGAAGACATAAGAAAAATGCGTGCTATAAACGTCTCTAGCTGTCCTGATCAGGAGCCAAGATTATTGCAATTAAATAGTAACACATTTCGACGTGACTCACGATTCCAGTGAAATTTTACATTGTGCCATTTGGGAAAACAGGATGCTGTTTCCCCCTTGGTGCTGATATTTATGTACTTAATTGAGTTTACAATATTAGCCAACATATTGACACCTTAAATCAGGTGGTAATTTGTCCCCAAACTTATGTTTCTCCCATTTTGCTTCAAAACTGTCTCCCGCCGGGTGAAATTTTTAAGCAACTAAGCAGAGAATCAGCAAATAAATTCCAGCTCTGCTCATCATGCATCAGTAATTGACTCTACACGTGATTTAGTAATTCGAGCAAATATTACGTCTCTAAGACTAATTTTTATGATATTGAAAATTAACAGAACAAGATTAATGTGATTTATATTTATTTCAACTAATGAACCTATCAGTTCATAGTAAAAATGAACACTTTTCTTCGCCCCCCCCCCCCCCCTAGGGAACAGGACTTTCTATGCAATAGGGACTACTGCGTTGCTTGTTTTGTTTCTCTAGGTGCCTTCTTGAAGTACCACTTCTTGATCCTGCTCATCACTATTAACATCAATGAAAACAAATATACATCTTTTCCATGTTCAGGGTTACCAATATTTAATCAAACTCTCACTGAGTTTGAAGAGAAAAGATACTATGAGTCAGCAATGTTGGTGCGACATATGGGGCAATTCGAATTGGATGCTAGCCATATATCAATACTTTGCAAGTGAAAAGCATGTTTGCACTTAGGCAAACAGACGAACCCTCGTGTTTTCTTGGAAGTAATCAAGGCAGACAACACATTTCATCTGCTTAGAACACTTTACCACCCTTCTTGTAATGTAAAACTCTGGTGGGCCTGATGAGTTTTGGACCCACTTCAGGCACATCTTCCCCCGACACCCCACCCCCCTGGTTCTGATTGATGTCACGGGAGTAGGGACGTGGTTCTATGATCCGATACCCGTCTCCTCTCCTGAAGTACTTGAAAAAGCTAAAGATGCTTACCATTAGGAAAGCAAACCACCCAGTAATGATCAGTGCCATAACAGTTGGGAAGAGTTTCAAGCCAGAATGATGATCCTTTGTTCTTTCTAAGTTACACAATTCCCTTTGAATAGTCTTTATAAGCATCATTAGGTATCCACATATTTGGGATACCCTGAGAACTCATGCATAAATCTTTGCAATTGACTTAGGCAATACTTTTCTACAGGTGTAAACTAAGATGTTTTTTGGGGGTTAAAGCTTAAATGCAATCTAGTTATTTCTTTTTTTCACACAAAACACAATAAATGAAACAATTCGCATGTAGCAGTATCGTTACTACTAATGGCCTCAATGCCATTTATGATCAATCTTGAATACACTTCTTTTTTTTCCATTCATGCATCAGTTTTTCAAAGAATAGAAGAATGATGAACGACACCAACCCTGATCAGCAAAATGTATCTAGCTGATTAAGAACTGAATTTGAGTGGTAATGGGAACTAAGTAGTAACCATACCAATATGTTCAGGCAAAGTGTTTTCACAAGATAAATTGACAAATTTCTCTTTGAACTTGGTACTCAAGTTGTTCCAAGATGGGTAGGACAAAATTCTGGAGAAAATTAGCATTTTTTTCTGCATTTGTTTATGGCCTGAAAGATAATTAATGTGCTGATAATGTATCCTTTAATTCTTGCACTAGATTTGGAAAGTAAAATCGAAGTTTCTGCTTATCTAAAATTGTGCCTAGTGGATCACAAACATGCAGCCTATTTAACAGCAATAGAGCATTGCAGTAAATGTGAATATTTTCTTAATCTTGTGAACATAATGCTTCTCAAACCTGTCAGCCTGCAACTATATATACTGATTGACCAACCATTTCTTTGTGTAGATCAGAAAGCTTAAGAACATGCCTTAGCATTCGTCGGTGAAGTTTGTGATCAACCTCATGGGCAGCCCTCTGTTTATGAGGTTGTCTGCATCAGAGGTTGTAAAGAAATATTGTTGTATCTAGTAGAAAACTAATGAAAACCCAGTTTCTTGGTTCATTATATTCTTTGATCTGTCCAATATTATTTTCGCATTTGTGGTTCCTAGAAAAGTTTCATAGGTTCAATTACCTATTTCTTGATAAATATATTCTCATGCTGATGCTGATATAATCAGCATCTTGCTCCTATGCTAAGCCTTCTAAGCCAAGTCCCTCCTAAGACAATTCCTGAAATAGCCCTTGTGTTTTCTGGACAAAATTTGTCTTTCCATACAAGTAGCATTCAGGGCAGGAACTTCAGTTTTAGCTATTGCAGAAAAAACTGACATAGAAACCAAGCATTTGCCTAAATTTTACTTGTTTAAACCATGAGACTTCTAACTTAGAATAACTTGACACCCTTCAGATATATATGCTCGTATCAGAAAGCATAAAAAGCACTCATTAATGTTTCTAACAGGACAGTGCATAAGTCAGACGTCCATAATTCATATATGAGCCTGTAAGGCCTGTGAACCAACAACTGTGCAGCCTGTTGAACAAAAACTGTCTGGTTATGGACGAAGATCAAATGATGAGTGTGAAAATCATGGTTGACAGGTAAACACAACCTCACATCACGTCAACACACCCCATTTTGACACCTGATTTGGACTGTGTATCCGATTAGAAATAGTCATGAGGCATCAGCTAACAACACTTGTGCTTATTGTTTTTCCCTCTTTCTCTTGTAAATGTAGAATAATTTCAGTAAGATGGAATCAAGTCAACCGCATTTAGAAGCATGACTACATCAGTATGAGCCTATAAGGTTTGTTTAACCTAAGCACTAAAAAAATGTGAATGGACAACTTCCACACTGAGATGCAAGGATATCATTCCCAATTCTAATAAAAATGATAATCTCAATCCAACATGCAAACTGCAAAGTCTTACAACAGATTTACAATTTTATTTCCCTTCATTACGTGGTGAAAATGATACAAGTACCAATGTTACAATTGAATTCAATATGAATAATAGAGAAAGGATCAAAGGCTTGGGATATGGAATGATAAACCTTGAACGCTGACTTAATCAACTATAAGAAACAAGAAGGGATGCACCAAATCATGATTCATATATTCAACAAATTTTAGAAAGAAAGAAGGATTTATACTAGATTTTTTTCTCTTTTTCATGTAGTACAATATTAAACTTTAGCATAATTGCTTTTCTTGTATATTCTGAAGCGACTTAAACTTTATAGGTATCAAAAAGTTCGAAAGTCAAATGCTTAGAAAAGACTAGCTGGAATTTTTTGGTATACATCATGCTATTCTACAGCTTCCCTCCAGAGTTGCAAATTTGGGAGGAAAAGAAAAGAGAAAGACAGAAAAAATCAGCTCATTAATTTCTTTTCTGTAGGACCTTGATATTATGCCAAAACAAGACATGAACTGATTTCAACGGTTCATATGATCTCATGTACTTATACATTTCAGGCATCAGCAACAGTCATTATGTGATTTAACATATACTTTCTGCAACATGTATCTCATGACTATTCATCAGGAAAATGTGAATTAGCCCTTCCCATTAAAGGGAAAAATGCCTTAGGGCCAATGAGATGCACCTACTTCCATGCACTCATGTGAGTGGTAATATTAATGAACCAAGATTCTCTGAGTTTATAATTTAGTTGATCATAACTTAAAAGAAATTCTGCAGGACGATGCAGATTGCAAAAGATTTTAAAACCATATAAGAGTTCTTGCCCTTCAACAGTTGGCAACAAGGATTCTTAAGGTACCATATTTTGCAAACTGAAATCCAATAAAGAGTATTAGGGAAAGAGTTAGAGGCTCAGAACTTGGAAGCATTTCAAGAACAATGCTCTGTCACCGAATAGCTGTAGAAAGAAAAAAGGGTTTACATTATGATAATTTATGCATCCAACAAATTAACTCAAAGATAACAATTTAAATCATTGCTGTCTATACATAACTGAATAATAGTTCTCAAAATTTCCATATTATCTTGAATCATTAGTAAGATTGTTCATTCATATAACTTGAAGTAGATCTCCTGGTCAATCCCATTTATGGCATCAAACCTTGAAAATAGGAAAAGTGACTGTATTTTGCATTGCTAACGTGCTGTAAATTTGAAAAATATCTGACAGTAAAATTTGGCAATTTGCCACCCTATAGCACAAATTCAGTTCAATGAGGCAAGATGGAAAGAAAATCAGGTGACTAACTGCATTTGTGTAGGTAAATTTTGACAAATTTTTTGAAGTGAAGAAATTATCTTCACAAGAGTAGTATATTCAATTGGAGAGTATAGAATTCTTGCCTTTGTCATGTACTGTGAACATGAATCCGGTGGTGGAAATAGACCTCTTTATTGCAACAGGACTTCTGAGTAAACCCCCATCCCTGCTCCTATTAGCACTTGACTTGCTTTCATCCAAACCAACTCCCTTTGAGGAACCAATGCCCCTCCAAAGTTGATCACTTTCCACTTGTATATATTCATCAATTTCTTCAAATTTCAGAATATCAGAGATCAAGAGCTGGCGTTGGGACGAAAATGTACCTAAAGAAACAGATCTTCTATATTGCTCATCTCCCTCCTGATCAGTTCCTACACTCTCATCACTTAGTACTGATTCCTCTGCATACCTATTATTTGGAATGGGGCTCTTTGGAGGAACATCATCATCACTAATTACAACTATCTGTTCATGAAAATTCCTTTCTTGATCATCCACCACCAAGATCAAGTCTTCTGGCCGCTGAATTTCATAAGAATTCATGTTAAGAGCTGGTGAAGTTTGATAACTAGGCACCATAGGAGGCGATGGATGAGCTAAAGCTACAACATTGGCACGACACAACGGGCAATTCGACTGAGACTTCAGCCATGTATCAATGCAGGGCAGGTGAAAAGCATGGCTGCACTTTGGCAGAAGCCTCAGGGACTCATTTTCTTGAAACTCACTAAGACAAACAGCACATTCAGTCCCTTCAATCAGGCCATCACCTTTTTGATACTTGCAGACAGTGATGGTCTTAATGAGTGCCTCATCCAATCCAGTTGAGGCGACCTGCCACTGATCCTGAGCCAATTCGTCGTGATTTTCTTCATTTTCCACACTTGTATTATGATCATTTCTTCTCCTGCAGTATCTTGTGACAATGGTATAGTAACTCACTAGAAGGAAAGCGCTGGCCAGCACGCCGATGATGGCTATGATGAGAGGGGAGAAAGGGGTGCCAGAATCATCATCTGATGGTGGTGGAGGAGGGAAGATTAAGTAGCAAAACTGTGGGCAATATATGCTGCAAATTCCTAGTGAACAATCCCTATAGTTGTCATAAGGTGCCCATGGATTTTGATTCCCAACAGAACCCATACCTAAAACTCTATATAGTTGCTTAGATTTGCAACAATCTATGCATAACTTACCATTCCATCCAAGAGAAACTGGGTTGGAAGGTTGGGAAAAAATTGGAGGTTGAGAGGACTTTAAGCCTAAGAGAGCTTTGAAGGGAAGGAAACTAAAGTAAAAGAGAATGTTAAAAGTTGAAGCTGATATGTCCTCTTCTTTTCCAAGAAAATCCTTATTTCTTTAACATGTATATCAAGAATCAATACTTTTTCAACCAGCTTGACACCAATTTATTTGCACACTGATATACCCCACAAGACTAAATTCTTGTAAATAGCCAGCAGAAAACAATTCAAACTCTACATTTACTCTCATCTAGGGTACAATATGGTTCTCATCCACTTTTCTTTCTTTATATTATTGGCTTTACTTTTAAACCTTTCTTTACATGGACCAAACAATTTGAATCAGGCCCGTATGATTCAAGCCTAGCAAGTGGACTGAAAGCAACATACCTGGCCGACTATAGAATTCCCCCTTAATATATCAATGATGGTTTGTTGACCAAAGGGATGACTTGTGAAGAAAAATGCTTAATCAATTTAACAACAGTACAGTCCAAGTTGGTTGATGAGTATAGATGTGTGGAGTGCATCACACTTGAAAAACCAAAAGAAAAAAATAAATGAATGTGGGTTGCCCCCACCATAGAAGGTGACAGTACCAAGAAATGCCAATTTCTTGAAGCTAAAGAGGGCCTGAACCTGTGACATGTGGCCTGTCTTTTGGAATTTTTTATTGTATCAGTTCAGAAGCAGGTGGAATCTATACCCATGAGTGAACAATCTTCTTTAAGAAGAGAGGTTTTTGCTTAAAATAATTGGGCAGTTTAGGTGAGAAAAGAATATAATATATCAGTAGCAAATGTATAAAAAAATTGGTCATTTATATATATGTATTTTTTCCCAGTTTGTTGTACCAGAAAGCCAGTGTATTTAGGAAAAGAAAAAGGAGCAATGCTTGTGTAGTTGTACTTTACTAAAAGTGGTCCTAGTAAAATGATACCAGGTAAAAGATCACTTGTATGTCTTTATAAAAAGAGAAGATGAAGTTTTTATTGAAGTTAATAACTAATGCTAGATTTTATTTCGTTTGTATCTTCTATTACAATATTATATATGATATATGGATAATTTTAAGTATATAAATATAAATATTTTATATATATTTACATGAATTTTAAATATATAAATATATATATTTTATACACATCACGTACTCTCTCGTAGAATATCCAAATTAGGGTTGGTAGAGATGGGAAAGAAGAAACCTAAAAATCTCTCTACAACATCATTACCAAGCTGAAACTTATGAAATTCTTGCTGTCAATTGATTATAAGTATATAATTACTATGGACTTCTCAGGTAAAATACCTAATTATAGCCTCTAATAAAATTGATTTAGTGCTCCGTACTTTCAACTCTTTACCTAAAGCAAATTGAATTCAACTAAGTTGTTCAAGTTCAACTATGATGACATGAAAGCCTTTTGGAGCTTAAACAGTTTGGTCATAACTCACAATCTTTGATTTTTAATGTTTGGATTTTTGTAGAATGAAAAGTTGGTGGAATAATTAATTTGGATTGAAAAGTATTTTTCATGTGTTTTAGATATTAAAGTTTATTTTGGGTGGCGTTAGTATATTTTTAAAAAATACTAAATAAGAATAAAAACTATTTTATTTACATACAATGTACGTGTAGGATTCTAAGTACCTTAAATGTTGATCATTATTATTTTCATTAGATATTTTATTGGTATAGAATTATAAGTTTCTTAATTGTGCTTCATCATCGTTTTATTGGTCGTTAATTATTATAGGTATGGGATTCTAAGTTTTTCAACTGTAATTGGTGTCTTTATTTTTGTTAATTTTAACAAGGACATAACAAAAATTCACACTTTCATACATATATAAAAAAAAAATGTTTATATATGCGCAAATTTTAGACCCACTTCACAAAGGAAATTTTTTGTCTGACACCCACCTTATAAAGGATAATTCTTGCCCGGACCAGCATGTCCAGGTCTCGGCCCACCTCAAATTTATAGGAGCTATGAATTGACCACACAAAATGAATATTTATAAAAAAATTCCAGAAAGAATATTTTTAAGACAATTTTTACCACAAATATGTATTTGTTTGTAAGTTTTTTTCACTTTTCAAAAAATATATATACACTCAAATATATCACACCAACTATACTCAATTACTCATTTTACTTTTATTTCTCTCTCTCTCTCTCTCTCTCTCTCTCTCTCACACACACACACACACACACACACACACACACACACACACATATATATATATATATATATTATTTTCAAAAAACTTTCCACATTATGATATTTTTTTTTATAAAAAAAACCATATCACATGTTACACGTAACCATTACACTTTCATCTCACAACAAAACACAATTTCAAAAATTATTTCTTTTTCTCTAAAACTATTTTATCTCACTATTTTATCTAAAATAAATGAAAGTATCAACAATCACAGCCGTTTCTTATTAGTCCACGTAGGTCCTACAAAATTACAATTATACAACGGACCCCCAACAAGGCTGAACCTGCCAGAGAAGGTCCCTGATAAAAAAACAAGAAAGTACCTAGGCAGAGGAGTCCAAAGGGCCTCCTCTTGGATCTAGACATGGGCTTGGTCTAGTTTCCTAGGTTCAGGACAATAGTCATTCAGTTTCCTAGTTCAACCCAAGGCCAATACAATTACAGCTGCACCAAGAGCTTGAAAGACGAGTTCAACATTACATCACAGACAAATAAATTCCACCCATAATCATTTCAATCTCTTCCTACCAGAACCACCCCCTACCCCCACCCCCACCCCCACCCCCTCAAATGTTATATTAACTATGACAATACCCACGAACTGGATAAGATTTTTATGGAGTTCCACAAACCATAGAAATATAGCTAAGCATATTTGTGTAGTTTATGATATGGTACAAGGTCAAAAAATGAGCATCCATATGGGCATTTGAGATACATCCTCAAGAAATTCTACATACTACATGGTATGTGATCAGAAATTATGAACTGTACAATTACACTGTTACAACAGAGAACAGAAAGGGCAACGGAGACACACTATATTTAACTAGTTATTCTGAACTATATAGCAAAACTGTAGGTATTCCTATTCCAAGAAAGAATGAAGAATGGCTATATAAACACTGCACCTACAAGAAGACGATGGATCATGCTTTACCCTTCCTCTTTTCATCCAACGCCTGTTTGAAGTAGAAAAGAATTAAATGGAATCACACTGAATATTCAAACAGAAATACAAAAACACTATCCAATATCTACATTCCATCGGATGCTAAATGATAAGACATCGATTATGGAACAATGCAGCATAATTTATCTGTACAAATCGCAGAGTAGGCTTAAAATGACAAATGTCGAATGCTTAAAACAAAGCTTGCATGGCTTAAAAGAAAATTGACCATGCTACTGTGTCTACAACATAGAGCGCTAAGCTAAGATAAATATCATCCAATGACATTTTTCTGTGAGATATTAAAAGGAAAAACCTCCAATAAGGTATACAGCATATGGATTCACACATAGATATTACTAGGAATGAATCGCAATTTGCAGAAGAACTAGTTGTGATTCCCTACTAGGATGCACCAGGTTGCAGTGCAACATTGACTCCGGTGAACTTTAAGAAACTGTTATTTTGCTTTAATGTAGTAAAATAATGTAACTGAGGAGGAACTTCACAGCCACATCTTGGAGATATAATATTTTCTCATAGGGGCTGAAATAGGAGATAATTATTAATACAATAAAACAAGTATCCAGCATTATTTGGCAAAGCGGATTATCGGAAATTTCAAAATTTGATTACTTAATCACACTTTTTCCCCATGGTCAAGTATTATATTTATTATTCACCTGCCATTTCTTTTTATAAATTCAGGTAATGGGCGTATTTTCTAAAGATTGTCACATTTGTGTGAAAGCACCTGACATAATGTTTGGATTTAGGATTATTTAAGCAATGGATGTAAGTGATCTTGGAGGATTAAGAGATTGAAATTGGTCGTTTGATGGATATTTTTGCATACTGAAGGAAATAGTCATTTTCTAGTCTTGAAAAAATCTGAAATTGTTTGGGTTCGAGATGAAACCAAGGTCGACCATACCTCTGGCCTTTTGGAACTGCTCAATCATGGCCCTTCCCTGAACCCACTGAAGGAGTTCCCATACCCAATAGTGACGCCAATCCCTCCTTTTGAGAAGCCTACAGACAGATGTCAGTTGACCCCAAGACTCACAAGATGTTGCTTGCGGAGTGCCCTAAGGGCCTTATTACAACCCCAAATGCATGGGAAGTCTGCCCTCTATACAATAGACTTAGAAATAAAACTAAAGTGACATAAGTAGACACAAAGGGACGACACGTTATAATGCCCTAATCTTACTTTTCCAAACTCCGACAAGTTGAGTCTATTCAATTAGAAACGGTCCCCAAACCTCGTAATCAACTCAAAATTTCAGTCCCACAAAATTGTCCAGCAATGGGATAGTTCACCTGTACTAAACTGAAATTCAAAGAATAGCAGAAAACAGCATGTCCTTAAAGAATGGTATAGAAGTTCCAGCTAAACAACCTGGAACTTGGTGAGAAACTAGCTAGCATATTAAAAAACGTCCAATCTAGCAGTTCCACCTTTCCAATCTGCTTAGTCTCACCACTCAGAATACAAAGTACCTTAACACTTGCGGACAGCCTCTTGTCGTAAGCATCTTGCTTGCTGGTCACTTGTGGTGGAGCTAGGCCAACAAGCATTCCATGGCACAGTGTCAAGTCTCAATCAAGGATTCAGTCATTACTCTATCACTTATCTTGGTTTTTAGACAACAAAGAAACATATGGAAAAACTAAAGGTGTTCATCAGTGATGTCATTTTCTTTACTGCAGTATTGTATGTTACATAATTTCCCTGAACAATTAGCAATCAATTATTTTTATCAGAATTATATAAGAAATCTGTCGCTGGTTTAGAATGACATGCACAAAAAAAAGTTGACTCTCAAAATATACAGAACTGACAGATGTATTATATCAAGCATAATTAATTCATAATGGCAGCATTAAAAAAAAGGGGGACCATTCTCATAAAACCATTCACAATAAAATACAAGAAATAATAGATAAATGCAGGAAATAGTACCTTGCTCTGGAAGATTCTCATTGTCAGCACAAGTGTATCTCGCATTCTACATGGAAAATAAGAAAGCATCTTGTTAGACATATCACAAAACTCTGCACGTTAAGCAGAATTTTGTTCCGGGAATGTGTTCCTTGAATCCAAATGAATAGGTTGCAACAGAAATGATTTTCACTATAATTGAAGAAATATTTTAGAAAGAAAAAAGAAGAGAAAAAAACATGTATTTTCTTATGAGGTGCAATGCATTTGGTATCCAATCTTTGCTAATTAAGTCTAAAACAAGCGAGATTTAGAAGCAAAGGCCACATGTAATTGAAGCAAATGCTTCAAGGTACAAAAGGACCCAAGGTGTAACTTTATTACACAAGTATATGTCTCGTAATGCAACCCTGCCAGCAAACCTGTTCTGTATACATGCTATGTGCTACCAAGATTTAAGGAATTAGTTGCTCCAATAGCTTACGATTCTTTTTTCAACAGAAAGGTCATGCTAGTGACCCTGACAATTGTTATCAGAGGAGGGTGAAGTTTTCAAGCTGTTCCTAGAAGCATTCTTATAAGAATTTTTGGGAGAAAATCTTGGCTGAGCTTTGGAAACTCATAGGAAGCTTAATGGCTGCCTGGAGCCCAACAGTGGAACAACACGTCGCCAATAAGGTGCTAATATAGTCTTCAGAGCCAAGAACACAAACAGATGGGCTGTACGTTACAAATTTTAAGAGAGCTAGTTGCTTCAGTCCTAACATCTTAAGCTTGTGGAAAATTCATTTAATTGATGAACCCAACAAATTGAACAACAAAATAGAAAAAGAAAAACTAATCCTTCAAGGTTCCTCTTGGTTCTTTAACAAGTCAGTTTCTTCAATAGGGAGAGACTGGAACAAGATTCCATTAAACCATTGTGCAATCAAGGAAAATCAGTGTTAAGGACATAACAAGGAACTAGAGATGAACTTTGCCAGAAAATATATGTAGTTCAATCTTCTAAGTGTAATCTGACAGGAAATTGAAGTGGTAAATCATGAAAAAAGAGAATCATGATAAGAAAAATGCAGATTCAAGAAGTTAAAGTAGGGTAATACCTTATGTCATTACTTGTACTAAAGGGATATGATGAGCCATTTGAACATGTCAGAACAAACTGCGCTGAGAGGCCACTTGGTATTTTCATCTGAAAGTGTATGTCAAATGAAACATTACAAAAGAAGAAAAGGTGTCCAATCTTCTCTATTATGGTATTAAAATCCAGTAATGTGCATATTGGATAGCCACATGAAGGATGCTGATCTGTTTTAATGCCTCTAAAGTCAACCAAAGTTGATAAAAGTGCCCACTACTGGTCTTCCCCCACCCTCTGGTATATACATATATGAAAATCTTCTGACCATGCTATAAGATTGCTTTTCATGTTAGCCTTATCGAATGCAGTTTTTATTGATGTTTTTGACTGATCTTGACCATAATAGAGCAAGGGGAAAATATATTTCAAAGAATTGCAAGGAAAAGAAACCAGTTCTGCAGCTGCTTAACCCCTAAAATAGAGGACTTGTATTGTCGTATATATAGCAACTTATACGAACATCATAATTTCCTTGGTAATACACGAATTCTAATCAATCATTCAATATTTTTACTATTATACTTGAACTTTAAAAGTTTTACTTCTCACAGTGATAAAGAGTAAGAGCATACCAACAAGTCTTTAGAATATTTCTCTGAAATTACAGCATCCTGTTCCCTCTCATCCTTAACCTGAAAGCTTGACCGCCTCAAAATTAGAGTTGCCGGCTCCCAGTTCTCAGAGGAATCCAACTGTCAAATGTTTCAGGAAATTTCTGATCAGAAAAACGTTGCCACAAACTCTAAACACAACCAACACCCAAACCAGTCACATATAGAATAATTGGTAATCAGATGTAGATTTATAAAAAGTGACGTATATACGAAATATTTCAGCATGTTACTTGGATATATGAAAACAATATGTGGATGTGATATAAACTTTGCCAAAAATAGGATGTTATATCAGACAAAGGAGAAATACAAATCTCCAAGTGGTTTCGGTTTCTTTTGAGTTCGAGTGGCAGCTTTTTTGTTAATATGCCAGTACCATAGAATAATGACAAACAGAAGGAGATAAGGACAGAACTCTTAATTCTTACCAAAAATATTATTGTTTCATCATCTTTTTTCAACTTTAAAAGGTTTATATCGGGTTCTGACTAGAAACTGCTACTCATTCTCAGTTGTGGCCTTGGACACAACCAAATTCGAAGGCAGATACCAGGAGAATAATTTTAGCATTCCAATGGAAATTGGCCAAAGCTTACAAAAGAAACGAATAAAAAGAAATGCAGAAAACCACACACATATGCAGACTTTGTCTGGTTTCAACAAAACTAGCACAATATCAATAAAACTAAAGGGATAAATGAGCATGTTTTGTGAGACAACTGCTTCTCTCAAAGATAGAAGACCTAGTTCAATTTCAACTTCATTCGACACACAAAAACATTGGAAATCTTCTAAGTTCTGAAATTTTTTAAGGAGAACTAACTAGTTTACTTCTTGGAGAACATTTACGCTATGAAAGACTGAAGAAGGTAATAATGAGATTAGTTAAAAATATTTTTATAGCATGTAAGTTGGGATTTTGACCAAAATATTTCTGAGTTCTCTTAGATAAGCAGTAGTTGACTGATCAAGAATTGTTTCAGAAAAATTTCAATTCTTTCATTTCCATTGAGAAATAATCTTCAGACCAAGCAAAACCCTGTTCTTTATATCAATGCTATGAAGATCTAATGATCAATTGTAAGGCATATCCCGCAAAGTGTAAGCGTTTTCCTACTATAATCTCAGCCATCAGGTAGAAAAAATGAAGTCTTCGTCACTTGTCATATTTCAGGCAACTTTAGCATTCAAGGTAACAGAGCAGCGCTTTGTTACCTTTAACAACATGCCTGTGTTTATGAAACACAAATGTTGGGAGGCATACACAGGTACTTGTTTAAACTAGCTTTTGAAACAGTGCAAACATTGCAAGATTCGGTTAATAAAGAACAGAAAGCAGACCAAATTTCATATGCAGTAAGAACTCAGTACATACAAGAATTAGGACACTAAATGCTGCCAGGCCTTTAGAGATATAGGTATCAATCTCCTCTTGCATCTCTTCATCTGCGTTTCTCATACCACTCGTCAGAAAACATATGTAAAGCAGAAGAATCATCCAAACAATCATCACTGAAAATGCAACTTAAAAGAAGCAGACTGCCTATCCTAATAGCAGAAAAAGACACATTTTTTCACAGGAGTTGACAGAAGTTATCATCAGAATGCATCAGCATAACACAAGATCACAATCTCTTTTGGGGGCACCTTAGAATCACAATTACAGGAGTCATTTCTGTTATACTATTTTACAATTGCATATATCATCAAATTTTCATTAGCATGTACGACCACCAAACGTAGGGGTACACGTGTATTGTTGCTCATAAAAAGGTGAAATAAATTTGCAGTAAAATATAATGAGATGACAGTCACAATGAAACATATCTCAGAGTTGGCTGAGCGGCATCTATTGAAGAGATATTGCGGCAAACCATTGAGCATATCTAATGTGGGCTGCCAGATGACCAACTAGGAAAAGCATTAGGCTAACATAGAGGAAGAGATCAGCCTAAACTACTATTGAATCATGCAATAAAAGAGGACTTGAGCCTTCATGGTTAAACATAGAAGATGGCCCTTGATAGAGCACTGTGAAAAAAGAGGATATATGTAGCTGGCCCCAGTTAAGCATGGGATAACTGGTTGTGAAACAAAGAAATTGAAGCTGTATCAACTAGATACAAGGTGTACATGCTTGAACAAGATCATCAAATATGATTAAGAACTTACAAACTTTCCCAACCAGTGTATATCGAACTGTAAAAGAGAAGCTATTGTACATGGATATGAATTTACTTCCATAGATTTTTAAATATTTAAAATTTCAAGCATTAAAGTTAAAATCCTATTTCAATGCAATTGCACTCACCACAAGTAATCTTGTTCTGATCATTGGCAAAGATTCTGACAAGATCACCCTGAAAATGATGCAATTTGTTATGCAAATCAGAAATATAACATTATCATATTGCAAATAGTGAAAGTTGCAGTAGACAAGTGTCCAAGAAATAACAAAAGAATGAAAGAATTGAGTTAGAAACAAATATTTATGTACTTAAGTTGATTGATTCTTTTCTCATGTTGTCACCATTCCTTATTTGTTACTATAAAAAAGATATAGATTTGAAGATATTCTTAATAGGTCAAAAATAAGAAGTAACAAAGAAGCAAAACTACATTACCTGTCGTCCTTGTTCATCCATTGGTATGCACTCCACAGCAATAAGTTTATCAACATCATCAGCTGTCACTACGTAATCTGGATTGGTAGCTCCTGAAACAAAAAGGCAAAAATAGATGTAACATATATTTCTGAAGATAATAACAACATGACGTGAAGAACATGTTTGATTGAACAAGTCAAAAGATAAAAAGGCACCACCCACAAAGATCCATGGCTCAAAGCTAAAAAACATTTATACACTTACCTTCAATATACTGCCTCGTGCCATCAGGATAATGACGAACCCACTTGTATTAGGAGGGAAATGGCGGAGAAAAGATACAATTTATCAGTACAATTGATCCCTAACAAATGTAAACCATTATATACGAATAGTCTTGCTCATACCTGAAACATGCAGAGAGAAGTTCCACGTACAGGATATCCACAGCCTAAGAGTTTGCATCCTGGTTTAGCATCCCCAATAATTTGAAAGCCTTCTATTCCAGGACCATCTCCTGGGGAACAACTTTTATTATAAGTCACACTAGAAGAAGAATATGCTACTCTGTCACAAGATATTATTACCTTCTGAACCAAAAGAACCAATGCTATCATGCATCATTGGAGGATGGGAAAATTGATCAGCGGTTCTTTGCTCAGATCCTGACAGGAACCCATTTCTTTCGAGCGTATTGTCCACAATATGGCTTGCAACATTTCTGTAATTTTAATCTGTCAGCATGAATAAATTTCTTGATATTGAAATGACAACTGAGCAGGATGAGTTCTATCAAAAAGTTAATGGCTTATATCATCTTTATTTGTGAGCTGTAGCAAAAGTGAAGAAATATCAAGAAATAGGAATCTGACATTAAGATGCTTTAGATTGTTTCCTAGCTTCTAACATTGAAATTAATAAGAGAGTAGAAATTACGTTGAAAAGCTACACACAAAAAAAATAAAATAAGTGATCAACTTGTTAGAGGTTAAAGCTATGCCATACCAGCATTTCCCTGAAAGAGAGTAGAATCATTAACAAAGCTACAAAAATCTAAACAATGAGACCTTGTTAGATGTTAAGATTATGCTAACCAGCATTTCCCTGACATACTCACATCATATTCTTCGGCATCAAGAGGTGATTATATTTGAGAAATCTTAACAGCAATTGGTCAGGGAAAGGGAGGAGCTCCAAAGAACTAGCTCGTGAAGGATAACTTCATTGGTTAAAAATATACGGACACAGCATTCAATGCTTGTAAACAAAAAAATTACAGCATGATTTGGTCTCTTCAAATGCTAACATTGATTGACCGTGGTAGACAAAAGATCATCTGGTGATATGGTAATTTAACTAGCAGCAGATTCTAATCCTCTATGGACGACATTTGTCGCAAACATGTTTTTGTGGAAGAGCATTCAAACAAAAATATTTTCGAAAATCTAAATTTTCTTGAATAATACAACTAATTTATTTCAGGGTGTTTCAAAATGTGATTCTATTCCTCTTATACAAGGTAAAATGTTAGATCTAGTCCTCACCATCATTAAGTAATTACAAAAACACTTATAATAAACCAAAAATTTCATCTCAAACACCACTCTGTTTGAAGCAATACAAGTGCATAGCCATGGAAAAAAAGATAATGGTAGAATATTAAATAGGCCGGGGATACAAGTTCAAGGAGAGCAAATAAAATTAACTTCAAAGTCTATAAGGAAGTAACATCCAAAATATAGGCTGCTGAGTTTTAGAAAATAATCTATCCAGCCTTCTAGCAGTATAGTATAAAATTAGGTGAGTCAAGAGACCAATAAATTCTAAAAAAAGCAATGACAGCACACGTATTGAGAACTTCCATTTGTAACACGAATCATAGAAGAATAACATAATATAAGGGTGAAAACGCGATCAGGCACTCAAGGACGTAAAATATGTTTGCATGATTATCCAACTAATGAAAAATAAGGCGTATGGAGAAAAGGCAAGAACACTTAAAGAATTACCTAAACACTAGAATAAAATTTCACATGTATGCATGGCAATAATCAGGATAAACTAATAATAGTGCACACAGATAATAAAAACTAACGAAAACGACATAAAAAAGCATATGTTGCTCAATTAGTCCAATGTCTTCCAGTTTAGAGGAGTCACAAATCACAGTGATCTTGCTGAGATTAATGTTGATGGAGGAAACCATTGGTTTTGACCATTTTTATAAATTTTGCAATATAGCAAATGTGAGATGAGTCTGCGCAATAGACATTCAGCTGTGCTTATGTTTTAAAAATCCTACTTCTTTTGCAAATGTCGATTTGACAAGGCACATTAGTTGCAATGTTTAAGCAATGCAATTTCAAGTAGTATTTGGAAACAAACAACCACTGCACTAAGTTAAATGAATGATACTTATAGAAATATTCTTCACAGTTATTGCATTCATTCACACTAGATACACGGTGCTTTTTTCTCCAAACAATTCAAACCATGAACACACCTTACAAGCTTCCATATCTTCTGCAAATCAGTGCTTTATTTTTAAGTCAGGAATTACATATCCAAACGTATTTTCTCTGAATTATTAACATCACTAGTGAGATTAAAGAAGTTTCTTCACTCTCTAATTTCTGCACTACCCTCACAAGTAAATCAACTGCATGACTAGGTTTTACAAAGCTCCAGCAGTTAATGAGCTCGATAGTGATGCGACTATTAGACATATGTTCAGGTGATACTACTCAAGTTATTATAGAATAACTGTGTCAACACACAAAAGTCCTTGACAATAAAATAATTGTGTCAATACATAAAAATTATTGACAATAAACCATGAAAAACAAAATTAAACAATCATATTTCATGCCAACCTATCAATGTTAGGTAATGTCCTTAAACTCTCATTATTCGGTAACTGGCGCATCTCAGCACTCCGCGTTAAGCTTTTGACTTGTTTAGGATCATTGTCTTGCACATATCTTGACATATCATGAGCTGGTTCCAAATTTTTCTGGCTATAGGGAGAAAATCCACGCTCACCCTACAGAACGAAGGTCACAAGTAATGATTTCTATTTCAACAAATAGCATACCATACTATGATCAGTTCATTGATAATGTCCTGAAGTAAACTTTCAAAACATGAGATTGCCTTCATAAATGACAAGAAAGCCAACCCTATCATCTCACTAAACAAATGAGCCATAGTATAATAGCATCATGAGCTTGAACAAAGGTGAAATAGGAGTTACCATAGAACTGCTAGGAAATTGGCTACTCCAGGGACTTAAACCTGGAATTTCTTTATCAACAAATCCATTTCTGGAATTATTTCCAATCATGGAATTCAACTCTGCAAGTCTGGCCTGCATACAAGTGATTCTTTATTAGCTTTAATGAAAATGCGCCGGTCAAATGGAATTCTACGCACCTTGACCAAGGGTAAGCTTAAAAAAGGACAAGGATCTTTGAGAACTATTTTTTTCTTACTCTTCTTGAGTGCAGTCCTTACCCCACACACCCACACACACCCCCACCCCCCAAAAAAAAAGAACAGATCAAATAATATTCATTAATCAATAGTAGTAAGCTACCATTGAGTTTGAGCCCCCAGAAAGGGTAGAACTATGAAATAAGTATCTATAATCAAACAAGCAAAGAAAAGAAATAAATTGAAGTATCTATCTATACAGAAGTCATCTGCTAGTAAATGAAACATCTTTTCGTATATGACAGTTATATGATTCTCCGTTTCTGGAAAGAAAATATCATTAAGTCGGCATTAAGGAGGTGGTTTTAATATACAATCTATACATATATATATTTATATAACCTATCAATACTGTATATACAGCTAAGAAGTCAGTAAAACAGATGTAATTTTCAGGAAAGTATTCATTATTCCAACAAAATGATAGAATCGATAATTTGCTGCTCATGTTGGGTTAAAAAATGGCATTAATGGGCAAGTGAATGTGTATAAATTAATAGAAAAGAAGAAAGTAATAAATCTCTAGGTGCATATATGCCTGTATCAGTGTAGACAGAAATCAGATTTTTTTCCTTAAAAGTGAAGAGAAAGAACTGAAAGGTAATATATGAAAATAATTAAATGATAAGAAAGAGAATTTGAAAATGATCAAATAATGAGAAAGAGAATTTATATTTCTATTATGGCACTCATAACAACTGTAGAAAACAACATACTTTGACACATCAGCTCTAGATAAATTAAAACCATGAAGAATCAAATGAATCTGAAGAGCTATGCGAAGTAGAACAGGCAGGGAAAAAAGAAGCATGTTGAACCTCGACTTTGATGACATGAGGCAGCAGTCTAAATGAAGCATAGCTTTACCAGGAAGCAACAAACACAAATGATAGCCAACATGTTACTATATAGAGAAAACAAAATGATAGCCGATATGACAATTATTTCCTTATAGTGTAACTATGTCAAGCTAGTCATATCTACTCCATCGATGGAAAGTAAATAAATAAAAAAAAAGGCCGTGAATCCATGACATGCATGTGAGATAGAATGTCTGCTAGAAAAAGTGAATGGTGTTTAGACATTAAAAAAACAACCCTTGAATCAATAGAGCTTCATCTTATGAATTACTAAAATGCATAGATCAGAAACTTTGAGAGAACATATTTAGATCAATACATGTCAACTCAAGTATAGCATCCAGAGATCAAAATGTATTGAACTCCAGATGGTAAAAAGTTCTCTCGGAAACTACTATTTTTTCTATAAGAAAACATAAATAAATAAAGTAAGTACAAAAAATTGCAAGAGTACAGAATGTCATATACCATACACTCCAAGAAGAATGTAAAAATCAGAACCAAGTATGCCTCAGTGTAATTAAAATTGTGATTTATCAATGCATAGTACCACTAAATTCAGTATATGCTGAATCGATCACAGAAATCAAACAAGACATTCAAAACAAGATCAACCCACCCACCCCCCACCCCAAAACAAATAAAAATAAAAATAACTAATGAGCAAGGATCCATGATGAATTAATTACTAATGAGACTCTGATCTTTGATTCTTGCTCCAAGTTGCCCAAAGAAACTCAAACTTTGCAAGATTCATAAATAACACTTCCAAGAAAAGCAGAGTACAAAAACTAAAACGACTCCATATTCTTAAGAAGGCGGTCAATTTTTAGTTTCATCTTTGCACATCATATGGAACACTATCCATATTTAGAGAGAAGTGCATAACAATGCAATACACACATTCCCTTTTTGCATTATCTAATATAGATATTTATGGATTAACTCATGCAGAAAAATTGTAATATTATTAATCTTAAGCAGACAATTCTTTATTCCTCTCCATGTATGCCTGTTCAGAAGGTATGATATGCACAGATTTGTCAGGATATACAATTAATAAGCAGACAAAACAGCAAACACACCCAGATAATGTGTTATGCCATACCATAGACATAATCCTACAATCAAAACAATCCAGCAAATGACAAGGAAAGCAGCGAAAGGAACAAAGAACAAAGTTACTGAATAGAGCTAAGATTCTTGATGCCATTATAAAAATGATACAAGCTTACATGTGAAGTTCTTATCTTCAACTGCAGTTGATCATGTAAGTGCTGCAAAAGATTAGAAGAGCATAAATAAAAATTCCAAAAAGTTAAGCATAGGCTTCATTGAAGAAGTTCATTACCACTGAATGGGGTGAAGCTTAGATAAATAAAATCAGTAAGATTTTGTAGAGGAGAGAGAGAGAGAGAGAGAGAGAGAGAGAGAGAGAGAAGAGAGAGAGAGAGAGAGAGAGAGAGAGAGAGTCTGCTTATTGAGCAAAAATAATGCTAATGTACAGAAAGAATAATACACTAATCATGACCAATGTTAACTTTCAGTGCACCACAGACCACATCCAAGCAAATATTATCACATTTATGTCAGCACCATTGGTGAAGATCAGAGTTCTCCCAAATTAGAAGAATTTCTAATTATGAAATTAAAAGTTTGTTGAATAGTATTGTATTATCCAAATACGAAAGGTTAACTCACGCCCTTTTTCAGTAATGAATCTAACAAAATAAGATATAGTAAAGTTTTAGTCTATAACTTTGGGGTTGTTGCAAATATCATCCTTTATGTTCCAACAAAAAAATTGTTAGTCATGTATAGACATCTGCACATTTGGTCATTTAAGTTAAAATGTGATGGATTTAGTCATATTCTCCAAACACCTACACATTTGGTCCCAAAGCCAGTTGTTGGGTGTGATTTTCCAACGAAAAAAAACACGTGCAGCTCAATTAACCTAAAATTTGATGATAAAAAAACTAAAAAAGTCGACGTTTCATCCCCATTTCAAAAGCCCTAATCCCGATTTGGAAACCCTTATTCATCTTACTCCCATTATCGTATTCCCACCCATGAAATTCCCAATTCAAAAGCCCTAAAGCTATAATTTTTCATGCCCTAAATCCAAAGCCCCACTTATTTTGCCGGATTCCCCAAATCAAAAGAACCCTAATATTCCTAATTCCCCCCCATTTGCAAAAAATCTTCCGACCCTCCCGTCTTCCAACTTGGGTGGGATGGGAAGAAAATTAGGGCTTTTTTTATGAAGAAAATGTCGGTTTTTTTGTGCTCTAGAACAAGAGTTTTTTTTTATTATTATTATAAATTGAACATGTCAGCAGCACATGTCTTTTTCCTGTGGAAAATCAAACCGACGATTGGCTTTGAGACCAAATTTCTACGTGTATGAATATACATGACTAAATCAATCACATTTCAACTTAAAGGACCAAATATTTAAATATGTGGATAGATACAGGACTAAATTTGTTTTTATGGAACATAGTGTCTTTTGCAACAACCAAAGTTACAGGACTAAAAGTGAAATTTTGCAATATGGTAGCAGACTGTTGCAGAAATTCATTTTCTTACCCTCTTGTACCAAATTGAAAAGGTAACCTTCTGCACATGCCATCAATAAGAAATACTGGTACCGACAAACCTTGCGGATCAATAAAAGATACCAAAAAGGGCTGAGGACCATCGGAATGAGAACAAAAGTATAACACAAAAATTGAGAAAAAAATAAATTTGGAACGAATGCCAAAACCAGGATGAAATATTGGAATTCTCTAAAAGTGAATAATTTTCAATTGATGAAGAACCTATGCTAAACAACTGGCTTTTAGTAAAAAAGTAAACCTTCATTGCCTGCATTTAGAATTTCTTTCAAGGGACAAAAGGGGAAACAGAAAGGGCAAATGGAAAGTAATTTTTACTCCAAGGAAAACGATACTAGAACGAATCTACATTGCAAAGAATGTAGGACAAGAGTTTCCAAGATCTGCCCACTTCATTTTCAAATTAAATTAGGATAATTTTATTTTAGCTATTTTCAACCTTCAATACCACCAATTTTAGGGAAACAATTTTGGATCAGGATGCTGCCATTTCAGTTCCCTTTCCTGTACCCTCATTGAGCAAACAGCAGAAATCTAACCATACTTACTGAAAAAACTAAAATTGGACAGATTAATTCTACTTGCTAACAAATCCTGAAGTATATCATCATTGTTAACATAAAGATTAAGAGCATGTAGGTATTGTTTTTATCATCTACATGTAGACATCATGTGGCTGGTATCAATTTCGACACATTAAATTAAATGGCAAAGGATTCATCTGAAAAGAACTATTCTGGCAGATAGCCATGAATAAAATACTTCACATACTGTGTTTTAAAAGGTTAGCTCAACAACAGTGGCACATTGATGGAGAAAAAATAAAGATAGCTGCAACTGAAAGAAAAATTCCAAAACCATAGTTAATAATGGTGATTAAGGGTGACAAGAAGAATAAACATAGGAAAGTTAATAATAACAAGACGCAAGAACATAACAATGATACAGTCACAAGGAATGAGATAGACAGTTCTCTAGAATCAAAAAGGCGGCTGAATGGAAAACTCATGGATTGGAACACAACATATAACTCATGCAAAAGATCTGAGGTATTGATATATTATTACTGCATAAGTATAGAATTAAAATATCACACCAAATGTTATAAATTACACACCTTGATGCTGTTGGTTAGGGCAGAGGCATTGGTAACATGAGGCAAAGCACCATATTCAGACAATATCCCTAGCATAGATGACGTAAAGATATGTTTCTCATCCTCTGCAACCTGAATCCCATGTGACAGCTTATATGAATAATCCAGAGGAGGGAAAACATAGGAGGAATGGGGAGAAGTAGAGAGGTAAAGAGAGAAATGATTGATCATAGGAGGATAGTTCAATATTACCATATATCCAGATATTAAATTGAGAAACAATTTAATTTCATTTTGCAACCAAGAAAAAAAAAAGAATTGTAAATTTATTGAAGGACTAAAAGATGATCTTTTAAGTACACAAACAGAAGAAAGAAGGAAAAAAGACGCATGTGAGTTAAGACGCTAAACATTTATTTGCATTGCAAAAGCTCACGTGATGGAGATCTTAGTTCAGGTAAACTTTTGACGAATCTGGTCATTTTAAAGACACAATCAAACGACTACAAAAGTGGATATTTTTGAAGTTGTAGAGGGTGAGATACTACATGGGCTAGTATTCTTTTCTTCAACTCATAACTTCATCAAACATGAACAACCACTTTTTACTTCTAGGAAAGTGATGGCAGAGAAGCAAAAGTACCCAACATAAACTTAAATACATTGTAAGGAAATATTAGATGAAATAAGTCTAACCACATTTCCATATGCAGAAAGAATAAGCCATAACACTGATACTCAAATATGTAATCATGCTGCTCCAATGAACTTCTTCCCAACCCCAATGCCAAAGAAAAAAATGAAATTAAACATCTCCCTCCTGAGTTAATGCACAAAGAAGACACAAGTTCAGTAAGCAAAGCCCTGACATACATCACCCCACCCCTTAGGGAACAGAAAATAAAAATAATAAAGGATAAAGGATAGAAGGCGATCTCGTATAACTTGGCTTTTTATAATCATCATATATTCCTCCATATTCCTCTTTCATTATACTGATAGCATGCTGTTACATGTTCCTATCAGCATAATTTAGCTGTCTTAACCCCCTTGTTGCTTCTTGTCAAAAGAAAAGAAAATGACAGTAGGCAGAGCAAGTATCGTTCTAACTACTTTTGCCTTTGGACCTTTGATTGTAAGGTAACGACCAATGTAGAAAAAAACACCATTGACAAATCAATAATTCAGCTTTGTTCTTAGCAACCAAAAATAGGAGGTCAGTTGGAGTAAAAATCACAGAATATGCATCAACATTCCATGGCATATGTCCTTGTAAAATGCGACCTTCTCTTATGCTATTATATAATACTCCCCTGGTTTCAACTGATTCTCAACTTTTCACCAAAGGCCAGTATATTGTCATAGTTTTCCTTTTTCCTCACTCAAATGGAGTATAGCAGAAAACAATAAAGGACAGGATATTTGTTTAAGCACCTTATTTTGAGTTAATAGCGGAAATATTTTGAAGTTATGCAATTTAATGAAACAATCTGCCAACTAGATACAAAATGGAGGACTTATTTATGTAACAACTTGAGATTAGAAGCTCTGATTCTTGATGAATCCATAATATTCTTTCACGTCCTCACTTTCAATAACTAAATCCCATAAAATTGACCCCCAGTTGGCATTAGATTGAGATTTCGGAGTCAGCACAAAACATAAATGTATTAGATTGAGATTTTAGAGACAGAATGAAACACAACTGTGTTAAGAGCTTTGATGAACTCCTGAAGCTATATGCCACAAGCATACAGTTAAGAGAAAAATGTTGTTGGGTCTAGAGCGCCTTTATTTTATTTTAATTTTTTTCCAGTTGAAGACGTTAGTGTAATCAATTGTTTTTCAAGTTATAAACCTGAGAGTTACTCTTGGCATGAACCTAGCCCTGCATTTAAGCTCTGGCTGACTTGAAACATAGGAATCCTGCAATCTAATGAGGCTTCCTGTCCCCAACTATCCTAGATTTTCAATTAATTATACTCTCTTAATACAAGTAGTGAAAAATAAAGGCATACAAATTTGTCGGTCTTAAAAAATTGTAGCTGGCATTGAATTGTATTTGATTTAAAAAGAAGCCATAACTAGCTAGCAATAGTAGGAAGGTGACAGAGAGAAAGTAGGGGTCCAACCAAGTATTTACCTTTAATTCATTAAGCAAGTTTAAATTTACTTCAAGATCACCTTTCCTTTGTGCCAACTCATTGGATGCAGAAGTTATAACTTCACTTTGCTTTTCATCTAGAGCCTACAACCAAAATAAGTTATTTCATTTATTAGGCTATACAATGAAAAAAGAAAAAATCAGCGACGAACAAGGGGTCTCTTAAACTAAATGGAAGTAAGTAAAGAGAAGGACAGATATATACACACCATCCGTAACTCAGAGAATTTCCTTTCAAGTGTATATTTCTCATTCAACAGCTGTGATTCCTACAATCATATAAGACGGTATAAGCCTTGTGAAGAAGATAGGGAACTATACATATACCATAAACTAAAAGCATATGTCTTACTCTAATACTTGCAAGAGCAATTTGTTCCCTAAGATACTGAATTTCCTTCTCTTGAGCTCTAGCCCGTGAATAAAGTTCCTACAAAGCATTTCATTTCCATGTAGGCTTTAAAATGATACCAATGCCTATCTTCTAAACAAATACCAGTACCATGGTTTCTTGGTCTTGAGAGTAGATCAGATTTTCTTTTCCCTTCGCATTTTTTGGTACAGAAGTTGCTTCTAAGTCGTGCCTGTGGGCAAATGAATATTGGGTTGAAGAAGTTTAAGGCATAAAGCATTCGTCTCACCTTCCTGAAAAGTTGATTAATCAATTACCTGCTTGCAGAATCCAGGTTTTGTCCCCGAGTCTCAACATCTTTGTGGCCATTAGCAGAACTATCACCAGAAGACATTGCCTTTTGGATTGAAGTCCCCAAGAAGACACAAGTTCAGTGCATCCAGGTCAAAACATTCCACAATAGAGAAGATCTTCGATTCCAGTTCCTCCCTTGACCCTAGCAATACTGCCCCTTCTCGTAAGACTTGTGTGAGGAGCCTGCCAACCACCGACAGCTGAATCAGAATATGATTTTTGTGTGTGTGTGTGTGTGTGTCCAAGCTAATACCATGTAGCTGGTAGATAAGAATCACAACGAACTTACACTTTCTATATAACAAGTTATTTCCTTTCAAGTACAAAAAAAAACATGGGAGGTGCAGCCAACTGGTAGCATGAGAGCAGAAAGAAGATTAGCTTTCTGAACTTGATTTTTTGTCGCTGACTGGATACAAAAACAGCTTCGTAACAAGGTTTCATATTTTATGGGCAGTATTCACAGCAAAGCCTGGCTGAAATGCTTCAGATGTGTCATCATAGAGGATAAATTTAAGATTATGAAATTCCTTAACCAAGTATATGCATATCCAAAGACAAATTACTTTTTTCTTGCTGAAATAAACAATCTAGCCTACAGAACCAGATTCAACTGAACCAAATGGACAGCCAAGCAATTTTTAAGATATCTTTTGGCTGAAAGAGAATACTGTCTGTCCTGATTACCCAGGCTACAAAATCAAAGGTGTATACAATTCTTAGCATGACTCATAGAGAAGCATCCCAGAGTTCAGATTTTTTTAAACAATTTAATCAGGAATAAAGGAAATGTAATTAACAGATTAATGAAGAAACTCCAAAAAGGAAAATCGCATACCATAAAGAACAGGCATGCATCGCTTGTGTTACGGAGTCTCCAATATTTGCTATACAAGTTTTTTAGAAAGACCTATAAAGTCACTTCAAAAATAGCATACAGTTTCCCACTTACTGATAAACTGAAGGAATAAATTCAAGATGAATAAGCAGACCAAAATGTTAAGATTGTACATTGTTTTATACACTTCAAATTACATCAATTAAAGGCAGAATTTCATAAAATTAAAGAAAACGAAAAACTTAATGTGGGTGACTTTAGAGATGATTACGAAAAAGAAATAGGAAATAAATCATATCTGTTAAAACACAAAGAGCTAACATGAGTTAGAAATGCTCGGTAGTCTTATTTTCTTTCACATGCTAAAGTTTTCAAAAGAATTCAAGGGTAAAAGAAATACAGAACA
The DNA here is from genome assembly GCA_019321725.1 of Paulownia fortunei. NCBI lineage: Eukaryota > Viridiplantae > Streptophyta > Magnoliopsida > Lamiales > Paulowniaceae > Paulownia > Paulownia fortunei. The sequence continues at coordinate 4,230,794 of CM033106.1, read as the reverse complement.
TGTTTCTCATTGAAAAGAAAAACAAAAATCCACCAATATTGACAACCTTGTGCACTCCACATAATCTTCATAAGCACAACTAGTAAATTAAAAATAAAAATCAACTATTACCATTTGATGAGATGTTTTTGGCCATGACACTCAATCACTCAATTTCATATTAACCAAGTCATAGAACTGTATTAAATCACCAAATAATAAATTGCCACCAAATAATATGCCGAAAGCACTTTCCGTGTATTAAACAAGTAAAAATAGAAGGGTTCACGTCCAAGAAAGTGACAAAAAAAAATCATATAAATTGAATTTCACCAAAAAAATCGATACATTCCAACAATATAAATGGTGCATAACACAAAAAGATCCACTCAATCAAAAGTTCACCAACCAAACACGAAATCTGGAGCTTTAAATGAGTTCGGTAACAAAACTAACTATAAGAAACAGCACATACATGAATCTATTGCTCTAGTAAACCTTATAAAGTAATTAAACGAACTGAAGTAACAAGAAACATGAAATCAAAATCAAAGTGACCAAAGATACAAAAGAAAACTCGGAAAAATAATAACCTGAGCAAGTATCAATATTCACTTAGTTCAAGAAAGTGAAACAATTACCACCAAGTAACATCAAAAACGAACTCAATAAATAAAGATATAGAAGGAAGAGACCTATACATGTTAAAAAAGAACACCAAAACGAAATATCGATTGTTCATACAACCCAATAACAAGTGAAATTCCAACCATGATGAATCCATGCAATCAAGAACTCATAAAAAACGCCAACATAATTCACATAAATCCACATATTCTTGAAAAATAAGGAATTCAATATGAACAAAAAAAAAGAAAAAAAAAAAGAAAAACAATGGGCTCCTTTACCTTTGTGATTTTCACTGAAAGCTATGATTGAAAACCTCAATAATTCACACCCACATTAAAATCAAGAAAAAGGGTCTCTGTAGAAAGAGAGAGAACGGAAGAATTCGAGTTTTTACAACGTTGGCATCAGAAAAGTCAGATGCTGAGTCGTTGGAGCTTTTATTTTATTTTCTTTTATTTCCTCAACCGCAAAGCCTACAAATATATATATATGTTATACATATATTATTATATATGCAAAATTTCAAAGAAATGAATGTGAAAAGTCTGTGTGAAAATGCAACATAGCAGCAGTGAATTTCATAATAAGATTTTGTTAATCCAGAAGAGATCCTAATATAGTTACAAAATTAAATATACATAATCTAATAGAGATTCTGGCAATGTGGGGCCTGCTTTAAGTCTATCATAGTCAAAACTATGCAAAATATATATATTTTTTAGGACCACAATAAATATAATTCAATTTATAATTGGAAGGTTGGCTAGAAAATTTCACGCCTTAAAAGCGATTCTACTGTAGTTAAGATTGGTACTTTTTTTTACTACAAGATGTGTACAGTGTGATTGACCAACAAATGTTTTCAATTTTGAAATTATTAACTCTTATAAGAAAGAAAAGGTGAGAAGGTGAATTTTGCTTTATAAATCACAAGTATTATTAATCATAATTAATGTTAAGGTGATATAAATGAGATTGAATTTGAATTAACTGTTGTTCGATTAAGACATCTCCAACATTGCACTAATTTAGTGCAAAACGCTGAATTGGTCCAACGTCTCATCCCAATGCTAGAGTCGAACTGGCGCTAAAATGAATGATTTGTACTAATTTTGATCTTTTTTATTATTTTTTAATAAATTTTATATTAATAAAATATGCTTGAAAAAGTTATAAAATTAATGTCTTACCCTAATTGTATATTTTTCATAAAATTATTTTGTATATCTTATATGTTATATTAATATATTTAGTATAATTTTATTATTTTATATATATTATTATTATTTATGTAACTCCCTCTAAATACAGGTTACACCTTTTATTGTGTTCTCTAAAAAGCAACTCTTTTTAAAATCTCACTAAAAAGGTGCTGAATTAGAATTCTATTCTAACTAAGGATTTTGTAGTTTTGGAGGTTCCAACTACAGAATAATTCCATCTTAACTAAGGATTCTTGTAATTCTGGAGATTCCATACAAAAAAACCAGGAATAGAGAGCTTCCCCCCTCTCCTTTCCACCCGACTATTTAGTTTTAAGAACGCTAGTTTTAAGAACGCTAGTTTTAAGAATGAATGATTGTTCTTCTCCGATCCTTACCGTCCAACTTGAGAATGGACAACTAATGCGTTTTTATTTCCTTTTGCTCTAATAGTAAGTATACGAAGAAGTTGTCTGAGTCCAAAGACGAAGGAAGTAGTTCAAGCTAGGTAATGAACAGGGACCAGACCGTGGATCTAAAATTTATTTATAATAATATGACATATAAAATAAAAGATTAAAAATAAGACTATTAAATATATGAGTTAATCTTATTTTATCCCCTATCTATTTTTTGATAACTATCACTTTATCCATGCACTCTTAATTGTCTTACTTTACCCCCTGTACTTTCTTTATCTCACTTTACTATCATGTACTTTTGAAAAATTAATTAAATTGCCCTTACTAACTTATAATAATATTACTTTAAAATATTCTAAATTTAATATATTTGTATTTAAATACTAATAATTTTTTAATTTAATTTAATTAATACTTAATATTAAATTTATTGTACTTATTTTAATAGTTGTTATTTTATTAATATAGTTTCTATTAAATTTTTATATCGTAGGATTTTTTTATTAGTTAATACATTTTACCTATAAATTTACTACTCATCATAAATATAAAAAATGCATGATATATTTTCAAATCATATTTTGCTAAATAAATAAAATATAAGTAATAATTTTTTTATTATTAATGAATTATCAAAATTTTATAGACAGGCGACAATTACATAATTTTGCATAAAACTCACATTATTTAAATGACTATCAACATCTAAATTACTTATTTGTTTAAGTTGAATTATTAAATTGGATGTTTGCTTATGTATTTTATTTAATTTACTATCATGTGTAATTATACTATATAAATTAAATATATTACTTTAATTAATTAAATATAAAAATATAAATTGAATATGTAAATGTATTAATATATTAATTTAATTATAAATAGAAAATTACTAAAATAAAATAACAAGGAATATATAGGGAATATTTTTTTAGAGTAAAATTTAAAGTTAATTGCTTTAAGATGAATTTTAAGTTTAATGTAATTTGCGCTAAAATAGAGCTTGAGTTAAATTTTGAAAAACAAATTTGACTTTTTACCTAAGATTGTGGAATGCTTTAGTCTCTTGTAAATGAAAAATTAGTATTTTCAGTCATTAACATAGTAGTTTTTCAAAATCTTACCACCAAAAAAGAATTTATGTATAGAGTTACAATAGGAAAAATTAAAGTTCCAGGAAATTTCTGGATCATTACATAATTACTATATTCTTTTCACTATTGACATACTATGAAAGGAAATTGTAAATCATTACAAAATATATGTTCTATGTAATATATTTTATTGAATTAGTGTTGAAATTTTTATTTCAACTATTTATACTTCATCTATTTCAAATTTAATATTAAATTACTGCAGTTCTTATATTTACTAACAAGGGGGGTTTTGGTCGTTATCCGTTTTACACTCAGTGCTCGGTGGAAGTGAATTGGAAGGGCAACGTTCAGGTACCATATACGCACCTCTGTAAAAAAAATTTCCGACGGGGCTAATCCACAATGAATTTCTTGGTTAATGAAATTCTGGGAATCCATTTTATCTGCCCTTTTATTTAGAAAAGAAATTGTCATATGTATGTTTATGTATGTGTTTATAGTTTTTATGGTTTTCTTGGAACTGGGTTTTGTTTTAAGGTGATTGTTCCCGAACTTTTGTGGGTTCTTACAGGACTTGTTCAGAATTTTCTGAATGTGGAAAGATTTCAAAGATTGTTTAACCCAGATTATCTTGTTTGCACATTTCATTGTTTAACAGTACTTCTTTTGTTGGACATATTTAATTTGCAACCTGAACATTATTAGTGATTCTGTTTGGCAGTAGTATTACTGTGCTTCATTCTTATTAAATACTGAGAGACTGCAAACAGTTGCTGTTTTGAGAAAGAAAAACAATAGATTTCTGATGAGGGACAACCAAGTACACGGCCAAATTTATGAATTATACTATCTTGAGTCTAAGATGTTTGATAGAGTGTCTGACAATTACATTGTCTCCTCAAGGGTAATAAAGAAATCTATACACACATAGTATGGAAAGCAGGACAGACCATTTCAATATCTCCTCGACTCTACTAAAGAAATCCATACGAACAAGTACACGGCCAAAGTCATGAATCATACTATTTTCAGTCTAAGATGTTTGATGGAGTGTCTGACAATTTCAATATCTCCTTGAGGGTATTAAACAGATCTATACACATGTAGTATCAAATGCAGTACAGACCATTTCAATATCTTCTCGACTCTACTAAAGAAATCCATACAAACACAGTACAGAATGCTGCAGAGTACTGTGTTCATTACTGTCGCACTCTGCTCTGATGAAAGCTACTGACGCTCTGGGTTATGTATGGAACAGTTATCTAGGAGCTTCCATGTTGTTATCTTACTAACTTGTAGTGGTATATCTATTTTCCAACTAATCACTAAACTCATTATCTTAATATGGAATTACTCTTTCGAGGAGCAGTTAGTATGTGATACCTTCTTATGTTTTATTTCTATACGAATTTTTGCTTTCTGATTTTCTGTTTTATTCCTGATGATTATAGGTATCAAATCAAACATCACTTGCACATGTCAGATGACGACACAATTTGCAGTTCTCTGAAGCATCTCACGCACTGGATCGTGTATCCAATGGTTTTCTATTATTTAGCCTTACAGAACATAGGTTCTGAAATGTTATAGTGAGTTATGTTCTCAATTTCTCCTCTTGTGGCACAGCCAATGCACTTCACCACCAACACCAAGAAAAACCAATGTCCACAGCCTGAGAAACTTGCATTGCTTATAGACAACAGCAAAACCATCAAGCATCTCAGCCAAATCCATGCATTCATTATCCGTCATGGCCTGGAAAGTCATCCAGTCTTAAATTTCAAGCTCCAGCGCTCGTACTCTTCTCTAGGACATGTTGAAGACTCTGTGGCACTCTTTAATCGTACCCAGAATCCTAATGTTTTCTTTTACACTGCCATAATCCATGGCCATGCCATAAATGGTCTCCATGACCAAGCTCTTCATTTTTATGTGCAAATGCTAACTGAAAAAGTGGAACCTAATGCATTTACGCTGTCTACTGTCCTCAAAGCTTGTACATTGGAAGCTGGAAAAGCCCTCCATTGCCATGCTCATAAATTTGGGTTTGAGTCAGATACTTATGTCAGAACAGGTCTTGTTGATGTTTATGCAAGAGGAGGGGATGTTGTCTCGGCTCGTAGGCTTTTTGACACAATGCTTGAGAGGAGTCTGGTTTCCTTGACAGCGATGATTACTGGGTATGCAAAGAATGGGGATGTTGATGAGGCAAGAGTGTTGTTTGATGGGATGGAAGAGAGGGATGTGGTGAGTTGGAACGTGATGATTGATGGGTATGCTCAACATGGAAGGCCAAATGAGGCTTTGGTTCTCTTTAGGCAGATGTTGAAGGCCAGGTTGAAGCCTAATGAAGCTACGATGCTGGCAGTTCTTTCTGCCTGTGGTCAGGTGGGATCACTGGAATCAGGGCAGTGGATCCACTCTTACCTTGGGTATAGTGCAACTTGTATAAGTGCTCAGGTGGGCACTGCTCTGATTGATATGTACAGCAAATGTGGAAGTTTAGAGGATGCCAGGTTGGTGTTTGATAGGATCAAAGACAAGGATGCTGTTGTTTACAATGCAATGATTGGGGGATATGCAATTCATGGATTTACCCAAGATGCTTTGAAGCTGTTCAAGGAAATGTCTCAGGCGGGCCTCCACCCTACTGACATAACCTTCATTGGCATTTTAAGTGCTTGTGCACATGCTGGATTGGTCTCTGAAGGCTGGGCCCTTTTCAATGCGATGAAAGATGAATATGGCATTCAGCCAAAGGTTGAGCATTATGGATGCATGGTGAATCTTCTTGGTCGAGCTGGACAACTGGACGAAGCATACGAGCTTGTCAAGAGCATAAGCATTGACGCTGACCCTGTTTTATGGGGAACATTGCTTGGTGCCTGTAGGCTTCACAGGAACGTTGTTTTAGGAGAGAAGATTGTGGAATTCCTACTGGAACGTGGTCTTGCAAATTCAGGAACTTATGTTCTTCTTTCCAATATATATGCTGCAGCAGGAAATTGGGATGGGGTGGCAAGAATGAGGGCTATGATGAAACAAAGTGGGGTCCAGAAGGAGCCAGGTTGTAGCTCAGTTGAAGTGAACAATGAAGTACATGAATTTCTTGCTGGTGATATGAAGCATCCAAAAAGCAAAGAAATTTATGTGATGCTGGAGCAGATGAACGGGTGGTGTAAAGTTCATGGGTATGCCTCACAGACAGAGGCAGTTTTACATAACATTGGGGAGGCTGAGAAGGAGCGATCTCTTGAGGTTCACAGTGAAAAGCTTGCGCTTGCCTTTGGGCTTATTAGCACAAAACCAGGGACTACAATCAAGATTGTCAAAAATCTTCGTGTTTGTCCGGATTGTCATGCTGTTATTAAGCTCATTTCCAAAATCACGGGAAGAAAAATAGTTATGAGAGACCGCAACCGGTTTCATCATTGTGTGGATGGTTTGTGTTCTTGTGGTGACTACTGGTGAACATCAACTTGTGTTGCTAAGAAGCAAGCTTTTCGAAAAACAATACGAACTGCCATACTGTAATTTTCTGTTTTGTGACCCTTCTGGTCTTTCATATATATCATTCGGAAATGGTTATATCAGTTAATGGATTCATTGTGTCTTCTCACTGCACTTGCTTTAGCATAGACTATTCACCTTTTTATTTGACTTTATATGGAACACTCGGAATTAGTTAGGTTCTCCTGGATCTGATACCTGTAATGGTTACCTTGCCAATCAAATTCAGAAATGGAGACAGGGGGGGGCGGGTAGCTCAGTAGCTAATTAGCTCAGAAGCTGCAGGAGCTCAGTAGCTACCAGTTTCTCCTACCTTTCAGTTTCTGCATTACTTTTTATTGTCTTAATACATTGCTTTTCTCATGAAATATCATACAGGAACTAGATTCTCCAATATCTTTTCATCCCAAACCAGACATGGGGCATCAAACTTTTATCCCAAACTGCTCAACTAATCCTTGCAAGGGTATTTTATCATTCTTGGAAATTTGATTAGTATGTTTTGGTCATTTATTTCTAATTCAGCTTCTGTGTTTGCACATCGCACTCTTTGGGTTTGGGTTCCTCATCACATGGTGTACTCAACCTTGTGTCATGTGAAGCAACCACTAAATAGGGATAGATTATCAATCTATTCTGATCTTATAAAGCAAACATGACCTTAGTTGATGAAAGGAAGCATAACTTTTCTTCTCGATAACTTCATTCATTTTCAGTGACCTTTATGCTTATGAATTACCCTCATTTGCACCAAGCAAAATGGAAGGAACCCACAAGACAACAAGATGCTTATGAAAAACACTTAAAAATGATGTTTTGTGCTTGAACAGTACACTGCTACTGAAGAAACCATGTTCCAGCTCAATAGATTTCACAATCAGGATTACGTTGAAAAGAGATTATAGTACTAAGGCTTGCAATAAAATACAAATTTCTGCATGGGTATCTTTTCATTTTCTACTGTTAGAAACTACAAAAATTCATTTGTTTTACCCTTTTTCATCAAAATATAATTTAATTATTTTATTTTTAAATTTTATTTTCAATCATACTAATATTTCATGTTTTTTCATGCACTTATTAAAATTTATTAATATTTCACATCTTTTCATATAAAAAATACTATAAAATAAATATACTTTTTTATTTTCAAATCTATATAATCACTATAAAAATATAGTTAATTCAAATATATTTTTATTTTTTTATATGAAAATTTAGTTGAATACTTTCAATTCTAAAAATGTTGAAAAAATAAAAAAAAATTTAAAAATATTTTTTTGACATTTTTTTTGGTGCAACTTGCACACAAGTGGATGCTGATGTGCTTTAATGGGAGGTATGGGTTTGTCATAATTATCTAATCTTTCTAATAAATATGTGCTTCAATCATTATCCCTTCCATCAGATATGGTTGGTGTAGTTTTTATGGACCTGCAACTTCTGTTTGGGGCCATGCATCCAAAAATCTTTTCACAATTTTTGTTGTTCACATATTAATCTAATTTTTAAAATTTTGTAATTATAAAATAAGCTCCCCAATCTCATCTAAAACATAAATCCCTGCACATTCTATGTTTCCATTAATTCAGACATATGGACCCACCAAAATACCCTCGACTCAACTAAGTACTCTTAACACTTCCAATTTTTTGAGCTAGACTAATAGGACAAAAACTTTTAAATTTTATACTTGTGTGTTGCAATCTTAAATTTAATTCTTAGTTTTTTTCTTGAGAATTCCTAATAAGACTTCATTTTTAAAATACAAATTATTTCTAGAAATATATCTTATCACTTAAAAATCACTTAAAGTATTGATATAATATCACTAAATCTCAAAACATAATTTTTAAAAACTAAAATTATTAAAATTTACAAGTTTTTAATTTTTATAAAAACCTTCACATTTGATAGACAACGACGCAAAAACTAAGTTTATGATACTCTAGAACGATGGTCTAAACACATAGGCTCACAAAATCTTAATGATCTATGCACCATTCATATAAAATTACACTTTACGATATTTACTATTTTGAAATACGTCATTTTGTATTAACTATTCACTCTCTGCAGCTTTATTATTGATTTGATCATCATAGAAATATTATGGGGCAATTATGATAACTCTTAACTATTTATTCATATCGTTCATATTTGTTCATGTCGCACACATAATTCATCTCGCACTCTCATCTGCATGAAGAGGAAGATCGTGAAGAAAAATACCTCTAAAAAATTTGAAGATTTGAAATTTGACTACATCAATATTAAATGAAATAAAATATTTAGAGAGATATTCGACTGTACATAGGCTGGCCACGTAGTGCAATACTATGTGTATGGATGATAAGTTGACAACTGTTTGGTTCTTGCTAAGATTTTGTGTTGAGTTTGGTTGGCTTCTCTATCCTTTCGCCTTCGAGTACATGTAGGGGAATGTGGGATGTAAACTGGGGTAATTTTCCAGAATCCAGATTTACACATTTTGCACATCATAACGACTTCAAGTTAATCGTTATCGGGGTAACTGATATATGGGAATTGATTTATAAAAAAAATACTAAATTTATATTAAACAAAAATGAGAAATGAATGATATTAATATAATATTTTGTCACGTTTGGTGTGCCATAGGAATACGGAAGGGATTGAAGTAAGATTTCTTGATTGATTCATTCATATTCATATGCTTGGTAAGTAGTAATGAACACAAGGAATTAAAAAATATTAAATAAATAAAAAGAAAGTACCCTTCACGTCAGAAAAATAATTTTAAAATATTAAGTTAAATGTGATTATGCTTTTTTTTTTTTATGTTTCTATATATTTACTATTCAATGAGTATTTATTATAATTATGATAAATCATGTATTGTATTTATATATTTTGTAAAAGAATTACATATTTACATTTTGTTATATACTTATTCAAAATTTATAATGGATATTAACATACACAAATACAGTAGTGAATATAATTATGTATTATTTTTATTGATAGATATTTATTGCATATCTAAATATATTCATATGTAAACAAATTTATTTTGTACTTAACTATTTAATTGAATAATTTATATAGAATATATATATATATATTTATCTAAATAATATATTTTAATATGGTATATGGTATTCATTATATATAAAAACATAGATCAATGAATTGTAGACTTATATATTTGACATCTATAAAATATTATACACTTATAGACAAAATACATTTGAATATCTAGTATATTATATGTTTATACATGAATATATATATATAGGAACATCTACTATATGTAATATAATATATATCAC